>CM066636.1:4800000-5400000 GCA_033884665.1 Argynnis bischoffii washingtonia
CAATTTCCGAAACTGTTGGACCGATTTAAATTAAATTTTGTATAGTGGTACCTTATATCCCCGGTCCATATTTCAGATACTTTTCATCCCGGAAAATTAAATGGCTCCCGTGGGATAGTTAAAAAATTAAAGGAATTTATACAGCTTAGTACACAAAAACTACTAATTGGATTTTAATGAAACTTTACAATAATATAGTTCATACGTCAGAATAATAAATAAGCTTCTTTTTGTCCCGGGAAAATGTGCGGTTCCCGTGGGATAGATTTGTTTTTGTTTGTCTAGAAATATAAAAATAATAATATAAATGATAAAAATGCTAGTATACCTGAATTTCTTACACCAGTTCTTCTCACATCTGAGGCTCCTTCTTTGTGAACTGGTAATAAAGTCATGACGTTCATTAAAAAAAATTAATAATTTAATGCTGAATAAAATATTTTGAATTTGAATATAACAATAATTGCTGGCAGTGGTAGCCCAGTGGTAACGCGCTCGCTTGGGAAACCGATTGAAGCGGGTTCAAATCCCGGGTTTCGCACCTCTGATATTTTCATGTGCGAATCGTTTCTAACATGATTACCACTTGCCTTACGGTGAAGGAGAACATCGTGAGAAAACCTGCATGTGTGAGGGAACCGAACAAGTTCTCGAAAGACTTGCTCAGTCCGCCCGCACTTGGCCAGCGTGGTGGACTATGGCCTGATCCCCCTCGTACTGAAGGGAGGCCCGTGCCCAGCTGTGAGACGTTAAAAAGGGCTGAATACAATAATTGCAGGCGTCACGACGACAAGAAGCTGCATCAGTGCGAGCTGTGTACGAGCTCGTTCGTGTACGCGGCGCAGCTGCGGCGCCACGCGCAGGCCGTGCACGTGCGCGGGGACTTCTACTGCGTCGAGTGCGACATCATGTTCAAGTCCAGGGTCGGTTGGGAGACGGGCAGACACACAGACACCAAGTCACTCAGACAGACAGACACTCCGACACTCGGACACACCGACAATCTGGCACTCAGACTCAGACGCTCAGACACTCGGATACTCATACACTCAGTCACTCATATACTCAGACATTCCGACACTCCGGCACTCAGACACTCCGCCACTCAGATAATCAGACACTCTAACATTCCTAATGTTTCTTTTGTTCGTGATGAGAGGTTATACAATAAGTGCTTCAAGTACGTACGAATTTATTTATTCTATTTAAATGTATGGAGTGAAACTCCTATTTGTTTATTTTTAACCTCCGACGCAAAAACGACGGGGTGTTATAAGTTGGACGTGTGTGTGATCACCACTTGTCTTACGGTGAAGGAGAACATCGTGAGGAGACCTGCATGTGTGAGGGAACCTAGCAAGTTGTCTGCGGACATGCTCAGTCCGCTCGCACTTGGCCGGCGTGGGGGACTGTGACCTGATCCCCCTCGTATTGAAGGGATATAATTTGTTTGTTTGTATCGAATAGACTCCAAAAATACTATATCGATTTAGATGAAATTTCGTAAGAAGATAGTTTGAGATCCTGAGAAGGATATAGGATAGTTTTTATCCCGGAAATCATCCCTTGATGGGATGAAAGTTTGTATAAGGAATTAAGCTAGGGACGAACCCGTGCGAAGCAAGGGTTGGTCGCTAGTATACCATACAAGTACTGGTTGTATACACCACATCAATTTTAAACATTTTAATTTCCTTACAGGATAATTTGAAACGTCACTTACAACGTGCAAAGAAACATCGGGATTCATCCGCATATAAGTAGGTATCCACCACCAACTCTAACAAAACGTACCAATTTTATGAAATTACTAGCGACTTACCCTCGCTTCCCTTTTTTTTTAGCGAAACCCTAATTCTTTTTCTAAAATAAAAATAGCCTAAGTTACTCCTTATAATATCAGCTATCTGCCAGTGAAAGTCCCGTCGAAATCGGTCCAGCCGTTTCGGAGATTAGCCGGAACAAACAGACAGACAGACAAAAATTTCAAAAATTGTGTTTTTCTTATAAATTTTTCTTGTAATATAGTATATGCATTTAGTATAAAGCTGTTATTTTGACATTACACACGGACACTTCAATTTTATTTATCTGTATAGATATAAATAAAATTATCAAAAGAAAAAGAAACTTGTAGCTTTAAAAAATATAATAAGGAAAGGAAAGAAATGTGTTCTTTAAACAAATATCTTTCATTTTACTGGTTGTTGAAAAAGTTATCACTAGGTTACGTGCTTGTACTAATTATTCATAGATGGCGTTGTTTACATTGTGTGAAGTTAAAAGTCACTAAAACTTAATCAAATGCGTAATAAATGTTGGTGTATTATATCTATACTAATATTATAAAGAATTTGTTTGTTTGTTTGATTGAACGCGCTTATCTCAGGAAGTTTTATTTGAACACAGACACCAATGCACGCAGTGCGAGCAGCGCTTCGTGTCGCAGTCGTCGCTGGCGTCGCACGCGGCGCGCGCGCACGGCGGCGCGCGGCCCGAGGCGTGCGCGCACTGCGCGCGGCGCTACTGCAGCCGCGACGCGCTGCGCTGGCACGCCCGCAGTGCGCACGCGCCGCGCCAAGCGCGCGTGCCCTGCGCGCTCTGCGGGAGGACCTTCGCGGTGAGTCTGGCGCCCGCAGTGCCTCGGCCCTGTCTGCTGGCTTTCCATAATAATAATAAATAAATATGTTGGTACATTAACACAGCGCCATCTAGTTCCATGGTAAGCTACGAGGCCTGTGTTATGGATACCAGATAGTTGATACACTACACATATATAACTTTAAATACATACATATTATAAATATAAATACCCATGACTGGACAAACATTCGTGTTCATCACACAAATGAACGCCCCCAGCGGGACTCGAACCCGCGACCCAAACGTATCGTCAATATTTTGCTATTTCCTACACCTAAAGGTTGCCTGGAAGGAATCGCTGTTTCAGCGATAAGGACGCCTCTTGTACACTTTTCTGTTATTGAAGTTATACTTCTTTTTGCACGTTTGGAAAAAATGAAGAGAGTAAAATTTGTACGATGCGCGCGCACACAGACAGCCGAAAAGTGACATGATGAAGTTAGCTGCATTCCTTTTACAAACTGAGAGTTGTGACATACGGGATGAAATCTTTAGCTATTTTTGTTCTGTTACGCCAAAGAAGTTAACTCCTTACGTGCGTACATACGTACACGCACACGCTTTTTTTTTATTGTATTGTTTTTGTCTTCTTTTTGTGTATCCAATGAAGAGTTTTATTATTATATATTATATTTATTATATTTGACAGCGTAAATACGTGCTGCGCGTTCACATGCGGACGCACACGGGCGAGCGGCCGCACGCGTGCCACTGCGGCGCCGCCTTCACGCAGGCCTCCGCCCTGAAGGCCCATGTCGCAGCGAAGCACAAGTGTAGTGATGTTTTCAAATATATACTAATATTTTAAAGAGGAAAAATTTTTTTGTTTCTTTGTTTGTTTGTACCGAATAAGCTCCGAAATTATTGGACCGATTTAGATGGAATTTGGTAAGAAGTTAGCTTGAGACCTTGGGACATATGATAGTCTTTATCCCGGAAATCATCTCTTAAGGGGGTGGAAATGGGGATGAAAGTTTGTATGGGGAATCAATCTAGGGACGAACCCAAACGAAGCAAGGGCTAGTCGCTAGTCTTTTTAAATATAGTTATTTTATTATTATACTATACAAGCCATGTTGGAGGCCCACTGCCTGTGATATCGCGCTTGGAAAATTATATGTAATGGGTTCAAAACCCAGGTTTTGCATCTCTTGATATATTTGTGTGTGAATTATTTTCAACTGTAATTGTGATGATTTTTTAAATTGACAGAACTTTTTTTATATCTGAACCGATTGAAATAAAACATATAGTAAATGTTAAGTGAAGCTTACCACAATGCATTAGTGAAAACCGCACCCAAATCGCTTAAGCCGTTTCTGATATTAGAACGCACAAATGCACAGACAGACAGACTAAAGTTCTAAAAATAATTGTTTTGGGTTCTATTGCGTTAGTAAAAATCCCTATAACTAAGCCTCCGGTGTCTGTCCGTCCGTCTGTCAGCGGGCTGTATCTCATGAACCGTAATAGGTAGAGAGTTGAAATTTTCATAGAGTATGTATTTTTATTACCGCTATAACAACAAATAATAAAAATAAGTAAAAAAATAAATAAAATACAAGGATAATTTTTTTAACGTTCGTAATCGATTATCGAAGTTAATATACTATATACATAGAGTAAAAGTCATATTAAAAAAAGGTACGTGTACGATGATACGGAACCCTTCGTGTGCGAATTCGACTCTCACTTGACCGTTTATTTCTTTTGGCATGTGAGTCAATACTCAATAGTGTAACTTTTTAATTTCTTTTGTTTTGACATGCCCCAAACAATTTAGTTGGTGAAAAGCTGGTTTTTAAATTATTTTTTAAAATACATATATATATATATATATATATATATATATATATATATATATATATATATATATATATATATATATTTGTACAAAGCAATTTTTTAATCATTATTTAATTTTTTTTACAGAACTATGTAAAATGGCGCTCCACTGCATGCCCTTTGTTAAGTCTACAGAATTATACACGAATATATTGCTTCTAAGAAGAATTACTTCATATTACAAGGCTGATTAATTTTTATTTACATATTACGGTAAAAAAAATTTAATGCTCAATGTTTTTTTTTTAAATAAATTATACTAAATATGAAATATATTTTATTTTTATACCTCTTGCTATTTATTTTAATGATTTCTTTTATTTTTTTAAATCTCAATTGATTTTAAATAGTAAAAATGATCAATGGGAATATGTATGTAAAGTTGTGAATTAATCACTGTATTTGCAGAATTCGACAAACTTAGAATGACTAAAAAATTCAATTTTAATTATTTACTTACAATAAAATGTTTAATTAATCAAAGTTCCACTTTTACGCTAATAGATTTGATATTATTATTTATATTTTGCTTCGTTTCGTAATCCGATTTTGCCAATTCTTCCGATAATTGCTTAATTATTCTATCCAAAATATTTTGTACGTCCTGGCGGTTGCCATCTTTCCATTCCTCCATCTGCTTTTCAATTTCCCGCCATTCGTTCTTATTTTGAATATTATTCATCTTTTTATTTATTACATCAATTAAATTCAGTAACGCTTCTGTTTTTCGTGCCACGTCTCTGTCTACAACATCCATTATAAATAAGGGTTTATTTCTATTTATTAAAACATTTCTAAATATTAAAAACATAGCTTTTGTAGTAAATTCATCCCACGATTCGATTTCTGTCATCGATTTATTTAATTTTGTCTCGGTTTGAATATCGATTATTTTTGAAAAATCACTCGTTTTCACTATTTCTGTTAAAGCATCAGACGCTTGTTTTATTTTTGAATCATCAGCGTGTAATATTGTTGTTAGTATATTAATAATAAATTGAGCGTAATCGTTATTCGTACGACACACGCCTAATTTTTGGCAAGCGTGAATGTACTCTATTTCATTTTGTTTATTTAATTCCTTTTGAAATAAATACCCTTTGCCCAAATGACGGTTCACGGTTTCATCTTTGCTTAGATAGTTTAAACACCTTTGCATCATTTTATTTGCTGTGTCTATTGTATTTAATACCACTTTGTGTGTTGCTAAATTCGTTCTTAAGCCATATTCTTCATTTTGTTTTAAAAAGTCATTAAATCTGTCCTCGAAATCATTTTGCAACTTGGTAATTTTATGCTTTATTTGCAAGCTATCTGTCATTTTTTTGAAATTCTCGAAAATTTTCAGAGATTGCTTAGAAACGTGTACAGTATAATTATGTATTTTTATATTATCCTTAACCTTGGACTGCCTTAATCTTGTTTTAATGTTTAACTTATCTTCTTTATGTTTCTGCTCTGATTTTTTGTATTTTTTACTATGTTTTTTCTTCCTTTCGATCTGTTCATTGGTCGATACACTATCTTCAGAATATATTTGAGTGCTACGACCCTTATTACCATTTTTGGTATATTTAGTAAAAACATTTTCCTTACTCACAGTATCGGGAAATTTATTACGTAAAGTATCATAATTGTCACTATCATGAGACAAGTTTTCATTATTTAATGTTTGTTTGTATCGAAGTTCATGTTCTGATTTATTTTGGTTATCTTTTCTTAGTTTTATTTCTTTCGATACAAACAGGAGTTCGGTCAAGTTACTATTTTTAGTAGTAAGTTCCAGATTCCCAAGAGGTGATACTTTATATTCATAGTTCCACTTTGGACCTAGATCTATAAGACCTTGTATTTCTAGATCTATGCCTAAAATTAGGTCCACATAACCTGTAATATAAATATACCAAAAATTTAAGCTTAATGTATGATTTTGTATTTGTATTTTTTTTTATAATTTCAAAGGAAAAATAATTAAAATTTTACAAAAAAGTGTATACTCACTAAAAATAAGAGGAATTCCATATAAAATCATTGCCCACTACCTGTAAATTGTACTAAAATATATTTTATGTATTTTTTACGAGCACCTGATATAGTTCTATAATATTAAAGTGTTATAAAATTTCACAACACTTAAAATATTTTGTCTAAAATATAATACAAAATAATAAAATTTATTTTCGTTTGTTATACATTAATGTTGTTATACGTTAATTTAACTATATTCGTATGAAATGACATGAAAGGTCGGCTCAGTAAGCCAGGAAAGCTTACTGAGCCGACCTTTCTACTCTCCTTAGTTACTAGTCACCTCATCATTCACTCTTCTCTTTTTCATGTCCTGCCTCACAATCTATCCATCTTTTCTTCAGCCTTCCTCTACATGGCATGGCCTTGAAAAATCGAATATGATGCCGAATGAAATCCGATCGTCTATCTATTTCTATCTACCTATTCAGCCCTTTTTAACGTTCCACTGCTGGGCACGGGCTTCCCTTCAATACGAAGAGGATCTGGCCATAGTCCACCACGCTGGCCAAATGGGGTTTGGTGGACTTCACATGTCTTTCGAAAACATGTTAGGTTCTCTGAGGCAGGTTTCCTTACGATGTTTTCCTTCACTGTAAGGCAAGTGGTAATTATGTTAGAATTGATTCGCACATGAGAATAATTTCTAATAATCAAAAACTATTATAGATAGAATATTATAGCAGAAAATTATGAATTAATAATAACATTGATACTAAATTTTATTTATGATCAATTAAAATGGACTACATAGCAATTAAAAAAAAAAAAACGACTTCCAGGCCCTGAAAAGTGAAAAATAACTAAACGGGGGTTTTCATTTAGAATAGATACTTAATCAGATATTTTTGAAGTCGGTGTGCTTTGATTTGTATTGGCTGGCACCGACTTCGAAAAAATCTGATTAAGTATCTATTTTAAATGAAAACCCCGTTTAGTTATTTTTCACTTTTCAGTGCCTGGAAGTCGGTTTTTTTTAGAGAGAATTATCAAAATCGGTTCATAAACGACGAAAAAATCCGAGAACAATTATAAAAAAAAAATATACGGTCGAATTGAGAACCTCCTCCTTTTTTTGGAAGTCTGTTAAAAAGTAAGAATTTTATAGATAGAATAATATTATGTTATCTTCTTTGTTCTGTGGCTTATAAGCGTGCCATTTGGGTACAGTTTATTTCACCAACGTCGTGTAGAATAATTGATACTTTAATTAAAAATATAGTTAACATACTCGTAAGATTTTTTGTCATATTTATATCGAGTTATTGTTTCAATATCGATAGCTAAAATATTTTCCCAAAACGATTCGATTCAAATCGATTCAAGCTATTTGTAGTTTAAGACATATTTTAATTTGTAATGTACAACTTTGAACTTAGTTAATCTGTGCTCACTTCACATTTTGTAATTGTTGAAATTTGGTTGTACGTTGAATGTTTGGATTTTATACAGTGAATTGACCAGACAAAAGATACAAGAAGGAATTGTTTTAAGCGCAATAAGTGATAATAATCTTATTCTGAATACTAAGTAAGTAATATTTATTTTGTAATAGTTACACTAAATATATACAGCAGTAACCTATAATGCTTGAACTTAACTGCCGCTATTTTGCAAGAAGTAGTAAAAGAATCTTATTTTATAATGCATTTTATATAGAACCTTATATTAATATTAAATAAAATTTGTAACTTATGCTGTGTAGGCAGCGCTATTTAATTTTGGCACGAAAGATGCAATACAATTTGTTTAGGACATACGTCATTTTTTTCTAAATTTGTCAAATTTTTCGCGATATTTCCAATTGTTCTGTTAAATTTTACAGTGCGTTAAATAAAAGTGTTTATTAAAAATTTTAGTTGACAAAGTTTCAAATTTGTAGAATTTCTTAATATCTTAAAATTACCCTCAATTGATTGATAACATTACACTATTTACAATATTACTAACTACCAGATAATTATATGTAAGTTTATCGACATTATAAAATCGTACTAAATATTCACTATTTTTATGGAATTTTTCTATGTGACCATTTTGTAAATAAACATATATTATACGTCGATTGACAATGTTTTGCAAATTGTGACGCAATTTTACAGAGCGCGTGTCGTCATCATAATAGAAAACCCAACGCTTAAAAATTTATGCTTCCTGTTTTCCTTATTTATATTATATTGCTATTAAAATCTTTTATATCTAAACTAAGCAGAACTCCATTACTTAGAGACATCTACAAAAATTCAATTCAATTTGCTTCAATACAATTAAATTAAATTTTCTTCTATACAATTCAATTCAATTATCTCATTAATGGCTTCAAAGCATTTCAATTTTCTTATCAACTAAATGATAGAGGCTTATGGCTACTTATGGCTTCAAAATATGCGAGCTGCACACAGATTTCTTCACCAATGTCATATAGAAATTAGAAACCCATAAAAATACCGTGAAAGTATTTCACAATTTTGTTTACAGATCATTGTTTACATACAAAAACTACTTTAACATCTCAATGATCAAGTAAGACATTATAAAGCATTATTGAGTATAGATTTATTATCTATACACATAAATAAAATTGAAGTGTCTGTTTGTAATGTCAAAGTAACAACTTTTTACTAAATGCATATGAATGTATATACAGTACATATAAGAAAAACACATTTTTTTAATTTTTTGTCTTTCTGTCTGTCTGTTTGTCTCCGAAACGGCTGGACCGATTTTCATGGGACTTTCACTGGCAGATAGCTGATGTTATAAGGAGTAACTTAGGCTACTTTATTTTTAGAATTAGGGTTCCTCTTAAAAAAATCAAAATGTACCGAGAGACGTACCTAAGCGAAGCGAGGATGAGTCTCTAGTGTGTTACTATAAAATATATACAATCATTCCGTTGCTTTCTAATTTTTAAGTATACAAAACTATATATGTAGTTTTCAAAATTTTACAATAGAACATTAAAGGGAGCTTAACAATTCATATGAACAGACATGAAATTTAGGACTCAGATTTTTTTTTACTGATTGATCAACTGGTTCTGACAATGTACGGTTCCCGTGGGATAGATTTGTTTATTTTCTAGAGGGGAACCCGAGTGAAGCAAGGGCGAGCCACTAGTATTGAAATATCAAAGAATTAATCATCACTATTATGGAAATAAATTAACAAGTAGGTAGGCATTCAATTTAAACACTTTGGTCCTCTTCACTTAAGGATGCCCTTTAAATGTCTTAACTTTGATTGCCTGATAACTTGGGTTTTTAATAATTAATAACCTATCTATCTAAAAAACGTTTTAAAGATAAAAACTTGACATAGGCTCCATGTTGTTGTTCTTTTAATTTTTCAATGTTTATGTATTCAGCCCTTTTTAACGTCCCACTGCTGGGCACGGGCCTCCCTCAATACGAGGGGAATCAGGCCATAGTCCACCACGCTGGCCAAGTGCGGATTGACGGACTTCACATGTCTTTCGAAAACTTGCTAGGTTCTCTTAGACATGCAGGTTTCCTCACGATGTTTTCCTTCACCGTAAGGCAAGTGGTAATCATGTTAGAAATGATTCGCACATGAAAATATCAGAGGTGCGAGACCCGGGATTCGAACCCGCTTCACTCGGTTGTCCAAGCGAGCGCGTTACCACTGGGCTACCACTGCCAATTTTTCAATATAAGCTCAATATTGTAATCAGAAATCGCAGATACATACATTTTATTTATATACTAGCGACTCATCCTCGCTCCGCTCGGCTTCGTCCCTGCTTACGTTTTAACGTTTAGTATTTCTCAGATTTTCCATGTTAAGTAAGTATGAAGAGATTCGAAATTTTAAAATCGAACCTGCTATATTCTTCATAGTAGACTGTGACGTCATATCTAACATTTTCATTTTATATCTAAATATTGTGCAATACTCGTCGTGTTGATACATGTTTGTGTAAAAGCACTTTAATTACACTTTGTATTAGTCATTATCTATATTTGATTTGTTATATAACTAGCGACTCGCCCTTGCTCCGCTCGAGTTCATCCCTATTTACTTTTTAGTATAAATTTCTTAGATATGAGATATTTTCGGACAGTAATAAGTATCCTATATGTTGACCCGTATAACCAGCTATCACCATACTAAGTTTCATCAAAATCTGTCCAGTGGCTTTTTTCGCGATGCGTTCTCAGACAGACAAAAATTCAAAAAAACTATAGAATCAGCCTCTATATCGATAATAATAACTATTATAATAACTATTTCAATAAGATTATCCAAAAAATATTTAATGTACAGATTCGGCTTAGTTACAATCTATATATCTATATACACATAATAAAATTCTAACTAAGCCGAATCTGTATATTAAATATTTTGTGGAAAATGTTATTGAAATATACATTATTATCGATGCGGAGGTCGAATCTATAGTTTTTAGAATTTTTGTCTGTCTGTCTGTTACCGCATCACAGAAAAACCACTGGAGGGATTTTGATGAAATTTGGTATGATGATAGCTGGATATCCGGGTCAACATATAGGATACTTTTTACCGCGGGAGATTATCTCATTCCCACGGGAATACACGTTATAACACAACCCAAAAAATATTTATGATCAAAATTTCTTGAAACTTGGTAGTAATGCTCTTCAATACAATTAAATAAATATGTGTTTTAGCGTTTTTTGAAATTCATCCCATAAGGAGATAAAGTAAGTATGAAAATTTGTATGAAACCTACCTTTTTAAAGTTTTTTTGTTGTAGTTTTAGCGCGAGCGAAGCCGCGGGTTTTAGTAGTATGTAATAAATAGTTTCGTGGGCAGGGACGCTGGCAGGGCTAGTGTTAACAGTAGTTCTTAGTAAGACAGTAGAGACTGGCACCATGGTTTGCTAAGGCTAGAAGTTAAATAATTTTTGGTTGAAAGACGGGCAAATACTATAGCATTTCAATTTAAATCTATTATAATAATATTATAAATAGAAAAGATTTTTTGTTTGTTTGTTTGTACTAAATAAGCTCTGAAACTAATGAACCGATTTAGATGAAACTTGGTAAGAAGATAGTTTGAGACCCTAGGAAGGACATACACCTAGGGACGAACTCGAGTGACGCGAGGGTGTGGCGCTAGTATTTAACAATCTACTCTTTGTTTCAGATACAACATGTTGGCATGAAATAGTTGAGCTAATACAAGAGCTACTGATATAGAGCGAACATGTTCCAAAAACAAACTTTTGGTTCCACCAACACTGGCTTCGGTAAGTTATATTTTTGTCTGATTATTGATTTCCTTCACCGACCAATCTCCCTCGTGTCATCTCCATTCCACTTGACATTGGGGAAGTAATCTGTGCTCAACTGGCACACTTGGAAGCCATGAACTGAAAATTTCATCAAAATCCCTTCAGCCGTTTTGGAGTCCATAAGGAACATACATACATACATCGATTTTTAAATATATAGGTTAGCGACTTCTCACTTCGTTTGTCTGTGTCTAAGTATCTAACAGTATAGTAAGTGTTACTCCAGCAGCTCATACTCTATTTATATGTTACAGTCAAAACTATTTTTTAGTCAAAACTACTTTTGACTAAAGAGGTTGGTCAAAAGTAATTTTGACTGCAGGCTTTGGTCAATAGCAGTTTTGACTGGCATATCGGTCAAAACTCTTAGAAAGTTAAGGAGGTAAGTAGGTTGAGGTTACTCAGAAGAAATTTTTCTTTCTTTCTAGGTTAGGTTAGAACAGTGACTACAGTACATTCATTTTAAGAGTTTTGACCGATATGCCAGTAAAAACTGCTATTGACCAAGGCCTGCAGTCAAAAATACTTTTAACTGTTTTTCTCAATCAGAAGTAGTTTTGACCACGAAAGAGTTCTGACTATAACATATATACTGAATTTCATCCAAATCAGTTCAGCCGTTACACGTGAAGGAGTAACGAACATACAAACATTCATATTTATGATAGTAGTTTCGATATCTCCCATACAGATTCTAATGCAAAACTAATATACTGCCGTCATAATAAAGAAGGCCGTTACTAACAATTTGGTCAAAAATGACTTAAATGCTGATTTGGAATCATCGAAAAACATGCTACTTGATAGTCTTACTCATAAAGCTTAAGTCTTACGAATATGGAGATACCCGTAACCATTTTTATGGTAACTACGTACAAACTACTACTAAGTACTAATCGAAATCAACTTTGACGAAGTTGCGGCCTTCTTTTTTATGACGGCAGTATAGGATTATGTGGTAATTTAGCTAAATAATCTATCAGCCGTTCTGGCGTGATTGTGTAACAAACATCCATCCATCCAAACTTTCGCATTTATGTTATTTATGGGATTTTACAATACATAGGACTGCGTTAATATTTCAACAGGTTCATTAAATACAAGCACGACTTCACCGTTCGGTGGTTTCAAACTGAACACCGGCACGAGCGCCTTCGGAGCGCCCCCGGCCTTCGGTGCTAATGCTGCCCCTCAACCGGCTACGGGTGGTGGTAAGTAGTATACCCGACTTGGAAGGAGAAAGTACCTAATAATAATGCCCATTTGACCGTTTTCACTGAGTGAATCTCACTGGACTTGCCAGATGCGCAGGAGATATTATAGTTCAATGTGTGTGAGAGAGAGCGCAGACACAAGTGCACTCTCTATTCCTGTCACTCTCTTACTTCGGTGGGACGACACGAGATACGACTGGTGAGAGTTAAGGCGCAGGACCGACGGTTTTACGTGTTTGTGCGTGTTACACCGCCAACTTCCCAACTCTAAGCTGTAACTGAGAAAATCTCAATAATCTAACTTGGCCCGACCTGGGACTCGAATCCTGGACCTCAGCATCTGTAGCCGTACATTCTAGCCACTAGACCACCGAGGCAGTTACAAAGTATCTACTCTGGTAATTCTTATGCCGGGTTCACATTTGCCATACTTCATATCTCTACAAACGCACAAACGTGTGGATGTACCATAAGACAGACACTTGCCGCAAGTTTCCCTTGACTTGTGCACAAAAACTGACACGATCAAGAACACAAGTGCCTGGAAACATACACAAGTCATAAGACCAAACGTCCTCTCCACGTGTTTGAATTTGTAATGGCTTGTCGAGGTTTGGAAAGTGTGGACCCGGCAATATTTCATGTTTTTAATAGAAAAAATTATTTTCTTTTTCGCGGTTTTATTTTGATTTTTGACGTTTTCAATGTTTTATGGCAAACATGGTCGGGGGAAAGACTAAAGTTTTTGACATCTCACAAGTTACATTTATTAGAGTCGTCTACTCGCAAAAAAAGACAATAAGACAAAAAAGAAATAAATGGTATCGTGGTACTTTATAATATTAAAAAAAAAACAATAATAGTAATATATATGTATTTAAAATGTCAAATATTTGAGTATATCTAAGAAATTGTTGAATGCCCATATAATTATTTTGACAGGTCTTTTCGGCTCACCAAACACTTCGGGCGGTCTTTTCGGTTCCAACCCAACAACATCTACGTTTGGCCAGTCGAGCGGTTTCGGGTTTGGGGCCAGTACGTCGACAGGGGGTCTCTTCAACAATAGCAGCGGTGGAGGGTTATTTGGCAACAACCAAAATAATAGTGCCTTTGGTGCTAAGCCAGCTAGTAAGTTTTTTATAATATCTATGTAGATAGTCCAGTCTCGCACCTCTGATATTTTCATGTGCGAATCATTCCCAACATGATTACTACTTGCCTTACGGTGAAGGAGAACATCGTGAGGCAACCTGCATGTCTGAGAGAACTTAGCAAGTTATCGAAAGACACTTGGCCGGCTTGGGAGACTGTGGCCTGATCCCCCTCTTATTGAAGGGAGGCCTACCCCCAGCAGTGGGACGTTAAAAAGGCTGAATATAATACTATCATAGTATAGATGCCCCCATTAAATATGAAGAATTTGGACAATGCTAATTTGGGCTATTCTCTGGGCTATTTTTGTTTACCTGAATAGATAATAGATGTCGTTTGTCTGTGAACTTTCAAACTATTAGCGATTCACCCTCGCTTCGCTTGAGTTCGTCCCTAGGTTGCTTCCTGAAACAAAATTAATTAATTCATTTGGTTTTAATATTTTTTTTCGTGGGGCCCTATTTTTTTTTTTCTTAAATTAAAGTAATCTAAGTTATTCCTTATTACAATAGCTATCTGCCAGTGAAAGTCCCGTCAAAATCGGCCCAGCTATTTCAGAGATTAGCTGGAACAAACAAACAGACAGATAGACAAAAATTGTAAAAAATGTTGTTTTGGTATATGTACCGTGTATACATCCATATGCATTTAGTAAAAAACTGTTAATTTAATATTACAAACGGACACTCCAATTTTATTTATCTGTATAGATATATGTGTAAACTAAATCATATTAATCATTGTAAAATTCATACTGCATTTAATTAAAAAAAGTCTCGGTGATTTTATACTAATAAAAAGTAAAAGAGCCAACTGTGAATATGTATTACAAACCCATCATCTCATTGCTGATTTTTGCTAATCTCCGAAACGGCTGGACCAATTTTAACGGTACTTTCACTGGCAAATGGCTGATATTATAAGAGGTAACTTAGGCTTCTTTTTTTTAGAAAAAGAATTAGGGTTTCACTCAAAATTAATTAATTATTACTTTTAATTACAAATTGATACATATATAATTTAATGTCATATGTTGACATTTATGTGAAAAAAAAACAAAATGGCGACTGATTGTTAACGACAGCTTCCATCAAAAAACGTTCGAACCACTTACTATTCTAGATCCTAGATTATATCTAGATCTAATGCTAACATACGTTTTTCTACTTCACCAGCTGGTTTCGGCTTCGGCGGCACAGCCAACACGGCGACCACTGGCGGCCTGTTCGGCTCGGCGCCCTCAACATCCACGGGACTGTTCGGCCAGCAGAACAACACCATCTCATCCGGGGGACTGTTCGGTGGGACCACTGGTATGTTACATTATCTAAGTGCATAACTGTATGTAGCAGCAGAGCTTATTTCAAAAATAAAGCTTTATTTCTAAGATTTATATACATACTTACGGTGAAGGAAAACATCGTGAGGAAACCTGCATGTTTGAGAGAACATAGCTGTTTTCAAAAAACATGTGAAGTCCGCCAACCCGCACTTGGCCAGCGTGGTGGACTATGGCCTGATCCCCCTCGTATTGAAGGAAGGTCCATGCTCAGCAGTGGGACAATAAAAAGGGCTGAATACATACATACATACTAGCGAATCACCCTCGCTCTGCTCGGGTTACGTTTCAATGTTTAATAAAGATTTCTCAGACATGAGATATTTTCCCGCAATAAAAAGTATCCTATATGTTGACCCGGATAATCAAATTTCATTGAATCTGACCAGTGGTTTTCTTGTGAAGCGATCACAGACAGATAGACAAGCAAAAATTGAAAAAACTATAGATTCGGCCTCTGTATCGATAATAACGACTATTTCAATATGATTTTCCAAAAAATATTTTATGTACAGATTCGACTCAGCTTGAATTTTATTATATGTATAGATAGATGATATAAATAATGTTTTCCATCAGGTGGTTTCGGTCAAACCCAAGCTACTGGAACCGCCCATGTGAAGTACAACCCGGTGGTGGGCACGGATGTGGTGGTGAAGAGTGGGACGTCCCAGAATGTGAACATCAAACATCATTGCATCACATGTATGAAGGTGAGCTTGTTTTGTTTAACTTATTTAGTTGGTCTAGTACAGAGATTCCCAAACTATTTTGAGCAAGATACCCCTTTTCCAAAATAACTGATACCTCAGACCTCCATAGCCAAATTACTTTAAAAATTCTATCTCTAGTTTTCTTCCTATTGATACAAAATACATGACAATTTCAAAATTTATGCACGCTTATCGACTTGAGTTTTTGAAGTGAAAACTTCTATAGGCAGGTTTGTTTGTATGGGGAGTAAATCCATGTAAGTCGTCATCGACATGGTCACGTGACGTGTTAACGCTAACACTCAGAGCGCCGATAGATGTCACACAAAACCAGACATTTTAATTTAAGATCAAACAATTTTGAATATCCAAAAATAACAACTGTTTGTTTATAGTTTTAAGTTTTCACTTCTGTCGGCATTCCTCATGACTGCTTTTTTTTTTAAAGTACAACAATGATAGTTCCTACTAAAATATTAGTCTTATCATTCTTATAACAAGTTGGAACACGTGACAAAACTTAAACAGTGTCTTGAAAGTTTTAAATAAGAACTTGTGTTAATTAATAGATGTTGATTATTAGACCTCGTCGACCCCCAAAATCAGTTTCGTTTACGTCCAAAGTGGTGGATATCAACCACTTTGGGAAACTTTGGTCTAGTAGCTAGCGTGTACGGCTGCATATCCGAAAGTCCTGGGTTCGAGTCCCGGGTTGGGTCAAGTTTAGTTATTGATTCTTCTGTTGAGGGGGCATCCGTTTTATGTGACCTGTTTTTTTTTTTCTTCAATTTAGACTCTTTTGGTGAGTTGAAGTGAGATTTGGTGGAAATTTTTAGGGGGCAAAGTAGGGCACTTCAAAATAAATGAAAGATTTTTTTTTATTATTATTATCTGTGTAATACGTATTTACTTTTTAAGTTGACGTGAGATTTTCTATTACGGCTCCACAGTTTTAACAAATTTCATCAAAATTGGTTCATTGGACGGAAGGAGAGAGACAGAGACAGAGTTACTTTCGCATTTATAAATATTAGTATGGATAATAATAATAATTCTTTTCTAGGAATATGAAGGAAAATCCTTAGAAGAACTTCGTCTGGAAGATTATGTGGCTGGTAGGAAAGGTCAGACGTCCGGAGGAATGTTTGGTTTCCAGCAGCCCGCTGAGAATAAACCGTTGTTTGGAGGCAGCAGTGAGTTTCTTATATTATTATAAGATTTATAAGTAAAGTATTATAAGTTTGACGTTTGAGTTTGCGTTTGGCTCAGTTTGTAGTGACCCTACTAGCTGTGATAGCAGTCGATATCCCAAAATAATTTGCAGAGATTTCAAATTCCATGAGAGCAAAACTATGAAAATAAACTAAGTAAATTTATAATAAACAAATAATTATGTTAGTACATTAACACACAGCACCATCTAGTTCCATGGTAAGCCACGAGGCCTATGTTATGGATACCAGACAGTTGATGCACTACACATATATAACTGTAAATACATACATATTATAAATATAATAATAATAGCTTTATTTTTATTCCTTATAAAATAATTTGAAATTAGATTTCTTTTGTTTTTGTTCTTTTATCTCTTAGTCATGTTATTTAATGGTGTATTAAAATTAAATTTACAATATTTTTTCTCCGAGTAGCAAATTAAATATAATTCATATTATCTCACCAGATCGCGTTATAAGCCAGTTTAATTTTAATTACTAGGGACTCACGCTCGCTCCGCTCGGGTTCGTCCCTAGATATGTTTTAACCTTTAGTATAGATTTCTCAGAGATGAGATATTTTCCCGCAGTAAAAAGTATCCTATATGTTGACCCGGATAACCAGCTGTCATCATACCAAATTTCATCTAAATTTGTCTAGTGGTTTTCTCGTGATGCGGTCACAGACAGACAGACAGCACACATTCTAAAAACTGTAGTTTCGGCCTCTGTATCGATAATAATGACTATTTCAATAAGATTTTCCAAAAAATGTTAAATGTACAGATTTGACTCAGAATTTTATTATATGTATATATTAATGCCTAATTTCTTTTGTAATGTTTAAAATTTTATAATTCTCCAGTGATGTGTTTTATGGTGTGAATAAGTATTTCATTTTAATAATAATATGTGTTTTTGTTCCAGCGTTCGGTCAGCCGGCGACCACGAGTGCTCCCAGCTTGTTTGGGGGCAGCATCGGATCCACGCCCGCCTTTGGACAGACGAGTTAGTTGTTCTTATTACATTACTAGCGACTCACCCTCGCTTCGCTTCGGGTTCGTCTCTAAACTAAAAGAAACCTATCCCACAGGAACCATACATTTTTTCGGAATGATATATAGCCTAAAACCTTCCTGGATAAATGGACTATCCAACACAAAAAGAGTTTTTCAATTATATCCAGTAGTTCCTGAGATTAGCGTGTTCAACCAAACAAACAAACAAACTCATCAGCTTTATAATATTAGTATAGATTATAATTCAGTTCTCTTGTTAATATCTTCAAAGCGTGTCAGTTGAGTACAGATTACTTCGCCTATGTCACGTACAATGGAGATGACACAAGGGAGATTAGTCGGTGAAATAAGATTAGTAAATTTTGCTCTTATATATATATAATATCTTCTTCAAGTGCCTCTACATTATTGAATGTCGGCAGTTCTAAATTCTAGTGCTAGTCCACTGTCGGATGTTGCTTTTGTATGGGCAAGTTTAAATAATCGTCAGAAATATACAATACATTTAGCCCTTTTTGTTAACCATCATCATCTATACATATTATAAAATTCTGAGTCGAATCTGTACATTATATATTTTTTGGAAAATCTTACAAAATAGTCATTATTATCGATACAGAGGCCGAATATATAATTTTTAGAATTTTGTCTGTCTGTCTGTCTGGGAACGCATACTAGAAAGCCACTGCACAGATTTTGATGAAATTTGGTATGATGATAGCTGGTTATCCGGGCCAACATATAGGATAATTTTTACTGCGGGGAAATATCTCATCTCTAAGAAATCTATACAAACTTTTAAATAAAATAAATCCGCGAAAAAATCCGAAAAGATAGTTTTATTTAAATGTCAAATATTCGCGTAAATCTAAGAAAGTATTATCTATACAAACTGTTAAAAATAAATAAATATTTTTATTTCTTAGATACATTTTCGTTCGGGAGCAACACACAATCTAACACCAACACCACCGGTCTCTTCGGTGCGAATAAACCTGCCTTCGGTACTACCTCAACTACTGGTGAGTGTTGCATGTGTATATAAAATATGGAATTAAAAATGGCGACTTAATAAGCCTGTACTCTGTAGTGTTTAAAAATAGTTAATTAAAAAAAAAAGATGTGATTTTTTTTGGGCATTCAAAGTTGCTTTATTTGGTTTAAAGATATGATTAGTTTTTTTAATTGAAGGGAGGCCCGTGCCCAGCAGTGGGACATCAAAAAGGGCTGAATACATAAAGATAATGGTTTTTCTATGGCACCTTCCGCAAAAAAAAAAAAAAACTAAATGACGGCGTGTGGCTAATGCAATAATAAAAAAATATTCAAACTCCCAGCAAAATTCATATTTACGAATAAGCGACGGGATTTGGAATTGTTTTTTGTAAAGTGAAACTTCTTTAGAATCGTAACTGAAACGAAAGTGCGTCACTAGAAAGAGACAAACACATAAATATATAGGATTAAGCCGGCGAGAGAGTGAGATAGAATACATTACACAGGCACTGAAAAATAATACTGAATAATATGTTACTTTTAAACGTGGTAAAAAATAAATAAACCTTACAATGATCCTACTCCTGACACTCTATATCCATCTCACTCTCTCGTAGGTTACTTTTCTGAAGTCTCACTTCTACCGTGTGTGAGTTTGCACACACACACACACACTTTTTTAATTAATAAGTAACTATTAATTTAATAATATGTTTTTAATATGTTGGTACATTAACACACAGCACCATCTAGTTCCATGGTAAGCTACGAGGCTTGTGTTATGGATACCAGATAGTTGATACACTACACATATATAACTTTAAATATATACTTATTCTAAATATAGCCCATGACTGGAGTACAAACATTCATGCTCATCACACAAATGCATGCCCCCAGCGACACTCGAACCCGCGACCGCTGGCACAGCAAGTAGGGTCACTACACACTGAGCCAAACGTGTCGTCATCATCATTATTTATGTAAATGCTTGCTTCCCGATACAAACTTTCATCCCCATTCTCATCCCCTTAAGGGATGACTTTCGGGATGAAAACTATTTCACTCACTCACTTTTCATATCATGAGATTAAAAAAAAATCTTATTTTAGTAAATATTTTTTTTTTCTTATAATTTTCTTCTATACAAAACTTGTCCTGACAATAACAAACACAAAACAAAAAATAATTATCCAATTTGGTGCAGTCGATCGGAAGTTATGCGCGTGCATACATTTCGGTGATTCATTTTCTCTTATACATATAATAAAATTGTAACTAAGTCAAATCTGTACATTAAATCTACCGGTGGTAGGACTCTGTCAAGCCTGAGGAGTCCGACTGGATGGGTACCACCCCCTTATCTATTTCTGCCGCCAAGCAACAATGATTGCATTGTTGTGTTCCGGTATAAAGGATAGGGTAGCCAGCGCAATTACAGGCAAGAGGCATATCATCTTAGTCCTCACAGTGACAACGCACCTGTGGTTCTGCATTTTTGTTACTTATAACCTAAGTGCATGAACCGTAGGTGTTATGGGCGACAGGTACTGCTTTCCATCAGGTGGTCTGTCTGCTCGTTTGTCACTGAATCTCATAAAAAAAAAAAAAAAAAATAAATATTTTTTTGAAATTCTTATTGAAATAGACATTATTATCGATACAGAGGCCGAATCTATAGTTTTAGAATTTTTATCTGTCTGTCTGTCTGTCTGTGACCGCATCACAGAAAAACCACTGGAGGAATTTTGTTGAAATTTGGTATGATGATAGCTGGTTATCCGGGTTAACATATAGGATACTTTTTACTGCGGGAAAATATCTCATTTCTGAGAAAAAATACAAAATCTGCAATATAAGAGTAATATATACTAATATGTGAAATCTAAGAATTTGGTTTTTGGTCATCTGAACGCCGCGGGCAATGCTAGTTATTTATATAATTATATTATCATTTTAGGTACAGGACTGTTCGGTGCGACCACGACTCAAGCGCCGACTTTCGGTTCCACGAACACCTTCGGTTTTGGCGCCAACACACAAAATCAGGTAATTTTTTTTAATTTTTTTTTTACAATAATGTTGGTTTTTTTTGGCACCACGCAAAATCGAATATGTGACCCCACGTTATAGGAATTAGTGTGTATTAGTTAGAAATGTACAAGTTACATCGTTATTATTACTCGGGATTTCTTATCTATATATCTATAAGAAACCGGTCAAGTGCGAGTCGGACTGACACGAAGGGTTCCGTACCATCGTATAAGATATAACACTATGTACTTTTAAATACATCGACTAACAGAATCGTTTTTTTTTTAATTTACATGGTGACCATTTTTAATTCGCCATTTTGGTTTTTTATTATTGTCGTTATAGCGGCAATAGAAATGCACACTCTGTGACAATGTCAACTCCCTACCTGTTACGGTTGATGAGATACAGCCCGATGACAAACAGACGAACGGACGGACAGCGGAGGCTTATTAACAGGAACCCTAATAAATAAAAATGAAATGATTGATTAATTTTTTCTAATGTTCGCAATAGTCCGAATAAGGTTTCCAGAAAACAAATCTGGGAATGTTGCCCGAAAAATTCATGTAGTATTTGACGTACTTTTTTTTAAAATTATTTTTGGATGAATTGTGAAATATTTCTAACAAATTTGATGTAATTTAAAGAAGACGTGTGCTGAATAGCTTCTGGTGTAAATTAGCTATATTATATTCTATTGTCGGTTAATATGGAATATAAGGACTATATATTATACAAGCGACTCACCCTCGCTTCGCTTCGGGTTCGTCCCTAGACAAAAACAAATCTATCCCACGGGAACCGTACATTTTTCCGGGATGATATATAGCCTATAGCCTTCCTCAGTTAACGGGCTATCTAATGCAAAAAATGCAGTGGTAGCCCAGTGGTAACGCGCTCGCTTGGGAAACCGAGTGAAGCGGGTTCAAATCCCGGGTCTCGCACCTCTGATATTTTCATGTGCGAATCATCTCTAACATGATTACCACTTGCCATACGGTGAAGGAAAAACATCGTGAGGAGACCTGCATGTCTGAGAGAACCTTGCAAGTTTTCGAAAGACATGTGAAGTCCGCCAATCCGCACTTGGCCAGCGTGGCGGACTATGGCCTGATCCCCCTCGTATTGAAGGGAGGCCCGTGCCCAGCAGTGGGACGTTAAAAAGGGCTGAATACTAATGCAAAAAGAATTTTTCAAATAGGATAAGTAGTTGTTGAGATTAGCGCGTTCAACCAAACAAACAAACTCTTCAGCTTTATAATATTAGTATAGATTATGATATATAGCCTATAGCCTTCCTCAATAAACGGGGTATCTAATGCAAAAAGAATTTTTCAAATCGGATTAGACGGTTTTGAGATTGGCGCATTCAAACAAACACAAACGAACTCTGCCTCTTTATAATATTATTATAGGTTATGAGAAAAAAATGTTTAAAATCTAAACTAAATATTGTAAGGTACATTGGTACCATTTTTGTATTTCTAAAACCTCAGTCTCTCCCGTGACCATGATTGCTGTAAAGAATTCGAAACGTCGGGAACCAAAAATCAAAATATAAATACGCGAAATAATCCGAAAAGATATATTTTTTTCAAATATTTTTTATGGCATTTGTGAAAACAAAACAAACAAACCTCAACTCTATAGTGTAACTAGTAGCCATTGAAGAGGTCTACCATCAGCTAGCTCCTGCGACCACCATCAGATCAGTGAGATGGTATCAAATTATTGTATTATATACTAGCGTCTCTAGGTACGTTTTAATTTTTTTGAGCGAAACCCTAATTCTTTTTCTAAAATGAAAGTAGCCTAAGTTACTCGTTATAATATCAGCTATCTGCCAGTGAAAGTCCCTTTAAAATTTGTCCAGCCGTTTCGGAGATTAGCTGCAACAAACATACAGACAGACAAAATTTAAAAATTGTATTTTTCTTATAAGTACCGTATATGATATGCATTCCATATGCATTTAGTATAAAGCTGTAATTTTGACATTACACACAGACATTTCAATTTTATTTATCTGTATAGATTACCATTATCATACTTGAAGAGAACTTTACATATTGTTACGACGCGATGGCCTGTTACGGTGAATTTTGATTCATTTAGATGGCCGTATTTACATACTAAAATATTAAATTTTAGTATGTTAATACGGCCAGTTTTTTATGTTTAACGACAAAGTAATAGTCTAGGAGACAGCTGTTGGATGTATTGTGTACATCAGTTTTATAATTTTTTTTTCCGATTTTGCATACGGTATATGGTATCGGTGTTTCCAAAGTATTTTGCTTTTCTATGTATGTGTATGTGAGTTTTGTCAAAGAAGTGTTTAAATAAAGAAGAAAGAAGGAAGCGGTTATTATATTTTAAGGCTTTGTTAGTTATCTTTCAAAAAATATTTTTTTGTTTCCTTCGTAGAGCTGTAACATTTCTTACAATGTTCTCTTCGAGTCTGGATGCACGTGGAATTTTGGGAAAGATTTAGAAAATTTAGAAACCGTTAAACATTTGGAAAATAAAACATTTCCGGAAAAGAATATATTTCCGGAAAATAATTATCGATTATTTCAAGAACCAATGATGTCCCAACCGTTCGGACCAGAAATACCCTTCCAACCGAAGAAATGGTCGGAAATTTCCAGAAACTTCTCGAAAGTGTTTGAACGAACTAAATGTGATATGGAAAATGCGAAAATACGTAAAGACAAACTGATATTGGAAGCGGCGACAGCTAAAGCGGCCATTGATGTGCAATTGGCCAAGGATTTGGCTGAAATAGACAAAAATACCGTTCAAATTATACATGTCAAAAATTGTAATGTTAAAGAGAAAATAGATTGAAACTTTTAAATCGAAGAATCATATATTATATATTATAACACATTGTCGCCTCAGCCCAAACATGTCCACTGCTGGACATAAACCCCAAAGATTTCCACGACAACCGGTTTTGTGCTATCCGCATTCAATAGACTCCAGCGATTTTGACCACGTCATCAGTCCGCCTTGGGAGGCTCACGCTTTAACTTCCGCTACGTGATCGCCACTCGAGATCTATTGTCCCAGATGACCGAAAACCGTTCTGCTAGTGAAATGCCCACAGTAACATATAAAGTCCGGCCGAAGAGTTTATTTGTTGTACCATATAAAGTGACAATATAAGGGGTTTAAATAATATAAGCAAGTTGTACAAAAAGGGTCAAAAATTTGAAAGAGTTTCGTACAATGACCTCTTTGCCTAATGACTGTGGTCATAAATAAGTAAGTGGGTGTTATATGAATTCACATGCGTACAAGAACAGACCTTATTCTCGTAGATATAAGGTTTGCAATCCTTTAAGACGGAGGTCATTGCATCTGTGCGAGCGAGACAGCAATTACATATATCCCACGAAGATAGCTTATATCACTCTCCGGCTCTTAGACTATGTCTATACAAAAATCTCCTGACTGCCTTTCCGTCCTTTGATCAGTTGTTGATTAAAGGGAGACAAACTAACAAAAAAAATATATATGTGTGTGCACGTTAAAAGTTATGCTCTTTGGCGTAACAGAACAAAAGTAGCTAAAGATTTCATCCCGTATGTCACAACTCTCTGTTTGTTAAAGGAATGCAGCTAACTTCATCATGTCGCTTTTTGGCTGTCGGTGTGCGCGCGCGTCGTAAAAACTTTACACTCATATTTTTTCCAAACGTGCCAAAAGAAGTGTAACTTCAAAAAATCATGAAGTAAAATATGATTACATGCCATGTTTATTTTGTAGCATTTAATCTCACTGTTAGTGAGTGATATTTTTCTTTTAGATAAATCTATGGGAAATATTAGTTTTGCCATTTTTTTTAGTGTTATAATTAAGAAAATTTAATCTCAAAATTATTATTTTTTTTATTTAGAAATAAATATTTTTTATTATATTTTAATTGTATTATATAATTATGAATCATATATTTTTTTAATCCTATTTTTTTTTAATAGAGCATTTATTGACATTGTACTTAAATATTGCTTTATTAATGTTTTTTTTATGTTAATAACATTTTTTTTTAAGGTTTTTATTTTAAAAGCATTTAATATAAAAGTATTATTATATTTACTGTGGAATTGATGATGTTACTACATTTTTAAATGTATTTTGAATAGTAAATTTTTCAATAAAAATGTATTATTATTTTCTATTTAATTTATTACATTATAAAATGTACCTCAAAGTAATTCAAAAAGTTTTGTAGTTAATTTGTTTGTAAATTACTTTTTCAATAAAAATGCACTTAGGGTTTTTAAATCACTTAACAACTAGTTCCACCCTAAACGGTGGAATACTTTTAAATCACCCAACAAGTAGTTCCACCCTATATAAATAAAATTTACCTATCTATATACATATATAAAAGAAAAATTACTGTTTCCTAAGTTTTTTTATTGATACCATTAAAGCCCGTGACTTGTCTAAATTAAAAAAAAAAACAGTTGCTAAATTTAAAAAAAATAGGAAATCGGTTGACAAACCGTTATCGTTGATAAACAAATTGGATGGTTTTTTTTTATTGATCTTATAAGATTAGTACACAATAGTTGATAATGCTGATTTTATTTGTATAAAAATTATATATTTTCAAGGATTAAACCTCTTAATACAAACAGTTCTTGGTATAAAACTTTACGTATTCAATAGTTTCTACTTATGAAACGCACGCAAAGTGAGATAAATAATGTGTGAAGTGTGAATATGTAGAACATACAATACATGGGCTTAGACTAAACAATAATACAGACGGAACCCGCCAAAAAATTTTGCATTTTTGGGGGCATTCCCCCATTAGGGGCACTCACATGACGATCCTAATTTTTAAATGTGAATGACCCATAACTTGTATAACTCTCTTCCCTTTAGGCAAACTGTGTGTTACAGAGCCGCTTAGTTGAAAAGTACTTGTAAGAGTCCGTTTCGAAAAATTTCAGTGGATCGTGTTAGGTGAATCCCAGAAATATTGTACGCACTAGCGACTCACTCTCGCTTCGGGTTCCTCCCTAAAGAAAAACAAATTATCCCACGGGAACCGTATATTTTTCCGGGATGATATATAGCATATAGCCATCATATGCAAAATGATTTTTTCAAATCGGAATAATAGTTCTTGAGATTAGCGTATTTAATCAGACAAACAAACACACCCTGCCTCTTTATAATATTAGTATAGAGTATATATTTATACCTAACTAAGGCGGTTGTGTTAATAAAACTATCCGTTTTCAGACCGGTATTTTTCACTTTGGCGAAAAAACAACTGCCTCGCACGGTGCGCCATCGGGACCGAGTTGGAATGAGGAATCGGCGATAGGTTCAAAGTCTCCGGCAGTTTATTCTATCAATAAATGGCAAGAATTTTCCAAAAATTTCTCTAAATCTTTAGCAAATATTGCAACGAATGAGACCAAAAATGATACAGATTATGACAGCGTTAGGGATAAGTTGATATTAGATGCGGCCGCAGCGAAAGCTGCCATTGATTCCAAATTGTCTATGGATTTAGTTATTTTGGATGTAAAGTACAAAGGTTTTAAGAAGTTCCGGAAGAGGATTGTTTGATGATTGTTTTTTTTTTTCTAATTTCGGTTGTCAGTGTAAAAGTGCCATAACTTTAAGGCGATTTTGAAATTGAAAAGACATATTTTTGTAATTGTGCGCATTTATAAAATTAATACAAGCTAAAGGTGTAAAGATATTTTACCGTTGTCTAGTGATTACCTTAATATATTATAAAACTAACGACTCACCCTCATTTCGCTTCGGGTTCGTCTCAGACAAAGACATTATTCCACGGGAACTGTACATTTTTCCGGGATGATATATAGCCTATTGCCTTCCTCAATAAACGGGCTATCTAATGCAAAAAGAAGTTTTCAAATTGGATTAGTAGTTTCTGAGATTAGCGCGTTCCAACAAACAAACTTATCCTTTATTAGTATAGATTCCCGTGTCACAATGTTGGTCCACGATGAATTCCGAAACTACTTACCGATCTTAACGTATGTTTTTTAATAGTGTTATTTTTTCCAACTTAAAAGATAGGATAGCTTTTATCCTGGTTATTCTTTTTTTTAATGGAAAAATAAACGATTTTCATATCCTTAGAGAGAATTTGAGAAATTGATTATTTTGAAGTTATAAGTGTGCCACAGCAATGCGTTGCTGGGTTTGCTAGATTTATATAAATTAACTAGCAGACCCGACCACGCGTTGCTGTGGCACACATATGAAAATCGTCAATTTTGCAATAAAAAAAGGAAATAATCGGGATAAAAACTATCCTATCTTTTAAGTTAGAACAAATCACACATTTTGAAAAAAAAAACGTTAAGATCGAATAAGTAGTTTCGGAGTTCATCCCGGACCAACATCGTGACACGAGATTTATATATATTATAAGATAAATAACTTAGAAAGAATTAATCAAATATGTAAGTAAGGCCAGTTTTGCCTTGAATGCATTTTGATTATAAATATATAGATATTCTAAATATTAATAGTTAATTTTGACCAAAAATAAAAAATCGTTATTGAAATATTTAAAATATTTTACTATATAATATATTTTTAATATTAATAAGTTACATATACAGATTATAAATATATTACAATAAGTATGTATTCTTAAGTCAAATGAATGATTTATGTCATGCATGTACGTTCATTTAGAATAGATTGATAATAATATAACCTTACTAGAAAAACAAAAACAAATCTTTCCCACGGGAACCGTACATTTTTCCGGGATAAAAAGTAACCTATGTGCTCTTCCAGATTATAATCTATCTCTCTGCCAAATTTCATCCAGATCGGTTCAGCCGTTCTGGCGTGATTGAGTAACAAACATTCAAACATCCATTTAATTTTTCACATTTGTAATATTATTTAGATTTTACCGTCTAATCTCGCTCGTGTCTTCTTTATTCCACTTGACATTGGCGAAGTAATCTGTGCTCAAGTGACACGCTTTGAAGATATTAACAAGAGAAATTGTTGAAGTTAGTGCCTTAACCATCGATCAAAAAAGTACTAGATACACAATCAGCGACAAAAAATGTCCTCACCGAATGAGCGCTCATTTGAACATTGAGCGCTTTTAATATATTTTTTTTTGTGAAAACAACCTTAAGCATTGCGTTTAAGGTTCAATTTACATTGTTGTATATTTATTTCAACTATAATAATTACCTAAACGACTGTCTGTTTTAAGAGAACTTTTTCATGACAGTGTGTGTCTAGTTCTTTTTTGATCGATGTGCCTGACGCTTAAAACCTTTCTTTATATACATATATAGTTCTTCTGTACGCGTGTATGTCACTGAACTTTTGAACGACTGGACCGATTTTGATGATTTTTTTTAATGTGTGTTTGAGAGGTTCTCTGGATGGTTTAGATTCACAACTGGATTCGGTAGGTGGCGTTGCAGTCGAGTTCTAGGATCTTTTTTTAATTATAGAAATTATGCTATATACTTACACTTGATTTATTTAGCCAGTAAGGAAACCGATTTTAACCTAATTTTCGATTGATAACAACTTTAAGTGTATGCATATGTGTATTCGACGACACGTTTGGCTCAGTTTGTAGTGACCCTACTTGCTGTGCCAGCGGTCGCGGGCTCGAGTCCCGCTGGGGGCATTCATTTGTATGATGAGCACTAATGCTTATACTCCAGTCATGGGTGTTTATATTTATAATATGTATGTATTTAAAGTTATATATGTGTAGTGTATCAACTATCTGGTATCTATAACACACGCCTCGTAGCTTACCATAGAACTAGATGGTGCTGTGTGTTAATGTCCCAATATATTTATTTTATTTATTTATAAGCATTGTTAGTAAACAAACTTAGTTAATCGCTACTCAGATTCGGCTTCTGTTAAGAAGTCAACATTTTTTAAGTTTAATTTCTTTAATATTAATAATGATCTCGGTCTGTTTCAAAGTATATTGATACAGAGTGTGTTAAAGAAGAGGCTGTTGAATATGTGATTTTTTGGTTAATTTAAGGAGGAAAGTATTTTTTTTAATTTAAAATATATTTTTATACAGACTGTAAATGATTGCTATAATGTGATTATTATCTGTGCCATTAAATGTTTATTTTTGTTTTTCCTCGGAAAAATAAAATATAAGCTATATACTCAAGTGTTTCATTTTTTGCCTTTTTTTTTTGTATTATTTATGAAAATTTTTAGTTAATCGCAATATTAAGTAATAGTTTAAGAGTAATTTTGTTTGAATCGGAAAAATATAAAAAAAAGTGTGTATGGGTCAGGTCCGACGCAATACTGATACGATGTTTGATAAATTAAAAAAAATAATTTTATTACTAAAATTAAATTAATAATATTATATGTAAATAATTATAATGTAAATAATGTATCTTATATTTAGTTATATTATTGAAAAAATTAAATCATGTTTTTTTTTCATAATCTTCGCAGCAAACCCTTTCATTTCATATCCATATCATGAAGGGCAAAAAAAAATATAGTCCGCCATCTTTGGGCGTCCGCCATTTTGGATTTACAATGACTTAAAATGTAACTCTTTTATTAAATACACTCATAAAATTTCCATACGGGGACCTTATATGAAAATCTATTATTAAAGAGTAAACTCTAATATATTCTTGGAAATACTTGTTTATTGAATTAGAAATCGCATGTTTTAAGGTTTTAGACGTTAGTTGATTAGTTATGCGTCATTTAAAAATAATTTTAAGTGTCGAGGTTAAAATACGGAATAAACACAGTTTTGGTGAAAAAATGTAGTTTGTTTTCATATTCCAAACTAAATGAGAATGAGTTAATTAAATACTCTAATGTGTCTATGTATGGCAATGGTAGCCCAGTGGTAACGCGCTCGCGTTGGAAACTTTCTTAAGTAGCCAGCGCAATTACAGGCAAGAGGCATATCATCTTAGTCCTCACAGTGATAACGTACCGGCGGTTCTGCAGTTTTGTTAAGTAAAAGTGCATGAACCGCAGGTGTTATGGGCGACAGGTATCGCTTTCCATCAGGTGGGCCTGGTCTGCTCGTTTATCACTGAGTAACATAAAAAAAAATTATAAAAAAAAACCGAGTGAAGCGGGTTCAAATCTCGGGTCTCGCACCTCTGATATTTTCATGTGCAATCATTTCCAACATTTTTACCACTTGTTTTATGGTGAAGGAAAACATCGTGAGGAAACCTGTATGTCTGAAAGAACCTAACTAGTTTTCGAAAGACATATGAAGTCCACCCATTTGGCCAGCGTGATGGAATATGGCTCATGTGGAAGGGAGGCCCACCTCCACCTGTGGGACGTTAGGAAGGGCTGAATACATACTTAAGAGTACATTCCGTTAAACCTGTGAAGTACTTAGGCCATAAAGTAATAGACATAACACGAAGCCATATATAATATCACAAAAATATACGATTTCGTAGCTTTTCGACTAAAAAGTATTGCTGACTGAATGTGCCTTAAAATTATAAGATAACTAGCGACTCGGGACTTCGGGTTCGTCCCTAGACAAAAACAAATCTATCCCACGGGATCCGTACATTTTTCCGGGATGATATATAGCCCATAGCCTTTGTAAGTTAGTTTGTAGTTAACGGGCTATCTAATGCAAAAAGAATTTTTCATATCGGATTAGTAGTTCCTAAGATTAGCGCGTTCAACCAAACAAACAAACAAACAAACTCTTCAGCTTTATAATATTAGTATATATTGGTGAATAAATTGGGCAAAATAAGGTATTATAAAGTGCAAAAACATATATTATTATAAAGTACCTATTTACTAATTACTAACTAGCGGCTCACCCTCGCTTCGATCGGGTTCGCCTCTAGATGATTCTTTAAATTGACATAACTTTATTATTTTGGAACCGATTGAAATAAAACAAATACTAAATGTTAAGTGAAGCTTACCACAATACCTACATTAGTGAAAACCGCACCCAAATCGGTTAAGTCGTTTCTAAGGTTAGCGCGCACAAACGCATAGACAAGCACACAAACCGACAAACAAAAAAACAGACAAAAAAACTAAAAAATCATTATTTTGGGTTCTATTGCGTTAATAAAGATCCCCAATAATAGTTTTTCTCAAATATCTTCCACGTACAGACAGCGATCAGTTACAATTTTATTATATGTATAGATTAACCCCTAATTTTTACCCATTTACGTCAAAATTACAAAGGTTTCTATTTTATAATTTAATATTTTAGTACATTTTTTTTATCTCTTAATTAAATACTTGTTTTATATGAAAATATATAAAATGGCATAAAATTTTAGCGTTTTATTTCGATTTAGGGCACTTTTGTAATGACAGACAGATTGATGATCTCTATAATTTCCAGAACACCGGTGGGCTGTTCGGTGCCAAACCAGCAACCTCTGCATTCGGCACAACCCCAGCTAGCACGGGCTTCGGGGGGTTCGGCACCGGAGGCCTATTCGGGGCGAAGCCCCAACAGACTACTGCACCTACTTTCGGTTCTACTGCGCCCAGTAAGTATTTTTTTTCTGAAAAGAAGAAACAGTGTTTTTATGACACATTAATTTTTATATTAAAAAAAAATATTACTAATATCAAATATGGCATAAGTTGTAATGATAAAATACAATAAAAACACTCAAAAACATATTATGTAAGTGAAAATCATGAAATTTCGGTTTTTCTTCTTCTCTAATTCTTATCTTAGTTGTACCCGAGTTTATATAATTGGTGATACGTTTGGTACAGTTTGCGTTCGTGGGTTCGAGTCCCGCTCGGGGCGTTCATTTGTGTGATGAGCACGAATGTATAATATGTATGTATTTAAAGTTATATATGTGTAGTGTATCAACTATCCGGTATCCATAACACAGGCCTCGTAGCTTACCATGGAACTAGATGGTGCTGTTTAAAAAAAAACAATAATAATATAATGACGTATTATAATATGATAGTCGGAAGACGGTTTTAGGGTTGACGGATATAAATGTCACATATGTATTTACGCATATCACCTGTAGACATACTCACCGGCAAGAAAAGCCAGTACTACCCACTAAAACCCAACAGAAACTCCCCCTTTTCTGTTACGATTGAAGGCGACCACTGGATTCTTGATCTATAGATTTTTGACTGTAGATAATATATTTTTTTCGGTTGTCAGCATTTGGCGCAACAACCGGTTTTGGCACGAACACAACCGGTTCCGGCCTGTTTGGTGGTGGGACCTTCGGCAAACCGGCAACCACACAACCGTCCTTTGGTTTTAATGCACAACCGACCTTAGGTGAGTTATTTACGTGTGTATTAAAATTATATAATATTTAATACCAACTAGCGACGCCAACGTTTAGTATAGATTTCTCAGAGATGAAATATTTTCCAGCAGTAAAAAATATCCTATATGTTGACCCGGATAACCAGCTATTATCATACCAAATTTCATCAAAATCCCTCCAGTGATTTTTCCGTGACGCGGTCACATACAGAGAGACAGACAAAAATTCTAAAAACTATAGATTCGGTCTCTGCATCGATAATAATGTCTATTTCAATAAGATTTTCCAAAAAATATTTAATGTACAGATTCGACTCAGAATTTTATATATGTATACATAGAAATGTAAAATTTAAGCGGCATTTAGTATGACGATATAATAATTTAAATATATATATATATATATATATATATATATATATATATATATATATATATATATATATATATATATACATACATACATATATATACATATATATATATATATATATTTATGTCTGTATATATAACGTCATTGGTATTTGTTTGAGGTATTTCTTGTTTATGTTTAATCTTGAATTAAAACTATTCTCTCGGATATTTTCGCGTGGGGGACTGTGGCCTGAGCCCCCGAGTATTGAAGGGAGGCCCATCCCCAGCAGTGGGACCTTAAAAAGGGCTGAATACACTTGAGAAATAGCACATAGTAATTTTACAGTAAAAGGCAGTGGTAGCCCTCTGATATTTTCATGTGCGAATTATTTCTAACATGATTACCACTTGCCTTACGGTGAAGGAAAACATCGTGAGGAAACCTGCATGTCTGAGAAAACCTAGCAAGTTTTCGAAAGACATATGAAGTCCGCCAATCCGCACTTGGCCAGCGTGGTGGACTATGGCCTGATTCCCCTCTTATTGAAGGGAGGCCCGTGCCCAGCAGTGGGACGTTAAAAGTTCTGTATACAATTTTACAGTAATTTCAATCATGTGGTTGAAGTAAGACTTTCTGCCTAGGTGATTAAAGTCTGTGTGGAGTACCTAACATAGGTAACATGTTTCCAGGTACAGGTCTAGGCTCGGGTCTGGGCACGTCGTTCCAGGCGAAGCCGGCCGCGCCCGCCTTCGGGTCCCTCGGCGCGGGCTCGCTGTTCTCTCAGCCGGCGCAGAATAATACATTCAGGACTGGTGAGTATTGTAGCCCGGGAAAGTAGCCAAAAACTGCTATCATTTTCTAAAGGCTCATTTTTGGATATTATGTCACATTGCTGGAGAAAAATAGCCTGCCGTCAGTCATACGCTTTTGTAAGCGTTTGGAGAAGCTTTAATTTTGTTAAAAGTCCATATACTTCGCAATTACTTGCTGAAGCCGGAAAATAATTTGCGAGCAGGATATTAATCTATACAGATAAATAAAATTGGAGTGTCTGTGTGTAATGTCAAAATAACAGCTTTATACTAAATGTATATGGAATTATGTACGGTACTTATAAGAAAAACGCAATTTTTAAAATTTTTGTCTTTCTGTCTGTTTGTTCCGGCTAATCTCCGAAATGGCTGGGCCAATTTTTACGGGACTTTCACTGGCAGATAGATAGCTGATATTATAAGGAGTAACTTATTACTTTTATTTTAGGAAAAGTATTAGGGTTACGCTCAAAAAATACTAAAACGTACCTAGGGACGCACCCGAGCGAAGCGAGGGTAAGTCGCTAGTTAAATATAAGTTTTACAATTGTCACTTATTCAAAATTTTGTAACCGAGCGCGTGAGTCACTCATTAAAGTTATAAAAAAATCGGTACATCGTGTACTAAATTAATTTAATATAAAGCTGAAGAATATCTAATACCTTTGACCGAGCGAAGCAAGGGTAAATTGGTAGTAAATAAATCTATACTAATATTATAAAGAGGTAAAGTTTGCGAGTTTGTGAGGTTGTAGGGGGTAATCTCTGGATCTACTGAACCGATTTACATGAAATTTGGTGAGAAGATAGCTTGAGATCCTGGGAAGGACATTGGATACTTTTCATCCCAGAAATCATCCCTTAAAGAGGGGAAAATGGGTATGAAAGTTTGTATTTGGAAGCAAGCGAGGGACGAACTCGAGTGAAGCGAGGGTTAGTCGCTAGTAAACAATATTTTTATTATTCTCTCCCACAGGTCTAGACTCGGGTCTGGGAGGAGGCGGTCTGTTCGGCAACACGTCGGCCCTCGGCGGCGCCTCCCTCGGCGGCCTCGGGCAGATGAATGCCAATAACACTAGCTTTACCGGGTGAGTGTGTGTTACATTATAAGTTATATTGTTTGGTGATCAAACTGATAGTTGCTGGGTCGTATACCGGATATCCGGTAAGATGTGAAGCCGGATAGCCAAATATTCGGATGCCGGATACCGGATACCCGGCGAGTTGTAAAGCCGGATAGCCAAATATCAGGCCGCGGAATTTGAACGCATTCGGCTATCATCGTGGATTTTATAATTGTTCAATCACTTTGCGAGTCTTACAGTTAGTAGTCGGTGAACTCGAAGCATTGCCCGCACTCTTGTCGAAGTATTCCAGAGTGTACCTTTCAGTATTTCGCATTGACCATTATGTACGACCAGTATTGCATTACCATGGAACCTGATGGTGCTGTGTGTTAAATGTCCCAACATGTTTATTTTGTTTATTATATATTGTCTGCCTTTCGGGTATTTGTTTCTTGCAGCTTCTTAATGAAAAAAAAAACATAGTTTTTAAATATCAGATATTAAGCCGGATCGGATCTAAATAATATAATAAAATAGATCTCTACATTTAACAAATAAAAGGTATCGATCTTATATGCCTTCCTAAACCAATCAAGCTCAAGGATGCACCCGAGCGAGGTGAAGTGGCCAGTCCATACTAGTAATCCCATAAATATTATAAATGTGAAAGTTTGTGAGTATGGATGTTTGTTACTCTTTCACACCGGAACGGCTGAACGTATCTGGATGAAATTTGGCACAGAGATAGATTATAGTCTGGAATAGCACATAGGTTACTTTTTATTCTAAAAAAAATGTACGATTACCGTGGGATAGGTTTGTTTTTCTCTAGGGACGAATTCGAAGCGAAGCGAGGGTGTGTTGCTAGTGTTTTATAAATATATTGACTATTTGACTTGTAAAATGTCTAAGAAACTATCTACGGAAGAGGGGGACATCCTGGCACAGGTATATATTTACTTAAAAGGTTGTCCCAATAACGGACTTAATGTATTTGAAAAACTCTTTATTAATAACTAAACTATTAGACAATTATATTTTTAACAATTATTAACTAACTTTAGACAAAAACAAATCTATCCCACGGGAACCGTACATTTTTCCGGGATAATATATAGCCTATAGCCTTCCTCAGTTAACGGGCTATTTAATGCAAACAGAATTTTTCAAATCGGATTAGTAGTTTCTGAGATTAGCGCGTTCAACCAAACAAACAAACTCTTCAGCTTTATAATATTAGTATAGATAAATTATTTTTTTATTTTTTTCATGTATTTTGTATGTTTACATAGCAACCTATCCGGCTCGTCGGCCGGCGGGAACGTGCACGAGCAGATCCTGACGCTGGCGGCGCGGCCCTACGGGGACACGCCGCTCTTCAAGGACCTCGTGCCTGATACATGTGAGTTAGTTAGTTAGTCAAAAGAAACATTTTAGAAAAAAAGAAAAAAATGTCCTGTTGAGTGTTTTTAGTCAGTTGTTGCCAGGATTGAGGCTTTTCTTTCTGAACTGAAAACATTTTTATAATTAAATGCTGAATACCATATTTGAACTTGAATTTGAATTTTAAATAAAGTTTTTTTTTTTTGGGTTTTTTGCGGATTTATTTTGATTTTTGGTTGTCGACGTTTCGAATATCTTACAGCGCACATGGCCACCGGACTAAGGTTTTGCATGTCTCAAAGGTTTTGGACAATGATTTCGAAATGTCGGGAACCGAAAATCAAATTAAATCTGCCAAAAAATCCAATGATATAAATTATCTTATATTCGTGTAAATCTAAGAAAATACTATGATAAAATGTAATAATATTCATTTTGTTTGTGTGTTAATGTAACCTCGTGTATGCGGTGTGTGTACCCAGCGTCGACGACGGAGGACATCCTGAAGGCGACGAACCCGGCGGCGGTGCGCGCCGTGCTGGACGCCGGCGCCTACCGCGTGGCGTCGCCGCCCGCGCGCCTGGCGCTGCGCCCCCGCCCGCTGGCCGCAGCCCAGGACAAGGTACCGCACTTTTTTAAGTAAAACTTATTTACGCACGCTCGACTTGGGGGGTGAGCTGGTGAATGCGTTACGGAGACATGTACATATGTTTGTTGCCATGGCAACCATTGTTGTTGTCCGACACATGATATATAATATTATATTTTTTCCTTGAATGATATTCTGTAAATGTATGATTGTAATTTGCCTAATATGCGTTATTTTTAGTATCTCACCTATCCTAATTATTTAAAACATAAATTGAATTTCACAAAGAGTACCGATAACCTACAGTAGTTTTACTTCTTGCGTGTGTACACATTCATGCACGCACTCTTAATTTTTTTTAATTTTATATTTTTTCTTGAAGTTGACATACTAAAGAATAGAAATAAAGTTAGAGAATTAGAAAAAAAAATCTGAACATGAATATTATTCATGTTCAGAATTTTCCTTAACGCGACTTCTTATTTTTTTTAGGGGGGGTCTTTTAAAGCATAATAAACTAACCTTTTCTACAGGTTGCTTGTATCAGATCACTTTTAGTGATAAGGCTGCCTTTGCACGTCTCTATTATTTGTATTTTTTTTAATGTACCCATTTTCGTGTGCAATAAAGTGTTATACACAAATAAATTTAAAAAAATCTTACGAGACTCGAAAAAAAATATGTTTTTTTTTTGAGCCACTTTAATATATATGTATAATGTACATATATACAGTATAACTCTGGTTGTTGAATAAAAATTTCCTTTCCAGAAGTCCCTGTTCGACGGTCTGGAGGAGTACGACGCGAGCCTGGAGTGCAAGCTGAGCCTGAAGCCCAGCCGCAAGCGCCTCGTGCTGCGCCCGCGCGACCTCTCGCCCGCCGACAACGTGGACGATAATAACAGGTCTACACAATTATATATTTATATAAAATCTATTGTATTCAGCCCTTTTCATGTCCCACTGCTGGGCACGGGCCTCCCTTCAATACGAGGGGAATCAGGCCATAGTCCACTACGCTGGCCAAGTGCGGATTGGCGGACTTCACATGTCTTTCGAAAACTTGCTAGGTTTTCTCAGACATGCGGGTTTCCTCACGATGTTTTCCTTCACCGTAAGGCAAGTGGTAATCGAGTTAGAAATGATTCGCACATGAAAATATCAGAGGTGCGAGGCCCGGGATTTGAACCCGCTTCACTCGGTTTCCCAAGCGAGCGCGTTGCCACTGGGCTACCACTGCCTTAAAATCTATACTTAATATTATAAAACTGAAGAGTTTGTTTGGTTGTTTGTTTGTTTGGTTGAACGCGCTAATCTCAGGAATTACTAATCCGATTTGAAAAATTCTATTTGCCTTAGATAGCCCCTTAACTGAGGAAGGCTATAGGCTATATGTAATCCCGGAAAATTGTACGGTTCCCGTGGGATAGATTTGTTTTTATCTAGGAACGAACCCGAAGCGAAGGGAGGGTGAGTCGCTAGTATTTATTTTAGTTTTCAAGCTCTACACATTTCTGTTAAAACTTTTTTGTCTACGTGTTACCATTTTCTAGTAATTGCGAAAAAACACTCTTGACAATTTTTTTTTCAACCCTTGCCGGGAGTTGCAGACACGAGCTTTACACATTGTTTTTGTATCATTAAAACTACATTATATCAAAAATGAAATGTAGAGTACCAAAATTTTATTTCAGATCATATTTAACTGGACTGAAAACGATGTGTGTGAGAAGTGTCTGTTTGTAATGTCAAAATAATAGCTCTTTACTGAATGCGTATGAAATTGTGTATGTCTTGTCTGCTTGTTCCGGCTAATCTCTGAAACGCCTGGACCGATTTTAACAGAACATTCACTGGCAGATGATTGATGTTATAAGGAGTAACTTAAACTACTTTTATTTTAGAAAAAGATAGTAATTTCTGATCACACTTTTTATTAATCATCGAGTTTGGCCTCGGTCCGCTTGGTATTGTCCCTTGTAATATTGTATGCAAGTAAAGCCATGTTTTGGTTAATCTTACTGCTTATGTGTTTAATAATTGTGTGTAATAAAAATTCCTTTAGAAAAATTCCTTTAGTGTAAAAGAGTAACATATACACAAATATATATAGTTTATTATTACCTACATTTTTCTTTTTAACCGACTTCCAAAAAAAGGAGGAGGTTCTCAATTCGACCGTATATATATATATATATATATATATATATATATATATATATATATATATATATATATATATTTTATGTTTGTTCGCGGATTTTTTCGTCGTTTATGAACCGATTTGGATAATTCTTTTTTTGTTGGAAAGGAGATATCCCAAGAGTGGTCCCATGATAAGGAAACCAGGATCTGATGATGGGATCCCAGAGAAATCGAGGGGAACTTTCGAAAATTGTAGCGGCGACTAGTGCGTTTGATAACATTTTCATTAGGTATTTTAAAGCACTACTATTTAATGAAGGTCTGGAGTCGATCTGATGATGGACCCGAAAGATAGTCGAGGGAACTCCTCAACGATTTACAGCAATTACCTAGTGTTTGGGCTTGATTAATTTGTATTGATGATACGTCTACACTAAAAATGAAAAAATAAAAACTTAAAAAAAAAAACAAACTGACTTCCAGGCATTGAAAAGTAAAAAATAAGTAAACGGGGATTTTCATTTAGAATAGATACTTATATGGTATAGATACTATCTGATCGGATAGTTGTATCAAAAAAATCCTGTCCAATGTTAATTTATGTATGATTCTTAAATTCATACGACACTCTTTTAGAAAACTATGTTCAATGTCCCAATTTTTTATTTTTCCTGAAAACATGGCTGTCCTGCTATAACGGTTATTCCCCAAGACACAAGACGTTAATTGTTGACTTGGTTTAGGGGATTCACCGGAGTTCAAATGTACTGAGTTTTTTTTTTTAATTTTCAGATCGCTAGAAGATTCACGTCAAGAAGCGACGAACACTCAAGACGACAGACAGACGGAGAGAAACGACTTTACGTCCTTAAGAGATGAGAATAAAGCGGAGAAAGATGTCAACAATGTCAATAGTAAGTTGTTTGTTTTATGGACTTTTGTTACCCGACTGCGGCGATGCCCAAAGGAGGGTTATGTGTTTGACCTGTATGTATACAGTTTGTGTATATCTGATCTTATGTTCCCGGGTAATTACTTAACGGCTCAACCGATTTTGATGATTCATACGTCGTTATATTCATCTTGATAACGCAAGTCGTAGGGTATATGGATACCATTAAGAGTCAAAATGGCGGATCTGAGCTGTCAATTTGTGTGTCATGAAAAACATACGCAATATATACATATTCTTAGTCGGGTTTTTTATTTCTCTTTTTTTTAATTTAAATCGTGGTGTCACCTTAAAGTATATAAATAAGTTTGGAAATGTATTAATTTTTTTTAAATTATTTAAAACAGATAATAAATAGTTTTTCTGCGTTTTCTCATTTTGTATATTTATTTTTTATTTTTGTATTTATTATATTGTTTTACTATTTACTATTTTTCATACATGGACTTTTGGTTTGCTTAATGGAAGAGATCTCTTAGAGATAAGTCCGTCTTTTACCCACGTGACTATGTATTTAGTGCTTCATTTGTTCCAACACATAAGAGAAAGAATATATACATTTTGGTGTTTCAAACATCGCCATATTCGGTTTTTCATTTACTTAAAATGATGTCACGTGTTATGCTCATTGCTCATGTTGCGTTGCGACACGTTTGGCTCAGTTTGTAGTGACCCTACTTGCTGTGCCAGCGGTCGCGGGTTCGAGTCCCGCTGGGGGTATTCATTTGTGTGATGAGCACGAATATTTGTACTTCAGTCATGGGTGTTTAGCCGCTCGCACTTGGTAAGAGTGGTGGACTATGGTCTCATCCCCCATCATGTTAATTGACGCCCCACCCCCAGTAGTGGGACTTTAAAAGGGCTAAATATAATTTTAAAAAAAATAGAGACCACAAGTAATTTAATTTTTGTTTTTTTTTTTTCAGATGTTGATTCAAATTCAGACAGACATGGCAATTGGTAAGTTGAAAATATAAGTTATGTCCACTATCCCGTGGGATGTTTCATTTTCCGGGATAAGTCTATCCGCAATATTCATGTATTAGTTAGATAAATTTTAAATCTTTTTGAATGAGAGTGAGACGGAAACAAGTGGACGGTTGTTGTGTCTCCAGTAGTTTTTTCGTGATGCGGTCACAGACAGACAAAAATTCTAAAAACTATAGATTCTGCCTCTACATCGAGACTAATGTCTATTTCAATAAGATTTTCCAAAAAATATTTAATGTACAGATTCGGCTTAGTTACAATTTTATTATATGTATGGATTATCTACATAAGATCTATCATTCCAGGCCCACATCTTCCAAGCAGTCGTGGTCGGAGAAAGAGAAGTCTATTGATGGGGAGTCAACTCCGAGACTATATCCTAATTTAGGTGAGTTTTTTATTGTATACTAACATCTCACCCTCGCTTCGCTCGCGTGTGACAAAATAAAGAAAAAAAAAAAAAAAAAAGAAAGTATTTCAAATTGATTTTCTATTGATTAATTAAATGTAGATATTAACTGTATGATATGTACATATTTCTATTTATTTTGTCATATGCGTCCTTAGATTCCATGAGATTTAATATTTTTGATCGCAGCCCTAATTCTTTCTCTAAAATAACAGTAGCCTAAGTCAATCCTTAAAACATCAGCTGTTATGGTGTTTAGCCGGAACAAACAGACAGTATATTGCCGTACTGTATTATACGACACTGTATTATATGAAATTGTGAATAAATTATACACATAAAAACATACATATGTACATACATACATTATGTTAAGTATAACATATAAAATAGAAAAAAAATAATAATAATAACTTACAGTTGAATTGAGGACTTCCTTCTTTTTTTGAATCGGTTAAAGATTACGTGATTTTACCGGTGGTAGGACTCTGTCAAGCCTGAGGAGTCCGACTGGATGGGTACCACCCCCTTATCTATTTCTGCCGCCAAGCAACAATGATTGCATTGTTGTGTTCCGGTATGAAGGATAAGGGAGCCAGTGCAATTACAGGCAAGAGACATAACATCTTAGTCCTCACAGTGACAACGCACCTGTGGTTCTGCATTTTTGTTACTTAAAACCTAAGTGCATGAACCGTAGGTGTTATGGGCGACAGGTGCTGCTTTCCATCAGGTGGTCTGTCTGCTCGTTTGTCACTGAATCTCATAAAAAAAAAAGTTGAATTGAAGACTTCCTTCTTTTTTTGAATCGGTTGAAGATATTAATTTAAATATTACACACAAGTAATAATACAAGGTATTGTTTATTGTTTCAGACAAGGAGTTGCCAGCGCAGGTGTCGGAGAGACGGGCCAGTTGGTACGGCTCATATTATTATTATTTTATCTGTCTGTGTTATTTTTTTTATCTGAGTATATTTGGTGATCAGATGGAACTGTCCAATGATGTTCTATGGATAATGCTTAAGGACTATGAAAAATATGAAAAAAACTTCATTTTTTCTATTATTATTTGTATCTGGGATTTCACGGATCCAAAGGAGTCCGGTCCTTTGGGAGGCTTCCGTGGGGACCCAGGTCCAACACGTGGATGCTTTAAATGATTCAAGGTTGTTTAATGTGATGACACGTTTTTCTCAGTTTGTAGTGACCCTACTTACTGTGTCAGCGGTCGCGGGTTCGAGTCCCGTTGGGGGCATACATTTGTGTGATGTGCGAATCATTTCCAACATGATGACCTCACACTTGTCTCACGGTGAAGGAGAACATCGTGAGGAAACCTGCATGTGAGAGAACCTAGCAATCTGAACCCTCAAGTACTGAAGGGAAGCCCACGCCCACCAGTGGGACGTTAAAAAGGTCTGAATACAGTATTGTTATATTGTTTTTAGGTTGACAACAAAGCCTCTACGAAAGCCCCTGGATTCGAACCCCGACTCGGTGGAGAACTCAGTGCGAGAGCTAGGCGTCCGCACGCACCGGCTGTCGGAGGATAAGGAGAATATAGACACTCTGTCAGGTAAATATTACATGAATAATTTTTTTTATATAAAATTATATCTAACAATTAGTTACGTTTTAACGCTTAGTATATATTTTTTAGGGATGAGATATTTTCCCGCAGTAAAGAGTATCCTATATGTTGACCCGGATAACCAGCTATCATCTCATACCAAATTTCATCAAAATCTGTCCAGTGATTTTCTCGTGATGCGGTCACAGACAGACAAAAATTCTTAAAACTATAGATTCGGCCTCTGTATCGATAGTAATGTCTATTTCAATAAGATATTTCAAAAAGTATTTAATGTACAGATTCGGCTTAGTTACAATTTTATTATATGTATAAATAGTGTTGCCATTATTGAAAAAAATAATGAGCGAGAATACGTACATATATATCCCATATATATATATATATATATATATATATATATGCATTTTTTAAAGAAAGTAAAGAAGGAGCTTTTAGCGTTGGATTCGAACTTACGCACACCACATAAAGTACTTTTTTTAAATGAAACAACGTGCGTTTTAATTCTTTTAACCGAAAAGCAATGAACAAAAGAGATTCCAAAAAAGCGCAAAATTTCGAATTGTGGCACTTCTTTTCAAGAATGAGATTTTGTTTGAAGACTAGTGACTTACCCTCGCTTCGCTCGGGTGCGTCCCTGGGTACCTTTTTAATTTTTTTGAGCGATACCCTAATTCTTCTAAAATAGCTACTTTTATTTTAGAAGAATTAGGGTAAGTTACTCCTTATAATATCAGCTATCTGCCAGTGAATGTCCCGTTAAAATCGGTCCAGCCGTTTCGGAGATTAGCCGGAACAAACAGACAGACAAAAATTTTAAAAATAGTGTTTTTCTTATAAGTACCGTATATAATTCCATATGCATTCAGTATAATGCTGTTATTTTGACATTACACACAGACACTTCAATTTTATTTATCTGTATAGATTTTAATAGGGTATTTTGAGTTTTTTATATCAATGGTGTATATAAATAAAGGTGGTAAAACAGATTTACATTTCTGCTGTCACCGCTGGGGGCGGGCCGGCTGCTCCAAGTGCGAGTGCGAGAAGATCGCCCATCAAATACATGGCGTTTATGGTTTATGTCGATTGCTATATATTATGTACCTATAGCTTGGTCAGTGGTGAAACGGCCTAACTCAAAATTTTCACATTTTAACTATCGGATTTGTCAGTAATGTTGGCTTAAAGTTTGTTTTTAATAAAATTCACGTCTACATTTTTGAAGTTATACTCCTTTTGGGACGTTTGGAAAAAAATATGAAAGTAAAACTTTCGGACACCGACAGCCAAAAAGCGACATGATGAAGTTAGCTGCGGTCCTCTTACAAACAGACAGTTGTGACGTACGGGATGAAATCTTTAGCTATTTTTGTTCTGTTACGCCAAATAAGTATAACTTTTTACGTGCGTACATACGTACACACACACGCTTTTTTTTATTAAGTAAATTTGTTGGATATTTAATATCTGTCTGTGGTCTTTATTGATAAATTTAAAAACATGAGTGTAATTTTTTTTAATTGTTTTTTTTTTTGGGTTAGGCCGTTTTTACGCTGTATTTTGTTGGTATTGTATTATGGAAAAAGTATTCACAGATAAACAAATATTTGGATTATTTGATTTAATATAAGGTATATGTAAATGTTGTTTAGATATAGTGAACAGTTATATAGCAGTAGTATTGAATTATGTATTTGTATACGTAATTAGCGTTTTAAATTTTAGTTGTAACTTTAAAAACATAGAAATATTGACTTTTAAAGTATTCCAGGATAGTACAAAGAAACAAACAAATCGTATTTTTTTTTACTTTAGAAGCTTTTTTTTTATCTATTATTACAATTTCATGGGTTTTAATTTTTTTGCGCGGAACCCTGATTCTTTTTCTAAAATAAAAGTAGCCTAAGTAACTCCTTACAACAGCAGCTATCTGCCAGTGAAAGTCCCGTCAAAATCGGTCCAGCCGTTTCGGAGATTAGCCGGAACAAACAGACAGACAGACAAAAATTGTAAAAATGTTGTTTTGGTATATGTACCGTGTATACATCCATATGTATTTATTAAAAAGCGATTATTTTAATATTACAAACAGACACTCCAATTTTATTTATCTGTATAGACTAGCGACTGACTATCGCTTTGATAGGCTACGTACTCTGGTGTTTTTTGTATTTTTAATATTATATACAGACAGCGCTATCTTTTATTATTAACAGAAGCCTATGTGTATGATATTACAGGTTAAAATTTCTTTACTAAATTTAATACAAATCTGGTCAAATAATTTGTGTTTAACACATACAAATCTTTATATTACTATTAATATTCTAATTAAATATATATAAGGAATAGACGGTAAAACATATATATTTTAGTATTCAGCCCTTTTGAACGTCCCACTGCTGGGTGTGGGCAATCAATACGAGGGGGTTCAGGCCATAGTCCATCATGCTAGATATTTTTTTAGAAGTCAATTTAAAAAGTACTCGCTCATAATTATTAATTGGAATTAGTCATACCACCTTTGTCCACGTCACTTTTTATGTTTTTTTTCTTATAACTTATATGTGCAATAAAGAATATATGTATATATTTGACCATATGTTTGACTCAATTGACCCTACTTGCTGTGCCAGCGGTCGCGGGTTCGAGTCCCGCTGGTGGCATTCATTTGTGTGATGAGCACGAATGTTTGTGCTCCAGTCATGGATGTTTATATTTATAATATGTATTTAAAGTTATAAATGTGTAGTGTATTAACTATCCGGTATCCATAACACAGGCTTTGTAGCTTACCATGGAACTAGATGGTGCTGTGTGTCAATGTCCCAACATATTTATTTATATATGTATATATGAATTTGCCCACAGTGTCTGAGGACGAGAGCGCGGCGGGCGCGCGCGCGCCGCCGCACCCCGCCGGCGTCAAGCTCACGCGCCCCGGGTACTACACCATACCGTCGCTGGAGGAGATCGCCAGTGAGTTGTGATGCTTTTTTTTTACTGAATATATTATATACAGCCCTTTTTTAACGTCCCACTGCTGGGCGTGGGCCTCTCTTCAGTAAGAGGGGGATCAGGCCATAGTCCATCACGCTGGCCAATTGCGGGCGGACTTCACATGTCTTTCGAAAACTTGCTAGGTTCTCTCAGACATGCAGGTTTCCTCACGATGTTCTCCTTCACCGTAAGGCAAGTAGTGATCGTGTTGGGAATGAATGAAAAACATATGAGACCCGGGATTTGAACCTGCTTCACATTTTCCAAACGAGCGCGTCGCCTTTGAGCTACAACTACTTTGATTGTGATGATTTTATATTAAAAATCTTTAGACAGATTAAAAGTAGTAGATGTTAAATTTTAGTATTTTTTTTTATTTTATTTTTTTTTTAATTTCAAATAATCTGTAAATTCCTATCTTATCTTAAATATTGCTCTAAGAAGAATTTATTTAAATGGTCAGGAGGAAACTTACAAATGTGTTAAAGCCATTATTATTTTATTTATCTAAAACTTTTGTATCTATTTTTTTTAATTTATATCACTCTAATGCCTGATATTTTAAATAAAACTATCTTTTGAGATTATTTCACGGATTTGTTTTGATTTTTGGTTCCTGACGTTTCGAATGCTTTACAGCAATCATGGTCACGGGAGAGACCTGTTTAATACTTTCTTAGATTTACGCGAATATTTGCCATTTAAATAAAACTATCTTTTCGGCATATTGGTTTATTTTCGCGAGGATTTGGGGTCTATCGAAGCGAATATTATGCCTTGAGCGGTCCTGACTATGTTTGCAGACAGTAGATGTTGTATTACGATCTTGTATTTAGGATACCTATTTATTTATTAATTACTATATTAATATTTTCAGACTACCTACGTCCAGACGGGTCTTGCGTCGTGCCTCACCTCACGATCGGTCGCAAGAACTACGGCAACGTGTTCTTTGACTGCGAGATAGACGTCGCTGGGATGGACTTGGATTCTTTAGGTGAGTTTAACAATAATTTATTAATATCCATATTTAATATTATAAATATCAGTGTTTTTGTTTGTTTGTTCGTTCGTCCTACTTTCACGTCGAAACAGATTGACGGATTGAAGTGATTTTTTATGTGAACATAGTATGAAGGGCTGGTGAGTGACATAGGCTACTTTTTACCGCGGGAGATTATCTCATTCCCACGGGAAAATACGTTATACAACCCACAGCAACTCATACCTATATATATGTAATATATAATCTATCTATTCCATAGTAAGCGTTAAAAATATAGCGACGAATCCGAGCGAAGCAAGGGTGAGCCGCTAGTATTTTTATAAAAGCAAAAGTAATTGAAATCTATAAAAACTATCACAATTATTGTTTACTAGAATGTCACTTGTCTATTGCCAGTATGTATGTAAGTCTTCTTCTCAGCCCTAAAAAAAAGAACTTAAGAAATTCAACGAGTCAATTCTTTATATTTTTTTTTAATATTAATTTGGTTATAATATGGATTATTATGGTTGAAATCTGAGGCGATTATTATCCTTTGGTTATTCATAAACACCCATGACTGTAGTACAAACATTCGTGCTCATCACACAAATGAATGCCCCCAGCGGGACTCGAACCCGCGACCGCTGGCACGTCGCCATCATACACACACACACACTTATTTTTATATATATTTTTTTCCATTTCCAGTCCACTTCCTGAACAAAGAAGTGATAATCTACCCGGACGACGAGAACAAGCCGCCGGTGGGCGCGGGCCTCAACCGCCGCGCCGTGGTCACGCTGGAGCGCGTGTGGCCGCGCGACAAGACGGAGCGCCGGCCCGTCACCGAGCCCGACAGGTGCCCTTTGTTACTACTGGCTAGGGGACGTCCATTCAAATTCTAAATATTTTATTCAGCACTAGCGACTCGGATACTTATTTATTTATTTATTTATTTTGGAACAGAAACAGAAAACAAATTAAATAAAAATCACAACTACGTATTAAAAAACTAAAAATATCATTTTAAATTTGTTTTCCAATTACATCTGTACACAACATTTAAATAAAAAAAAAACATATAATTATTCAAACAAACTTGACCAACAAAAAAAAAATGAATACTACTATTGGATATAAATATTAAGAAACAGAAAGAAAATAATATTTACATTTCATAAAAAGGAGAAGAAACAGAGACAAAGCATATCTATATAAAATAATAATAATAATTTAGGAACTATAATTCATTTAATTTTTTCTTGAATGATGAAAAACTATTATTAAAAACGTCCCTACTTACGTTTTAACGTTTAGTATAGATTTCTCAGAGATGAGATATTTTCCCGCAGTAAAAAGTATCCTATATGTTGACCCGGATGACCAGCTATCATCATATCAAATTTCATTTAAATCCCTCCAGTGGTTTTTCTGTGATGCGGTAACAGACAAAAATTCTAAAAACTATAGATTTGACCTCTGTATGGATAATAATGTCTATTTTAATAAGGTTTTCCAAAAAAATATTTAATGTACAGATTCGGCTTAGTTATAATTTTATTATATGTATAGATTAAATTATTACATTTTTTTACTGAACGTCATGAGAGTTCGGAAAGAAGAAGCTCTCGGACCTGAGAAGAACTGGCGAAAGAAATTCAGCGGGACTAATATTATTTCATTTTATTTTTTTAAGATTATGGGAGCTGTTTTTCTCATAATTTGACCCCACCCCCCTCCCCTCCCCTTTGGTGAGATTTTGTGAGATTTTGTGAGACCCCCTTATTCACGTGAGATTTACGCTACAGTTGCTGAAATCTGGTCCGAATGTCTGTGAATTATAATTAAATACACTTTAACACACAATTATAATAACTATCACTCCATATAATAAATATTATGGCAGTGGTAGCCCAGTGGTAACGCGCTCGCTTGGGTAACCGAGTGAAGCGGGTTCAAATCCCGGGTCTCGCACCTCTGATATTTTCATGTGCGAATCATTTTTAACATGATGACCATTTGTCTTACTGTGAAGGAAAACATCGTGAGGAAACCTGCATGTCTGAGAGAACCTAGCAAGTTTTCAAAAGACATGTGAAGTCCGCCAATCTGCACTGCGCCAGCGTGGTGGACTATGACCTGATTCCCCTCATATAGAAAGGAGGCCCACGCCCAGCAGTGGGACGTTAAAAAAAAAGGGGCTGAATACATACATACATAATAAATATCATCCAAATCCGACCAGCCGCTTTAGTGTCTAAGAATAACAGACACATACATACTTTTGTATATAATTATATTTAAAATAAAAATACAAATTTAAAGAATAATAAACCAATAAGAAATTATCCTAACAATACAATATTATTTTTCAGATTGTTGAAGATGGACTACGAGGGCAAATTGCGTCGCATCTGTGACAAGTATGACACCAAGTTCATCGAGTACCGTCCGCAGACCGGCAGCTGGGTGTTCAGGGTCAGTGGGTTCTATCTTCTATACAGATGAATAAAATTGTAGTGTCTGTGTGTTATGTTAAAATAACAGCTTTATACTAAGTGTATATGAAAGTATATGCGGTACTTATAAGAGATTTTTTTTTAATACTAAACACTACATGACTGACACTATTAGTACCCCAAACTGCAGTGTATAATGTTTTTTTTTTTTTTATTTTAATTATATAACAAACATCACATATTTTTTTTTTGACAATTTATTTATAGATAAATGTTAAAATTGTGAAAGGTACAGGAAATTTTTTGGTGGATTTGAAGCTTGAGCTGAAAATCGGTCAGCCACGAGAAAGCTTCCCGTACACCTACATGTAGATCGGGCGATGCGTCGCGTCCATTTTGTTTTTATTATTTGTCTATATACATTTATATCTTACGCTAGCGACTCACCCTTGCTTCGCTCGGCTGCTTCCCCATACAAACTTTCATCCCCATTTTCACCCCCTTACGGGTTGATTTCCGAGATAAAAAGTATCCTATGTCCTTCCCAGGGTATCAAACTATCTCCTTACCAAATTTCATCTAAATCGGTACAGTTGTTTCGAAGCCTATTCAATACAAACAAAGAAACAAAAAAATAAATCTTGTGTTTATAATACTTTCTTAGATTTACGCGAATATTTGACATTTAAATAAAACTAATCTTTTCGAATTTTTTCGCGGATTTATTTTGATTTTTGTTTCCCGACGTTTCGATTGCTTTACAGCAATCATGGTCACGGGAGAGACTAAGGTGTTAGACGTCTCAAAGGCATTATATAGTTGTTACAGATATGTCTTTCTAATATTAGTATACACTAATAATGTGAATGTGTTTACCTATAGGTGGAGCATTTCAGTAAATATGGACTGTCGGATTCTGATGAAGAAGATGACACACCAGACGTGCTGAAGAGACAAATTGTCAACCAAAGTGTGCAGAAGTCGGCTGCACCGGGTATGGATTTTTTTTATCTTTATAAACTTTCTATCTTTTCTTCTTCTTCTTCTATCTTTTTAATGGCACGTTTGGCTCAGTTTGTAGTGACAGATGATTGTACTTTCTGCGCCAGCGGTCGCGGGTTCGAGTCCCGCTGGGGGCATTCGTTTGTGTGATGAGCACGAATGTTTGTTTTATATTTATAATATGTATGTATTTGAAGTTATATATGTGTAGTGTATCAACTATCTGGTATCCATAACACAGGCCTCGTAGCCTACCATGGAACTAGATGGTGTTGTGTGTGTTTATAAAAGTATATTATAATTAATATAACCAGTTAAATGTTATTATAGCGCCTATTGATATTTAAAGGCAATGTTAAGTTTTTATATCTTTTTACCGCAAATTATTTTTTGTTCTACCGACCTTCTCTCTCTGCAAATTGTTCGAAATAAATCATTACGTGTCTGCCATTAACCTTTCCTTTTACACCATAAATCTGTTATTCAAAGACAGTGTGTTAATGTACCAACATATTTATATCTTTTCCGATATTTTCGCGTATTTATTTTATTTTTTGGTTCCCGACGTTTCGAACCCGTGACCATGATTGTGGTAATGCATTCGAAACGTCGGGATAAGTGAAGATAGATTAGTAAGAGATTTTATTTAAAATGTCAAATATTTCTACAAATCTGAGAATGTATTATATATATATATTGTAAACTAGTTTTTGCATGTGGGCTTGCTTATGTTGAAAGTATGTTGGTTAAAGTCTGTGACGTATGTCTCAGTGATTATTTGTCCAAACGACTAATTTATTGAAAGAGTTTTTAATACAGAAATATTGAATTTTAAATGTCAATTCTATTTGTATTTAATACACAGTTTATTTTTAAAAAGCCCTAATTATGTATTTTATCTGTGTTTTTTTGTTGTTTTGTTTTAGTACAAAAACCCCCAATTTCGACGCCAACCTCAACCCCTCTGGGGAATTTGTCAGGAGTCGCTGTCAATGGTTCTGGACCTATGCTGGGGGGTCTCGGGGGTCTTGGAGGTCTAGGGGGTGTTGGAGGTCTGGGGGGTCTCGGGGGTATCGGGGGGTCGCCATGTGGAGAGCTGTTCAATATGCAACAAAGCTCATTGAATCTCCTAAGCGGATCTAAAGGTAATAAAAATGTTATATATGTATGTTTTAACGTTTAGTATAGATTTCTCAGAGATGAAATATTTTCCCGCAGTAAAAAGTATCCTATATGTTGACCTGGATAACCAGCTTTCATCATATAAAATTTCATCAAAATCTATCTAGTGGTTTTTTTTTATTTAATTTTATGTTTTTAAATATGTTTGGCTCTTAGAAGTGTATTTTGATCTACTTCTAAGTGGACCATTAACTAATAATTAAAATAAATTAATCTAAAGATACAACTTTAAAAAAAAAACTTTATTAAACTATGAAAACTTGATTAATTTTCAAATAACTATACAATTATATTTTTAGTTGTTTCAAATTTGATAAATATTTAGATGAATAAATTGAGTCGGTAAGTGACGTCACAGATCGCTATCGTCTTCGTGTGCGGGTCCGACTCGCACTTGACCGGTTTTTTTTTGTTAAAAAAATGTTTTTTTTTTTCAGTATTCGATATGGACGCGACAGACGACAACGCGGACGCGCCGAGCTTATATCATGAACATAGAGGTGAATATATTTGTATTTTTATGGTAATATTATACTAATGTTATAAAGAGGCACAGTTTGTTTGTTTGTTTGAACGTGCTAATCTCAGGAACTACTAATCCTATTTGATAAATTCTTTTTGCATTAGATAGCCCGTTAACTGAGGAAGGCTATAGGCTATATATCATATAATATATACATAGTATATCTATTCCGTACTAACCGTTAAAACCCTACCTATTGATGAACTCGAGCGGAGTGAGTGTGAGCCGCTAGTTAATTTACATTAAAGTGAAATTTTAGAACGCCAGGATTGATATGGTTTTTTTTCATGTCTGTAATAATTAGAATGTGGTTTTCAACGAAAAAAAATATTAAAGAGTGCGTGTATGAATGTGTACACGCGCAAGAAGTAAAACTTCTGTAGGTTATCGGTACTCTTTATGAAACTCAATTTATGTTTTAAATAACTAGGATAGGTGAGATACTAACAATAACGCATATTAGACATATTACAGTCATATATTTATAGAATATCATTTTAGGAGAGAATATAATATTACATATCATGTGTCGGACAACAACAACGGGTACCATGGCAACAAACATACATACATGTCTCCGTAACGCATTCACCAGCTCACCCCTCAAGTCGAGCGTGCGTAAACAAGTTTTACTTCAAAATAGACAAGTAGTCCGGAAAATTTGGAAATTTGAGATAATTTGAAAGTGCTTTTTCTTTAGGATCGATATAGATATTTATTTGTAACCATGTAATTAAATGGCGAAAGTCGATTTTAATTACGTGAATAATAAGTGTTTAAACAGTATCATTATTTGCTATTTCAGCGTTCGGGGTGAAGAGTCCGACGAGCGAGCTGGCGCGCCTCGAGCACCGGCAGAGCCACCACGTGCAGGTGATGAAGGCGTCCCTCTACAACGACGCCGGTGGGTATCCCGCGGGATTTGGTTTTTTTTGGGTTTAGCATATATATCGCTGATTTTTGCTTGTGCTTAAAACTTCAGATGGTAGCCATGAGAGGTTATCTGATCAAATTTAATAAACTTCTTTATTTTCAAATTTAAATTCGAGATTATGATCTAAATTTAAAAAATAAGGCACAAACTAAATATTGTGGTGTACGTAGACTCAATAAAAAAATAAGTGCATATATAGATAATTAAATAAAATGTACACCAATAAAATAAAAAAATCATTTATCTTATTATTATATAGCTAAACTAGAGACTCATCCTCACTTCGCTCGGGTTTGTCGCTAGGTTGATTCCCCATACAAACTTTCATCCCTATTTTCACCACCTTTAAGGGGATAAAATTCCGGGAAAATGATTTCCAGGATAAAAAGTATCCTATGTCCTTCCCAAACTATCTTCTCACCAAATTTCATCTAAATCGGTTCAGTAAATCCAGAGATTACCCCCTACAAACTCACAAACTTTACCTCTTTATAATATTAGTATAGATAAATAAATATGTATGAACAGAAATGGATGACGACATATCAGTGTCGACGGGCGACCAGCTCGTGCCCCGCGCCAGCGCCGCCGCGCCGTCGCCGCCGGAGGCTGCGCCCCCGGGGAGGGAGGACCTCGAGATGGTGCCCGTGATGCAGGCTGAAGGTGATTGTCTTATATGTAAAAGTCAGCTATCAAAAAAGTACTACATACACAATCCCACAATTAAGGCAGTGATAGCCCAGTGGTAACGCGCTCGCTTGGGAAACCGAGTGAAGCGGGTTCAAATCCCGGGTCGCGCACCTCTGATATTTTCATGTGCGAATCATTTCTAGCTTGATTACCACTTGCCTTACGGTGAAGGAAAACATCGTGAGGAAACCTGCATGTCTGAGAGAACCTAGCAAGTTTTCGAAAGACATGTGAAGTCCGCCAACCCGCACTTGACCAGCGTGGTGGACTATGGCCTGATCCCCCTCGTAAAGGGAGGCCCACCCCCAGCTGTGGGACGTTAAAAAGGGTTGAATACAATACACAATCCCATGCAAAAGTTCTCTTAAAACTGTCACCGATTGTGTTTAGGTAGTTATTCTAGTTGTAATAAATATACAACAATGTAAATTAAACCTTAAATGTAATGAATAAAGTTGTTTTCATAAAAAAATAATAATTAAAAGGTCCTCGGAGAGGACGTTTTTGAAGTTATAATTCTTTTGGCACGTTTGGAAAAAATTATGAGTGTAAAGTTTTTACGATGCGCACGCACACCGACAGCCAAAAAGCGACATGATGAAGTTAGCTGCACTCCTTTTACAAACAGAGAGTTGTGACATACGGGATGAAATCTTTAGCTATTTTTGTTCTGTGGCGTCAAAGAAGTATAACTTCTTACGTGCGTACATATGTAAGTACACACACACATTTTTTTTGTGTCGCTGATTGTGTATCTATTACTTTCTTGATCGATGTGCAAGGTTTTACTTGCAATGTATAGTTATTCATGTCAAATTTTGCTACTGAATTTTAAAGCAGTTATCCTCAAACGAATTGAATTGAATGGATGACAATGCATGATTAGCTAAGTGACGTCATACTAAGTCCAATATGGCGGTGGAGTGACCACCACCCAACAGGTAAACTTCACCACAGATATAGATTTGCCACTGGCTCACCACTACCCCCAGATCCAAGCGCAAACGCACGTCCTACTCGTACCGCGTCTAACGGCAGACCGCCCGGTCGGGTGACGGTGACGGTTACGCCCTCTCTCGGGGTACATGAGACAATGTATTATATCTCCTTAATAGATACAAACACTACAGGCGGACTCCCCAAAATGGCGGATTATGGTTTTATTATGCACTCTCATCAATTTCACGACAAGCTTTTATATAATATAAATCGTGTAATTGTAATAAGTAGTTGGGTTCGATTTTATTTAAAGTTTATATTCTTTTTAGAGCATATGTGTTCTGTACAAAAGCTTATTCTGTTGTTCGTTTGTTCTGTTTCTTTATTGAATTTTGTGAATGTATTTTTAATGAAACATTAAAATACAATATCACTCATTATTATTATTATTACACTAGATGGCGATATAAGTGAAGGTTTTATTATTTTAATACGATACATATATTTTTCAGAAGCAATAATGCGTCCGCTCTACATCCAGCCGCACACCGTCGTACTGCAGTTTCATAAGAAAGTGCCGCCATTCAGACAAACCATAGCGGGTGAGCATATTTATCAAATAACAGCGACTCATTCGTCTCTAGTGAAAAACAAATACAAATCTATCCCACGGGAACCCATTTTTCCGGGATTAAAAGTGACCTATGTGCTATTCCAGACTATAATCTATCTCTGTGCCAAATTTCATCCAGATCCGTTCAGCCGTTCTGACGTGATTTGAGTAACAAACATCCATTCGAAATTTCGCTTTTATAATATTTATGGGATTTAATCTATACAGATAAATAAAATTGGAGTGTCTGTTTGTAATAATAAAATAACCGCTTTTTACTAAATGCATATGGATGTATACACGGTACATATACCAAAACACGGCTCGACTGATTTTGACGGGACTTTCAGTGGTAGATAGCTGCTGTTATGAGGAGTAACTTAGGCTACTTTTATTTTAAAAAAGGATCAGGGTTCCGCGAAAAAAAAAAACCCATGAGATTGTGAACAAAATCCGCGTACGGCGTACGTACGTAACGTAAATCGCTATATAATATAAATAAATGAATATCTTAGAAATAGCAAGCTACTATTAATGTATAAACATAACCGTGAAAACGTACCTAGGGACGAAGCGTGAGTCGCTAGTATATATAGATATATTAAGCTACATAATCTATACCTACAGATAAATAAAATTGAAGTGTCTGTGTGTAATGTTAAAATAATTACTTTTTACTAAATGCATGTGAAATTGTACAATGTTAATACTTTCTTAGATTTACGCGAAAATTTGACATTTGAAACACGACTATCGTTTCGAATTTTTTCGCGTATTTATTTTGGAATTTTGGTTCCCGAAACGTTTCGAATGCTTTACAGCAATCATGGTCACGCGAGTCTCGGGAACCAAAAATCAAAAAAAAAAACCGCGATAAAAACCGAAAAGATGGTTTTATTTATTTATATACTCATAAGAAAAATACAACTTTTAAAATTTTTGTCTGTCGGTCTGTCTGTTTGTTTGGGCTAATCTCTTTTGAATCGCTTAGTGCAATAACGAATCTATATAGATGAATAAAATTGAAATGTCTGTGTGTAATGTCAAAATAACAGCAGCTAAATGCATATGGAATTATATAAAAATTTACACACAATTTTAAAATTTTTGTCTGTCTGTTCATTCCGGCTTATCTACGTACCGGCTGAACCAATTCTAACGTGACTTTCACTGACAGATAGCTAACATTATAAGGAGTAACTTGGGCTACTTTTTATTTTAGTAAAAGATTTCGGGTAGTATATAATATGAATGTATCCCGCAGGTCGTCTGAACGCCGCGTGCCTCGCGGACATGGGCGTGTGCCGCGCGCGGCACTCGCGCGTGGGCTTCGGGCCGGGCGGGGCGCTCGCCTTCGTCTCCACGTACAGCTGTGTCAATGATTTGTCTAAGAGTAAGTTAATACTTTCTCAGATTTACGCGAATATTAGACATTTAAATAAAACTGTATTTTCGGATTTTTTTGCGGATTTATTTTGATTGTTGGTTCCCGACGTTTCGAATGCTTTACAGCAATTTTGTTTTATTAATTTTTTTAAATTAATTTTACTTTGTAGCTATATCACAAAAAAAAAAAATTGCGATCATAAACTTATTCTAACGTTTTAATCTACGGAACCGGATTCTAACGTTTTAATCTACGGATGTGCAAGTGAAACTCGCACTTGACCGGTTTTTTTTATTTTGTTTTTGTATTTATACCATTAGCTTTTATACTTTCTTAGATTTATAATAATTTCGAATTTTTTCGCGGATTTATTATGATTTTGAGTTCCCGACGTGTCGAATGCTTTACAGCGCACATGGTCACGGGAGAGACTAAGGTTTTAGGCGTATCAAAAGGTCATTATACAGTTGTTACAGACGTTTTATTTATTATATTATTTTTTATTTTTGATTCCCAATATTATATATTAAAATAAATCCGCGATAAAATCCGAAAAGGTACATTATTTTTATTGTTATTCTGTTTTAGCGGCGAATCTGAGTGAGCTGGGACACTACGTGCGAGGCCGCTCGGAGGACGACTGGAGCGAGTCGGTGGTGACCCGTATGTGTATCGGCCGTACGGGAGACAGCACTCAGGTATATTGTTATGGTTATCTTATACTAACGACTCACCCTGGCTTCGCTCGGGTTTGTCCCTAGGTTGATTCCCCATACAAACTTTCATCCCCATTTTCACCCCCTTAAGAGATGATTTTTGGGGTGAAAAGTATCCTATGTCCTTCCCAGGGTGTCAAACTATCTTATCAAATTTCATCTGAATCGGTCCAGTAGTTTTTGAGTTTATTCGTTACAAACATACAAATCTTTCCTTTTTATGAAATTAGTGTAGATATACATCCATATCCAAAATAAGTACATCCGTGAGTCCATTTAAAGTAGCTGAAATATAGCAAAAAATAAGGAAAAACGACTGCGTTGGTTTCTTCATGTAATCAACGTATTGAAGACCGTATGAGATAGGTCTTGGCCATTTAGAAACGTAGAAGAGGCAGAGGACGTCTAACGACTAGCTTGATTAGGAGAATTGGCAATGGTGTGTTGACGATGGGCTTAACGCCAGAAATATAATTACAGTGGTGTAAAAGTGGAATGTATTCAGCCCTTTTTTTTAACGTCCAACTGCTGGGGGTGGGCCTCCCTTCAATATGAGAGGGATCAAGCCATATTCCACCACGCCGGCCAAGTGCGGGCGGACTTCACGTGTCTTTCGACTTCCTAGGTTCTCTCACGGTGTTATTCTTCTTCTAAAGACAAGTGGTAATCATGTTAGAAATGATTCGCACGTGGAAATATAAGAGGTGGGAGACCCGGGATTTGAACCCGCTTCACTCGGTTTCCCGAGCAAGGGCGTTACCACTGGGCTACCACTGCCTAAATTGGAATGCTGACCCCAAAAAGGGAAAAGGTCAAGGGATTGATTGATATATTACATCCATATACTGACTGAATAGTATTCATATGCCTGAAAATAGATGATGTAGGTCGTTGATATACAAAAACTCCAGGAACACTTAGCGTCACAAAAATGTCCTCAAAAATAAGTGCACAATTAGTAATTGTGCGCTTTTATTTTCGAAACTCTTTTGTTCATTGCTTTTCATGTCAAAATTAAAACTCATGTTGTTTCGTTTAAAAAAGTACTTTGTGTGGTGTACGTAAGTTCGAATTTGTGTTGAGACAGTTAGGATTTTTGATATAAATAAAATAATTCCTTCCAGAACATACTATCGCGTCAGCTCGAGAGCCTTCTGGAGTATTCGACGGCGGTGCAGACGCAAGGCGCTTGCGACAAACTTGTCGTGCGACAGTCGCCGGGCGAGCGGCGCGCGTTGTTGCGCCGGCTGCTGGACGACGCGCGCGACGCCGGGGGAGACACTAGTGTAGGTTTTGTTTTATATTTTAAAATGTTGCTAGACAAATAATCTATCTCTGTGCCAAATTTCATCCAGATTCGTTCAGCCGTTCTGGTGTGATTGGGTAACAAACATATATCCGCACAAACTTTCACATTTATAATATTTATGGGATTATAGGATTTAATTTATATAGACATAAGCTATTTTAATCTATATATACAGATAAATAAAATTGAAATGTCTGTGTGTGATGTCAAAATAACAGCTTTATACTAAATGCATATGGAATTATATACGGTACATATAAGAAAAATACAATTTTTAAAACTTTTGTGTTTGTTCTGGTTAATCCACGGAATGGTTGGACCGATTTTGACGGGGCTTTCATTGGCGACTGTTGATGATAAGGAGTAACTTAAGTTACTTTTATTTTAGAAGAAAAATCAGGGTTCCGCGCAAAAAAATGAAAACCCATGAAATGAAAAAGTGGGTGAGGGGCTTTATAAATTTCAAGAAATGGAATTAGAAATCGGTGTATCGTTTTAGTTTTTCGTTGATCTAGTAGCTAGCATGTACGGATGGAAAGCCGGAGGTCCTAAAAAATTTTTTTTTTTGGGCCAAAAACCTTCGCAGGCATATACAGTATAATACACCAGAGTTTCATCACAATCGAATCAATGGTTTAGAAACGCATAGAGGACAAACATACGAATATTCATTTCTATTTATATATATACATAGATACTAGACTATAAGAATAAAATTATATCTAATCTAAAAATAAATAAATAAATAAATATGTTGGTACATTGACACACAGCACCATCTAGTTCCATGGTAAGCTACGAGGCTTGTGATATAGATACCGGATAGTTCATACACTACACATATGTTATTTTAAATACATATATATATATATATATATATATATATATATATATATATATATATATATATATTATAAATATAAACACTCATGACTGGACAAATATTCATGCTCATCGCACAAATGAATGCCCCCAGCGGGACTCGAACCCGCGACCGCTGGCACAGCAAGTAGGGTCACTACACACTGAGCCAAACATGTCGACATTGAGCCAAATATTATGTATACACCAATGTGTTTATCACTATCCACAGTTTGGGGTGTCCGGTGAATATTGCCTGCAGGTGTGGAAGCTGTGCGACGCTCTCTGGGGAGCAGATCTCGATAATGACGGTGAGTGTTGCCATTGACAGATAGAATTGGTTGATATAATAGGGAATATACGTGATTTTTTTAAATTTTTTGTTCTATGGCTAACATAGTCATATATTTGTAAAAAAATATCCAACTCCAAAAAACGTAAAATTTGGTATAAAAATATTTAAAAATATCATACCGATACGGATATTCTGAATGCCCGCCATTTTGTGGGCTTGGCGTGACGTCACAGTATGATATAACAAAGCCGTGAGAACATCGCGAGGAAACCTGCATGTCTGAGTCATAGCAAGTCGAAAGACATGCTCAGTCTCCCGAATATTGAAGGGAGGCCCACCCCCAACAGTGGGACGTTAAAAAGGGCTGAATACATATATAATATGTTGTGTTCCGCAGGTGTGCCAGGGACAGACGAACAGTCAATAGTGAACAGACACAACCGTCTATTGGAGTGGTTCAAAGACGCAGTGTCGCAAATAACAGATAAGAAACTCGCAGAGCCGCGTGAAGCTGAGAAGGAGGATGGTAGGTGTTTAGTTTGAATATGCTTTTTAGTTAAAAAAAATCTATAAAATCATTGTTTTGGGTTTTAGTGCGGTGATAAAGATCCCCAATAATAGTTTTTCTCAAATATCTTCCATGTACAGACAGCGATCTGTTACTTTTTTATTATATGTATACACCAGCGACTCACCCTCGCTTCGCTCGGGTTCGTCCCTAGGTACGTTTTAATTTTTTTTAAGCAAAACCCTAATTCTTTTTCTATAATAAAAGTAGCCTAAATTACTCCTTTATCTGCCAGTGAAAATCCCGTCAAAATTGGTCCAGCCGCCAAACAGACAGACAGACAGACAAAAAATTTTTTCCTATACATACCGTATATAATTCCATACGCATTTAGTATAAAGCTGTTATTTTGACATTACACACAGACACTTCAATTTTATTTATGTGTATAGATGAATGATGTAATAATTTAATGCTATCTTCACTAGGGTCATCCCATTTTGAGGTATGATTTCCGGAACAAAGATATCCTATGTAATTTCCAGGGTCTCAAAATATCCTCTTACCAAATTCCATCTAAATCGGTCCAGTAGTTTGAGTTTATTCATTACAAACATACAAATATACAAATCTTTCCTCTTTATAATATCAGTGTAGATGTTATCTGACAAATATGTTTTTTCTGTTCCAGAGAAGGACTTCCACAGCGCCCGAGTGCTGACCCTGCTGCTCGGCGGGAGAGTGGCGGAGGCGTGCCGGCTGTGCCGCGACAGCGGGGACCTCAACATGGCCGCGCTCCTCGCGCAGTGTGCCGGTGAGGGGGAGGGGGAGAGTGGGAGTGAGATGGGGAGGGGGAGAGGGGGGGGGGGGGGGTAGCCTATGCGTTTGGATTCGGTCGATCTCGGTTTTACATTTTGATATTTTTGTTTTAGTTTTCGTTTGCTTTATATGTACATGTATATACTGAATTTCATTGAAATTCGACGACACGTTTGGCTCAGTTTGTTAGTGACCCTACTTGCTGTGCCAGTGGTCGCATTCATTTGTGTGATGAGCACGAATGTTTGTACTCCAGTCATGGGTGTTTATATTTATAATATGTATATATTTAAAGTTATATATGTGTAGTGTATCAACTATCTGGTATCCATAACACAGGCCTCGTAGCTTATCATGGAACTAGATGGTGCTGTTTGTTAATGTGCCAACATATTTCTTTATTATTTATACACACACACACACACACACACACACACAAACTTTTCCATTTATAACACTAATATTTATTTATAGGTGATCCAGCCTTCAAATCCTTGATATTCCGGCAAATGAACACGTGGCGGGAATGTGGAGCCCTATCGCTGATGGCGGGGAGTCGTATCGAAGCCCTAAACCTCCTGTCCACTGGGGGCAAAGCCCCGAACGCACATTGGCTACAGACTCTACACGCTGTTGCTAGGTGAGTGATTATAATAGTTTTTATAATAGGGTTTATATTAAGGTTCGTAATAGGGCTCATAATATGGTTTATAATAGACCAAAGTCCTGCAGGCAAAGCCCCGAACGCACATTGGCTACAGACTCTACACGCTGTCGCTAGGTAAGTGATAATAATAGTTTTTATAATAGGGTTTATATTAAGGTTCGTAATAGGGCTCATAATAGGGCTTATAATGGACTGAAGTCCTGCGGGCAAAGCCCCAAACGCACATTGACTATAGAGTCTTAGAAGTGGTTAGGTTAGTGCTTATAATAGGGTTTGTACTATACATATATGCATGTTTTTTTTATCATTTTAATTTGTATGTATGTATTCAGCCCTTTTTAACGTCCCATTGCTGGGCACGGGCCTCCCTTCACGAGGGGAATCAGGCCATAGTCCACCACGCTGGCCAAGTGCGGTTTGGCGGACTTCACATGTCTTTCGAAAACTTACTAAGTTCTCTCAGACATGCAGGTTTCCTCACGATTTTCTCCTTCACCATAAGGCAAGTGGTAATCGTATTAGAAATGATTCGCACATGAAAATATCAGAGGTGCGAGACCCGGGATTTGAACCCGCTTCACTCGGTTTCCCGAGCGAGCGCGTTACCACTGGGCTACCACTGCCAGCAATTTTAATTTATTCTCCTTTTATTATATCTCCAAAAGATATCTTCTAGTTATCCTTGAGCTTGAAAAAAAGCATCAGTTTTTCACCATACAAGTATTCGAAACTTCGGGAATATCGATGAAAAAAGTACTAGATACACAATCAGCTACAATAAATGTCCTCATCGAATGAGCGCTCATTTGAACATTGAGCGCGCTTTTAGTTTTTTTGTTGTGAAAACAACTTTAAGCATTGCATTTAAGGTTCAATTTACATTGTTGTATTTAGAATAATTACCTAAACCCAATCGGTGACAGTTTTAAGAGAACTTTTGCATGGGATTGTGTATCTAGTAGGTACTTTTTTGATCGATGGTTTTTAGTTAAAAATCATTAATTTTCAGGTACACAACACAACAAATCCCGACGCTGGAGCAAATAATAAGAACATACGAGAGCTACTTCAGCTCCTCGGATGAGGAGGTGGATCTGACGACGCTACCTGATGACGAGATGGGCATGCAGTTCCCGACTCCACCGTACCTTGAAGAGTATAGCTGGACTATGGTTAGTATGTTTATGGGGTTAGGGGGGTAGCTGATTGGTTAGATGTTAGGTCTAACTTAAACTTTAATTGAATAAATTAATAATTTAATTTGTTGATGATCTTTAAGTTTATATGGAAATATTATAGGAACTAAAAATGCTTATTTTTAGTTTTTTTAGATCTTTCCAATTTTCTGGGTATTTTTTTCTAGTTTTTTGTTTTCCTTAAACTTGTTCGGACTTTTACCTAACATATAAACAGAAAAAAAACCCAAATCGATATTTTCTCAAGTGATACGCTTACCAGCGAACTGTAATACATTTTTTTTATATATAAATAGATTTACGTGAACATTATATATTTTTGTTATCTAGAAATGCGTAAATACTTTTGTTTGTTTGTTCTTGGCTACTTAACATTCCAGTTAGTCATACAGTACATCTATAGTATATCAAATCCACAAATATTCTATGAAAACATCTCTTGAATCTAATAAAATATAACTATTATTATAAGGACGAAATGTATGTTTATCACTTTTTTAATTTGAAACTGAACGGATGTGTATGAAATTTTGTACGAAGGCAGAATTTGTCCTGGAGTATGCATTTAATGGTTAACATTGAATAGAAAAAGGCCTCTCATTGGGGGGGTATTTGCCTTAGTCACCACGCTTGGCAGGCGGGTTGGTGACCGCAGTAGCTAGAATATTTCACTGATTGCGCTGCTGCCCGTCATTAGGATTAGAATTTGCGTATTCCAGCCCATATGTGGTTATACTGGTTATATATTGGTGGAGACCTTTGTTCAGCAGTGACGGCGATAGGCTGATTGATTGATTGAATAGAAAAACTGTTTAAAATAAAAAACAAATCTATCCCACGGGAACCGTGCTTTGTTTTTGGGACAAAAAGTAACCTATGTGTTATTCCAGATTTGTAATCTATCTCTGTGCCAAATTGAGTAACAAACATCCATACATATAAACTTTGCAGTTGTGATATTGATTAATTAAATTAATAATGGGATAAAAATTCAAACAAAGCCAGGTTATGTCGTTAGTACCGTACCAATGTGTAAACAATAATGGAACTTTCCAGAACGGCAAGTACCGACGTGTTCTGGACCTCCGCTACGAGTTGCTGCGAGCTCGGGCCTTCCACACGCGCCCGCGGCTCTCGCCCGCTTCCTACACGCCGGACCCCTTCGATCACGCTCTCAGGTTTCATATATATATATATATATATATATATATATATATATATATATATATATATATATATATATATATATACATACACGTTCACGTACTAGCAGAACCCGCAGCTACCCTCTTATGGGGTGCTTAAACACGTATTTATTTAATTGTATCGAAGAGTAATACCTAATATATTAAAATTATAACGTGTTTTTTTCCATGGGATTGAGACAATCTCCGGCGGTAAATAGAAGCCTGTGTCACTCACCAGCCTTACAACTATCTCCATACAGAAAATCACGCTAATACGTTGTCATTTTGGGTTATAAATAATATAATTGAGCAAGAGTTCTTTGATTTTTATTGATTGATTAACTTTATACACACAATAACTTCTCGAGAGGCAGATGACAGGAGACAGATAATATATAACACATCAAGCGGCAAGGAATATAAACTTTTTAAATAGCAAGCAAAGATATTAGATTATACATTCTAAAATTTATCACTTAATATATGTCATTCCGTTTCGACGTGGAAAAAAAAGGACTGACAAACAAACACACACTTTCATATTTATAATATTAGTATGGATTTATAATAAGATATTTGAATCTGATTCCAGCTTCATGCTGGGGTGTTGGCTGGGCGCTCCGTCCCCGGCCAGCATCACGGGCGCGGCGGAGCAGCTGTGCGCGCGCGGCGACTGGCACCTGGCGCTGCAGGTGCTCGCCTACCACCCCGACGACCTCGTGTGAGTACGCTTGGGGACCTGGGGCTGGTCTGCAGCTCCTGGTGTTGAGTGCTGGGTCGGGCTTAGCGCAGTTTTTGGTAGATGGAACAACCGCTTAGGACAATGGTACTTGGCTTGGTGCTGGCTTACCTCCCCGGTAATGTTATGGGAGTGTGCTCGCTTGAGGATGTGGGGCTGGTCTGCAGGTCCGGGGTTGAGTGCTGGGTCGGGCTTAATAATTGGTAGATAGAGTAACTGCCGGCCCAGGGTTATGGTACCTATAGGGTTATTTTGTCGCGGTGTTATATTGATTTTATTTAGTTAATTTTACATGAAAATTAAACAAACCAAAACACAGTGCCGTCTATTGAAATAAATTAGAACTACCATTTCCAATACCATATATTTAACTAAACAACCGCTCCCCAGCCGCGGGCACCTGACGCGCGCGGTGGTGTCGCGCCACGCGCCGGCGCGCGCGCAGTCGGCGGACGCGGCGCGGCGCCTGGCGCTGGCGCGGCGCCTGCGCGTGCCGGAGCGCTGGCTGCTGGCGGCGCAGGCGCACAGGGCCAAGTACGAGGTGGGTTGTTGATGTTATTGCAGGTGTGTTTGTATGGGGAGTGAATTCATGTGAGTCGTCATCGACATGGTCACGTGAGGTGTTAACGCTAACACTCAGAGTGCCGATAGATGTCACACAAAACCAGATAAATGGAAACGGTTTTAATTTACACATTTTAATTTAACATCAAATAACTAATTTGAATATCTAAGAGTAACAACTGTTTGTTTATAGTTTTGAAAAGTTAAATGATATTCTATAAATGTATGATTGTAATATGCCTAATATGCGTTATTGTTAGTATCTCACCTATCCTAATTATTTAAAACACAAATTGAGTTTCATAAAGAGTAGCGATAACCTACAGAAGTTTTACTTCTTGCGCGTGTACACATTCATACACACACTCTTTAATTTTTTTTTTTCTTTTCCAGCACAAGCCAGCGCTAGAAGTGGAATATTTGGTTGGCGCAGAACAATGGAATGAAGCACATAAGGTTTTATTGGACGAGCTGTTGCCTGAAGCGGTGTTGTCTGGTGAGACTTTAGTGCTAAGTTCATGTAAAATAAAACTATCCTTTGGGATTTCTTTGTAACAAGTATATAACGCCTTTGAGATGTCTAAAACCTCAGTCTCTCTCGTGATCATGTGCGCTGTTAAGCATTCGGAACGTCGAGGATCAAAAATCAAAATAAATCCGCGAAATAATCCGAAAAGACAGTTTTATTTCAAAATGTCAAATATTCGCGTAAATGTAAGAAAGTTGTCATAATATATTAACAAATATTTCGATTTTTGAAATTATACATCTTTTGGCACGTTTGGAAAATAATTGAGAGAAAAATGTTTGTGATGCGCGCGCGTACCGACAGACAAAAAGCCACATGATGAAGTTAGCTGCATTCCCTTTACAAACAGAGAGTTGTGACATACGGGATGAAACCTTCAGCTATTTTTGTTCTGTTACGTCAAAGAAGTGTAACTTCATACGTGCGTACATAAATACACGCACACGTTGTTTTTTTAATATATTTGTTTTACACAATTATTGTTAAAGAGCAAAGTTGTTGAGTTTCTCTTGTTCTCTTCTCAGCAGAACTGCCTTCCGAGCTGGTGGTAGATTCCACACGGACTGACTACACTGACATTTAATTTAAATTTAAAATGTAAAATTGACGATTCAAAAGTGCTTGTAAAAGTCTATTTGAATAAAGTATGTTTTGATTTGATTTGATCTCACCTATCCTATTTATTTAAAACATAAATTGAATTTCATTTCATAAAGAGTACCGATAACCTACAGAAGTTTTACTTTTTGCGCGTGTACACATTCATACACGCACGCTTAACATAAACTCGCAGAAAATTCGCTTCGGTGAAGACATATTAGAAGCCGTAATAAAAAAAAATCATTTAATATTGATATTTAATACACGCACTCTATAATTATTTTTTTAAATGTGTATAACTCCGGTCCGCAGACAACCTGCAGAGCATCAAGCAGACGCTGGAGGCGCTGAGCGCGGCGGCGGCGCGCCAGCGCGTGGGCGGCTGGGAGCGCGGCGGCCAGGCGCTGTACCACTACCTGCATGTCTGCGACGAGGTACACGCCCACGAACACACACACATTTCATACCCTTTGAAGATTTAGAGCGGAACCCTAATTCTTTTTCTAAAACAAAAGTAGCCTAAGTTACTCCTTATAACATTCAGCTATCGCAGCTATAGCAGTGAGTGAAAGTCCCGTTAAAATCAATTAAGCCGTTTTGGAGATTAGCCGGAACAAACAGACAGACAATTTAAAATTGTGTTTTTTTTATAAGTACAGTATATAATTACATATGCATTTAGTGTAAAGCTGTTATTTTGACATTACACACAGACACTTCAATTTTATTTATCTGTATAATAAACAAGAATCCGCAGCTTCGTCAAAAAAGGTACAAAAAAATAAACTCTTCTTTCCCTACCCTTTGCAATAATATATGGAAGTCTGCCGGATTTGTTGACACATGATTATTGCTCCGCTCCCTTTGGTAGTAGCGTAATGATATATAGCCTATAGCCATCCTCAATAAACGGGCAAAAAGAATTTTTCAAATCGAATTAGCAATTCCCGAGATTAGCGCATTGAAACAAACAAACAAACCCTGTCTCTTTATAATATTAGTACAGATTAGTCCGTATAAGGTGTCCGTGTGTGCGACAGATCCGCGGGCTGGTGGTGGCGGCGCCGCGCGGCGCGCCCGCGCTGGCGGCGCGGCTGGAGGCGCTGCGCCCCGCGCTGGCCGCCGCCTGCCGCGCGCTGCGGGGGCTCACCGCCACGTGAGTGCACACTCCCCCTCCCTGTCTCTCTCACACACACACACACATACACATATGTACATTTTGCACGCACACACGCGTATACACACGTACACACATGAAGACACACACATGTAATTTCAATGTTGTTGAAGTAAAACTTGTTTACGCACGCTCGACTTGGACGGTGAGCTGGTGAATGCGTTACGGAAACGTGTATGTATGTTTGTTGCCATGGTAACCGTTGTTGTTGTCCGACACATCATATGTAATATTTTATTCTCTCTTCAAATGATATTCTATAAATATATGATTGTAATATGCCTAATATGCGTTATTTTTAGTATCTCACCTATCCTAATTATTTAAAACACAAATTGAATTTCATAAAGACTAGCGATAACCTACAGAAGTTTTACATCTTGCGCGTGTACACATTCATACACGCACTATTTAATTGTTTTTTTTTTTTTCAACTTTATATCCATAATTACTCTGCATTTTTCTGCTCCGCTAAATGACATTCTTTTTTACCTTCTTGGGTTGACTAGAAGAGATAAGTCTACTTTTGCCTTCGATTTTTTCTTAATATTAGTAATTTTTGTTATTTTGAAGTTACATTTCTTTTGGCACGTTTGAAAAAAAAATTTGAGTAAAATTTTTACGATGCGCGCGCACACCGACAGCCGAAAACTGAAAAGTGACATGATGAAGTTAGCTGCGTTCCTTTTGCAAACAGAGAGTTGTGACATACGGGATGAAATCTTTAGCTATTTTTTTTCTGTTACATTGTACATTAGTACACACACACGTTTTTTTTAATGTGCAATAAAGAATATGTATATAAGTCCGGTGTCGCCCCAGGTCGCCGCGGTCGGCGCGCGTGGCGGCGGCGCGCGCGGAGATGGGCGCGCGGCTGCTGCAGCTGGCGCTGGCGGGCGGGGAGCCCCCGCCGCACCTCGCCGCGCTGCTGCGCGCGCTGCGCCTGCCGCCCGACTGCGCCGCGCGCGCGCAGGACAAGGTACGCCCCCCATCCTCCCCTTTCCACCCTCCTCCCCTTCTCCCCATCCTCCCCTTCTCCCCATCCTCCCCTTAGCTAACGGCGCCGCCGATCTATATCAATGACATCAAAGAAAAGGCTCTTCACCCAATATCTTTGTGTGATCAATATGTCAGTGTTACAGAGCATACATATGTATATGTATGAGCTCTCCGTCACACGCTACACTATAATATATCTTTCGCAGTTGGCGGATTACTAAGAGATCGGTCGCCGCGACCGGAATCGATCAGGTCACCTATATATAAATTCGAGTTCATAGATTATTTTTAAACCCACACTAATAAAATAAAACCACACTCTAAATTAACTTATTTTCTCAATATTGAAGGGTTTCTGAAAGAAATCTCTTAAAGAGATAAGTTATCCTTTGTCGACATTCTGTTACTTTGTTTTGTATAACATATATTTTATGGTACATAAATAAATAAATAATATTATATATATATATTATATACCAACATAAATTATGTTTTTCCACCACAGATAACGACAGATTTAGCGGAGCAAGCCTCAGAGCTGTGCCTCGAGTCGTCCCAGAGCTCCCCTATCTCCTCCCACCGGACAGCCGTCAAGAGTTAAGAACTAAGAATCCACTATTTAAACACTTCACTAGGCCCCAGGGTTAGTAGTTTTGCCGTCATAAAATATAAGGCAGCAACTTCTTCAAAGTTGATTTCGAGATATTTGGAGTTTTGTCTTAGTACTTAGTAGTAGTTTGTACGTAGTTACCGTGAAAACAAGAGACGGTGGTAGGCCAGTGGTAACACGCTCGCTTGGGAAACCGAGTGAAGCGGGTTCAAATCCCGGGTCTCGCACCTCTGATATTTTCATGCGCGAATCGTTTCTAACATGATTACCACTTGTCTTACGATGAACAAAAACATCGTGAGGAAACCTGCATGTCTGAGAGAACCTAGCAAGTTTTCGAAAGACATGTGAAGTCCGCCAACCCGCACTTGGCCAGCGTGGTGGACTATGGCCTGATTCCCCTCGTCTTGAAGGGAGGCCCGTGCCCAGCAGTGGGACATTAAAAAGGGCTGAATACCATGAAAATGATTACGGTATCTCCGGATTCGTAAGACTTGAGCTTTATGAGTAAAGACTATAGAGTAGCATTTTTTTTGCTGATTCCGAATCTGCATTTAAGTCATTTTTGGCCAAATTGTTAGTTACGGCCTTCTTTATTATGACGGCAGGATTTCCATATGAAATATCCTAATAATTACGGTTATTTAGTTGTTTTGTTGTTAAAACAGTAAAAAAGTATATTCGATCGTATGTATGTATGTATGTCTAATCGGATTTGTTTTTAATTGAAATCGCGCCATCTTGTGACAAAACGTGACGTCACTATCTTTTGACGTTTAAAACAAATTTCTTTAAATGAAATTGGAAATGCCTTAAAATATTATTAATATTGTTTAAATATTATATATATATATATATATACATATATATATATATATATATATATATATATATATATATATATATATATATATATATATATATATATATATATATATATAAAAAAATTTCTTTCTCGTCTCAGTAGAAATACAATATGTAATAAATAATGAATAATGTAAATTTCTTCTGGAATATTATTTAAAGTAACTATTTTTAACATTTATGTATCTATTCGACTCGATCGCGTAAATATTGATATTTGTAATTTGTTTTGGGGATGTTTGAAAAATGTCAATCCAAAAGTGGCATAAGTCATAATACTTTCTTAGATTTACGTGAATATTTGACATTTCAAATAAAACTATCTTTTCGCGGGTTTATTTTGATTTTTTGGTTCCCGACGTGTCGAATGCTTTACAGCAATCATAGTCACGGGAGAGATTGAGGTTGTAAAGGTTGTAAAGCATTCGACATGTGCGCTGTGAAGCATTTGAAACGTACCAAAAATCAAAATAAATTTGCGAAATAATCCGAAATGTATTCAGCTCTTTTTAAAATCCCACTGCTGGGGGTGGACCTCCCTTCAGTACGAGGGGGATCAGGCCATAGTCCACCACGCTGGCCAAGTGCGTGCGGACTGAGCATGTCCGCAGACAACTTGCTAGGTTCTCTCACGCAGGTTTGCTCACGATGTTCTCCTTCACCGTGAGACAAGCGGTCATCATGTTGGGAATGTGAGCACATGAATATATCAGAGGTGCGAGACCCGGAATTCGAACCCGCTTCACTCGGTTTCAAAAGTGAACGCGTTACCATTGGGCTACCACCGCCTTGTTAATAATCAGAAAATATAGTTTTATTTAAAATGGCATAAACTTTGTGAATTCTTTTCAAATAGCCAATTGTAATTTTTGAGTTTTGCACAATTTTTCGGTGGAATTAATTTTATTTGTGTTCTGATTGTTATATGTAGATAATATTATGTATATATGTATATATATATATATATATATATATATATACATATATATATATATATATATATATATATATATATATATATATATATATATATATATATTGCTACTAGTTGGGTCGTTTTTACACTAAAAAATTTCAATTAAAGAATGTTTTTTTTTTTTTTTTTAATAAAATTAACTTGATAATATATACATTATACGTATATTTATATAGTGTACGAACATTTATTATATTAATGGATGTGTGACTATTAAAATACAAATATAATGAGTAAATTTCATATGGGTTAGTTAATTATTTCAGCAAAATCACTAAAAAAGCTTTTTTATTTAGAAATGAGTTATTTTTTTCAATAGTGAAGAGAGAGATAGAGAGGGAGAGAGAGAGAATAGAGACGTGTCACTGTCGTTTAAAATCGATAATTAATATTTCATATGTATACAAATTATATAATAAAGTAAATGTTGTTTTACACTTATGCGTATGGCGCTAGTATTTTTAGTTAGGTTTATTCTATTTTACTTAACATTTGCGAATAATTTGCAATTTTAAGAGGCACGTATAAAAAAGATTAATCTTTTGTAAGTATTAATTATTTTATTAGAAAAAAAAGATAATACACCGGTATAAATAGTAGGTTATGTCATTCTTAAACAATGAACTTTGAACTCGTGTCTATTCAGTAGGTATCGCGGGTTCGGTTTCCGCTTCAAGAACCTTAGTATTTTATGTTTCACATATATACGTTCCTTACATATTTCCCCTCGTATTGAGGCAGGCCCGTGCCCAGCAGTGACGGACGTTAAAAAGGGCTGAATACATACAATACAAACATATACGTATGTATGTATGTATGTATCTATGTATGTATGTATGTATGTATGTATGAAGTCAGTTTGAGACAAAACTTAGTGCAGTGACACTACACGCGGTTACATCATTAAACTCTCTCTCTCTGTCTATTACGTCGAAGTTTCCATACGAGTTAGTATGAAATATGTTGATCATAATGTTAATAAAAAACACATGTAAGAGTGACACTATATTATCTGTCATTTCTTCATTTTTTTTGTTTTTTTTTAGAGACTTTGAAATTTATTTTTTAGTGTCTTGAGCTCTAGTAAAATATTGTATAGTCATATTTGAATCGATTCGTAATATCGATATAAAATATTAAGCCAAATAACGAGTTAATTAAATTTAAATGAACAATGAATCGAAGAACGAGTCCAATTATAATTTAATTTTTATTATAATATATCTGTCTTAGTTAAAACAGTCATATTGTTTTTTTTTAATTTTAGGCCAATTATTTTCGTCATGCTTCGTGATTGCGATTAGTGTTAATTATTAAAATTAATATTGCAAGGGATCCATAGATAATTAATGGTAAAAAATATTTTTTAAGTCTCTGGTTTCCTTGAGTTCCTATTATTTGAGTGCATTCACACGAGTAGGTATATGATGTCATTTAGTACAAAAAAAAAACTTTTTTTCCATTTTGTTATTTAAAAAAAATTAGTTATAGTTCTTTTTTTTTCAAACTCGTCTTAATGCACCCATTACTTATTTGCCAATCTATTATACTCAATTATGATGTCTCTTTCTATTTCCATATGAGTGAATGAGACAGCGATAACAATTTTCAAAATTAATGTATGGCTAAATAATTGTAACGATATTTATATGAGAGTGATAGAGTATTATGCATATTTAAAGTATGTTTTGTCTCTTTCTTTCGTCATATGGAGTGAGAGAGATGTATATATAGCTCTGTAATAGTTTAGAATTACTATGTTGTTTTATTTGATTAAGTAAAAATGAAGAAAGCTAGATTTTTTTTTGAAAATTCAATATATTATGTCATTATTGTAATGAAATATAATATAAATAATTTCTTATTCAAAAGTGACAAAATTAATTCCAATTTCCAATGCTTTTTGATCAAAATCAATAGTAAAAATGTTAACAAAGCAAAAGTAGTGTAAAACTTCAAGTTGAATTGAAAAAAAAAATTTGGGAGAAAAATAAATAAATTATCTGTGGAATTATTGCATTTCTTGGTTTTGTCAATTTTTTTGTTGCCAGTGTTAAATATTTTGTAAAAATATTATCAAAATCAAATCAGTTTTAGACATTTCATAGAATATTATGTATTATTTTATAAGTTTAAGTGACATGAGAAAATGTTTCCAATTAATATAAATTGTAATGTATAGAGGTAGTTTATTAAGGTTTTTGTTTAGTTTTTAAGGTTAAATGCTGTTTAGAACCTATTTTTTTTTTTTCAAGTTGGTACATAGGTAAAAATCATTAAGTCCTAATGAGTAATAATATTAAATATTATTATATATATAATTAATAAAAAAATGATATTATCTTGCGAGAGTTCGTTTTTTTTTAGTTTTTTTAATTATTTTAGAAGTGAGGAAGGCGAGTTTTTATGGGAAAGTGATTTGGTGACTTTTGCCTTTGGCCCGAATATAGCAAATGACATGTTCGTCAAAATGATAGTTGATAGATGAATAAGTGTAATTGTAATAAAGTATTTTTGAATTCATATTGGGTTTTTTTTTCTATTAATTTTTATTTTATATTATAACACATAGGCTACTTTTTATCCCGGAAAATGTACGGTTCCCGTCGTTTTTGTTTTTCTAGAGACAAACCCGATGGAAACGAAGGTGAGCCGTTAGTTTAAACAATAGTTTTTGTCCATTTTAATACAGTGAAAAGTAAAGGAAGGCATTAAAATTTTTCAAGAATAAAGAAATAAATAAAATAAATGTCAATAGATGGCGTTATTTGTTACTGATTTTTGTGCAAAATTAGTAAAACAAAAATAATAGATTCTAAAATAGTATAATTTTGTTTTGAAAAAAGCTCTGGGTAAGGGAATTTGAAATAATGTGTTTTGTCAAGCATACTTGATAAAATGTTTGAGTGTATACTGCATATTCATAGATGGTGCTTTTAGATTTTATGATTCGTTTATTACCGTAAAAGCCACTAAAATTTGTTATATTGAATGAAAATTACTTAATAATACTATAATTTACATTGTTTTTATGTAGTAAAAAATAAAAGAGTTTGTGTTGCCAACCAACTTAATAAGGAAACAACTGAAGAAGAAGTTGATTTTATTCTGGCCAATGTTTTTTGGGCTTTGGACCAACGTGCCAAATTTAAGATAGCTTATGTATATAGAGATCTACCATCTCATAAAGCAGAATTTACATATTTACGCATTTATTTAAATAAATCTTTGTGACTAAAAGTTTTTAATGAATTATAAAATGTGAACAACGCCATCTATGAATGTGCATTGCTAACTTATTACCCGTTTTTATAAATCAGTAAAATGACGCAAAATTGAAAAATAAGGGGGATTATTTTAAATATAAGTATCTTTTCGGATTATTTCGCGGATTTATTTTGATTTTTGGTTCCCGACGTTTCGAATGCTTTACAGCAATCATGGTTACTGGAGAGACTAAGGTTTTAGACATCTCAAAAACGTTTCTTGTTACAGACAGTGTCTACAATAGTGGGTATCTTTTTAAGTTTTTAACCTATAACAATTGAATTATACATCACAGACTATAATAATCTATAGGTACTAATATTATAGAGGCAAGAGTTTGTTGGTTTGTTTGAACGCGCTAATCTCAGGAACTACTAATCCAATTTGAAAAGTACTTTTTGCATGATATTGTTACAAATCATATTTCTAAACACATCTTTTATTAAATAGAATCGTATTAATAGTGCTGTAGGCATCAATCGGCTATTTAATTCGTTATTTATATTTACTAAATTGCTATATTTAATTAATACTAAATTATATTTCAAATATCTTAAAATAGATTAGCGTTTTGTTTCCGAACGGGTTTTGTATTATCTTTCCAAATCACTCGTGTGTTTTATTATTTTGTATAAATAATTACTATTTATTACAGTCATAAATTATTTGCATAGTTACATATCCAATATTTAATTAATGTTAAACTTATATTCAATATTTAATAATATAACAGAATGTATTATTTCTAATAAGTTGCTTTTTGATCATTCTGGCGTGAGTGCGGGTACTTGTATTTAAAGCAGTGTAATGGTGAAATGAGGGTTGAGTTGAATTCAGGCGGTGATAATAACGTTTTGCTATAACGATCCACAAGTGCTGTTCGCCACCTTCGTCTTGCTGTCTCGCTGCGCGTTTCATCATATATCATCATACTACTCAAGGGAGCGGAGCAGTGATCATAAATGTAAATAAATCTGGACTTCCATACATTATTGTAAAACTGATGTTTATAATATGTTTAAGTGCTATATGTTTAGAAACTACTGAAAAGGGCTCATTTTAAAAATGCCTTTTGCATAAAGATAGAGTTCTGCTAGTCACTTTATACAACACAAGTTAGATCTGTAACATGTCGGTAGCGAAGTTACTCTCAACTTAGAAATTACTAAAGACCTACCCTCGCTTCGCTTCAGGTTCGTCCCTAGACAAAAGCAAATCTATCCCACGGGAACCGTAAATTTTCCGGGATGATACATAGCCTATAGCCTTCCTCACTTAACGGGCTATCTAAAGCAAAAAGAATATTTCAAATCGGATCTGTAGTTACTAAGATTAGAGCGTTCGACCAAACAAACAAACAAGCAAACAAATTCTTTAGCTTTATAATATTAGTTTAGATTTAAAAGTCTACACTTTAGGCTATTTAGCACTGAACAAATAAAATAAAATTAAATTATTTACAATATTTTATTTATAACAAAAGTACTAATAATACATATATCATTTATTTTACAACTAAACAACTTTAAAAGAATACAATTAGATTACTTAAATGTCAATTGCCAAATTCACAATTAATTCGAACTCAAAATACAAATAAATGCACAAAATTTCTACAAAATACCATGTATTCAGCCCTTTTTAACGTCCCACTCCTGGGCACGGGCCTCTCTTCAATACGAGGGGGATCTGGCCATAGTCCACCACGCTGGCCGAGTGCGGGTTGGCGGACTTCACATGTCTTTCGAAAACTTGCTAAGTTTTTTCAGACATGCAAGTTTCCTCACGATGATTTCCTTCACCGTAAGGCAAAAAAAGTAGAAATGATTCGCACATGAAAATATCAGAGGTGCGAGACCCGGGATTTGAACCCGCTTCACTCGGTTTCCTAAGCGAGCGCGTTACCACTGAGCTACCACTGCCATACAAAATACCATATCGATTGGCATTTGTTAGTTATTCGTTTTAACAACACTCTTGACACATACACGACCTTATATATAGAATAGCATTTGCCTGCGACTCCGCGCGCGTTATTTTATTATACCTATATTCTATACGTATAATAAATTTCTAATTAAACTGAATCTGTAAATTAAATATTTTTTTGAAAAATCTTATTGAAATAGACATTATTATAGATACAAAGACCGAATCTATAGTTTTTAGAATTTTTGTCTGCCTGACTGTGATCGCATCACGAGAAAACCACTGGACAGATTTTGATGAAATTTGATATGATGATAGCTGGTTATCCGGGTCAAGATATAGGATACTTTTTACTGCGGGAAAATATCTCATCTCTGAGAAATCTATACTAAACGCTAAAACGTAACTAGGGACGAACCCGAGCGGAGTGAGGGTGAGTCGCTACTTTATATATGAATAGGCAAAGACAAAACAGTTCAGTACATTTTCTCCTCTGTTTGTCAAACGATTTTTTCTTTTTGTTTAGGCATTGGCGAGCTTTAGCAATATCAATAAAACTATTACACAATTGCACAAAAACAGCGAGAATTGAACGTGTAACCTTATTTCCACTTGCAAAATCACTACTACTCTACCCGTGTGTCAATAATATAAACTATTTTGTAACTTATTTTATATTTTAATATATTCTTACAATCACTTCAGTAGTTCTATAGAATATGTAGCTTACAGACAAACAAACAAAATAATTTCTCAATAATTTTACTATTACTGGTACAGATAACATACAAGTTCTGTGTATGAGGCAAAGAAATTAGACAATTCGGACTATTTTAACTTACTTAAAAAAACAACACAGTGTTAAAACATTTAAAACTGTTTTATTTCATTAACTAGCGACTTACCAATGTAAATTATACCAGTGACTTACCCTTGTTTTGCTCGGGTGCGTCCCTCGGTACATTTTAATTTTTTTGAGCGAAACCCTAATTCGTTTTCTAAAATAAAAGTAGCCTTAGTTACTCCTTATAATATCAGCTATCTGCCAATGAAAGTCCCGTTAAAATTGGTTCAGTCGTTTTGGAGATTAGTCAGAACAAATAGACGGACAGGACAAAATTTTTAAAAATAGTGTTTTTCTTATAAGTACTGTATATAATACCATATGCATTTAGTATAAAGCTGTTATTTTGACATTACACACAGACACTTCAATTTTATGTATCTGTGTAGATATGTATTATGTTTTGAAATATTTTAAATATTATTAAATTTTTTATTATTTTGCGTTTAATAAAACAAATTTCAGTCACTAAAAAGTTTTTATCCATTGTAAAAACTAATAAAATACAAACAGCGCTAACTATGAATACTTAGTACCATTATGAAATCTCAGATTTTTCATACATTTATTAATTTAAAACAAACATCAATAACAAATCTCTACATACATATAACGCCATCTATTGACATTTATTTGAACAATCTTTCTTCCCGCTGGTAGTGAAAACCAGTTAATGAATACAATTCTAAGTAAATTGATCGAATTAATAATTAATCAGAGGTTAACTCTCTAATGTATTGTCGGGTACATTTTTCTTTACCTTCTTTTTAATAGGTTTTTCTAGAATGGTCATAGCTTTAACAATGGCTTCGCTAAAGTCTTGCAATTTTGTATTCGGCTTGTTATTCAAACTAGATCTGCATATTTCCTTGATACTTCTCTTATCTAGGAGATGCGCTAAGGGATTTACATTCACTAATTTAGTTCCATTTGGTAAAAGTATATTACCTGGTTTATTCTCAACCTTTTTGTCTTCTAAAATATCATCAATTTTTACTATTTTATAAAATGGCGCTTGTGGTGCTAAATGACCAATCCTAACGTTATTATATTTCAATAAATCCTTTATAACTATAGTCTTTTTCAAATATTTCACATTTTTAACTTCAGTTTCTTCCAACATTATCTCGTGACCCACTTCTGGTATAGCATCTACTTTGCTTTGATCATCAAAATTGTTATAATTTAAGTCGGCTATAGAAATGTCATTGTTCAAATTCAAAGATGTTGGAGTCAAGTCACTATGGACGAGTTTGATCGACACATTGTATTCTTCTGTACTTTCTTCTGTAAACTTTGTTGGCATTTTTAATTTTGGACGATCAGTCACAGATTGGTCTGGAGTGCATTTAGTTAGTTTTATGAATGGTTGAGTGCGCACATCAGATACTGGTTTAATAGACAGATTGCTGGTATTATTTGCTTTGTTCTCATTGGTTTCCGGACTGAAATTTTCTAAGAACTTTTTTACGGACAACTTATTATCTATCCTAGTAATTGTTGCTTGCGATGCTGCCATCACTATTGGCACTTTTGTCATCGTTTTGGCAAATTTCTCCGAAACATAGCTCTCAGTGTGCGCTTTTTTACGTTGGTCCATAATTTTTTTCAGTGTTTCCGTTAGCTTGGAACTAGAATGTTCTGATTTCATGTGTATATTTAGATCTTCTGTAGTTTTAAAGTTTTTAAAGCATTTGATACATGTTTTTTGTTGATTTTTCTTGTGTAAGCTCATGTGACGGTGATAGTTTTGATAGGTATAACAGTTTCTGTTACATTTTGTGCACATAAATGTTTTTGATATTTGTGTTTTTCGATACTTTGTCCTTGGCGCCTTATAATTAACTCTTTTATCTTTTTTACCTAATATTTGTGCTAACGGCACATCTGAGTCTTCAGATGAACTATCAGTTTCCGGTTTTGATTTCTTTTTAGGTGGTTTTCTTTCAGTATTATTATTTTTACGTTTTTTTACTTCTACTAACAAGCTATTGTCAGCATAGTCTTGTGTATCCACCAAATTAATTATTTCAATTTCTTCTTCAGTAGTTTTTCTACATTCTATTTTTGTTTGAATTGAGTCTTTGCTAACAGTTTCATTACTTTTTTCTTCATTTTTATCTTTGTCTTCTAAATCTAACTGGTTTTTATCTGTTCTTTCAAGAGAACTTTCTGTGACCATTACATCGTCTATTATTTTATCATTCAACACTATTTGCCCATCTTTTTCAGTTATTTTACTTGAAGGAACATTTGGCATACTTTCATTTCCTAAAGTTTCCTCATCAGTAGTTTCAAATTTTTTTGACAAATTAACATTCTTATTTAAACTACTCATATTTCTATCGGACTTTTTGTCAGTAAAATAAACATGAAAATTATCGTCAAACTCAACAAAACCTACACTTTTGTGGTCCAATTTTATATGTAATGTAAATCTTTTTCTTATTCTAAACTTTTCATTACATATTTTGCATGTATATGGCTGTATGTCCTTGTGCCTTGTATAAAAATGGCCAAATAATAATTTTGGATGTTTGAAAATTATATTACAATATATACAATTATATTTGTATAAGTGAATATTGTGTTTGTGTGTTCGTTCAATGTGCTTTCGGAGAGCCGTCATCCCAATAAGAGGTTTTCTACAATATTTGCAAGTTAAAAATGGCACAGGTATTTTCTGCGAATGTACAGTTATATGATGTGTTAATTCACTCACTGAACTAAAAGTAAGGGGGCATTTGCGACATTTTATAGTGTTACATACTTTTAAATGCGAGGTTATCTCTGTATAGGAATAATATTTGCTACATTTCATACATTGCTTTTGTGTTTTCGAAGAAGTTTTATTTTCTACACACCTAATATGATTTTTGCAGTGTTTCCTGAGTTTAGACTTCTTGGCAAATACATTACAACATTCCTCACAAGTTAGCGACCGACAGTTCTGTGTTTTTAAATGATATAAATATGTAGAGCTTTCAGGAGTGGATATTCCACAAGCAGTACAGATGAATAATAAATGATATTGAGTGGCTTCAAAATATTTATATATATTCATATTAATAAATGATGATAGTGTAGCAAAACAGTGTTGTAACATAAACCCATCTTCACTATCTTTATGATTTACATATTCATGATTTTCTAAGTCTTCCTTGCCTTGAAAAATAGTTTCACACTGAGAACATGACAGTTTAGGGAAATATATAACACTTTTATGTCTCTTTTCGTGTTCCATTAAAGCATCTTGATCTAGATATATTCTAGTACAATACTTACAACTTATTAATGTATTTAGATGTAAATCCCGTATATGTAAAGCATAAGCGTCAATATCAGCGAAGATTGCAGAACAAATCTTGCAAAATCGATTTTGATTTGTTTCTGTTAAATGATATTGAGTAATGTGTAATTTTAAATCATCAATATCAAGAAATTCAGCGTTACAAACGCCACAAATGGTATCGCTATCTAGATCGTCTGGAAAATCCGCCATAACGCCACTTATTTATATAAATTTATCTTAATAAAACATATAAACTAAAGGGAATATTATTTTCAAATAGATATTCACATTTTCCATAAAATTCAGGTACATTTGGCAAAGTTATTTAATTTACAAACACGAAATCAGACACCAGTACGAGTAAACATAAAGTCAGTTTGACAGTTGACATATTTTTTTAGTATTGCTCGCTTCATAACGAATAATAAATGTTATTCTTAACTGGCATGCTTTGAAGTCATTATTCATTAACTATTATTTATTATTTCAAATACAATTTAGAACTTCTCCATAAAGACTATTCTTTTGTGGAAAATTTAAGTTGTAAATTATCTCTTAGTTGTAAGTTGTAACCAGAGACGTGCAGTGCTATGATGCAAAGAGGTGGCCACCTCAGGTGACATAAAATAGGGGCGATATTTGGAGCTACAAATACCCCAGGCTCTCATGCTCAACTGTATAATCTTAACATGCTTAATTAAGCATGCTCAACTATAATAAAATGTGGATGAGTCCACATGAGTTAACCATGAGAGTCTGGGGTTTTTTTTTATTAAAAAAGAGAGCTCTTTTTTCATAATTTGACAGGATTGTCTAGCAAATGGTATGATATACCTACCTATGTTTTTGCAATAAAGCTCCATAGTCTCTGAATAATATTACTATGACATATGGACTGACGGACGGATAAAATATAAGGATTTCGGTTTTGCCTTTTAGTTACGGAACTCTAATGAAAATTATCTAAGGGTGACATTTCCAAAACTTGCGTCATACTGAGAAAATCTATGTTATCTAAAATCTATAATACGAATGGTTCTGGCTGTAACCTCTTCTTCTTATAGTTTTTACTCTACGTTACGTGGGTAGGCACAACATATTTGCTTGTACAGTGTACTATTTCCTGTCATCTCTGCAAACATAACTTTTGTACACCTATCTTCTTTAACACACTCCATCCATTCCACCTCCAATTCTATATTCGTCCACGTTCATATCTAATATCTTCTTGCTTACATAAAATTCTTCCTTTTCGTGAAATGCAGAAACCCCTGTTTGCTGCTGATGGAGCAAAGCGTCTTTGTCACTGATGCTACTTTCAAAATCCTCTAATAGTAAATTCTTTAAGTAACTATAACAGTAGATCGTAAAAGTAATTTATGAAGGGATCTCTATTTAGTATTTTAAACGTCTAATAAAAAAAGTCCGAAATACAAGTTTTTGCATGGCTACATTAGGTAGGTACTGTTTATAAAAGTAGGTTGATGGTGGAAGTAGTCATTCAGTGGTCATATGGAAATCTAATCGCTATCGATGTTTTGTTAAACTTGATAAATTAGGTCGTAATGTTTTCTCAGATGAGCAGGTCAATTGCTTTATTAAAAACTAGCGGCTCACCCTCCCTTCGCTCGGGATTGGAATAAAATACAAATCTATCCCACGGGAACCGTACATCATTCCGGGATAAAAAGTAGCCTATGTGTTATTCCAGATTATAATCTATCTCTGTGTCAAATTTCATCTAGATCTGTTCAATCGTTCTGGCGTGAACGAGTAATAAACATCCATATTCACAAACTTTTACATTAATAATATTATGTTGATATGAAATTCGTACCTATGTACACATCTCAGAAATGCAAGAAATTTTAACCCATTCTATTTGGCTTCGCGAGTATCATGCCATTACTGCTGTCTCTAATACTGATATAATATTTTCAAAAACGTGACAAAAACATTTTGAGCCAAACTGAACAAATAATTAAAATTCAAGGTTCATCAATGAAATGCTAATATAAATTGTGTCTTTTTATTTGATTTATGATTATTATTTTTAAATATTTATGTTTAATTATTACTGAATATGTTATAAAACAACATTAAGTAATAACTAATTATAAACTTTTACAATTTATTATGATTTATTCAAAATCAAAAATATACGTCATGTAACTAGACTTGTTTTCAATCGTGAACTAATTATTCGTTCATATTAAACCGTTCAAATAATTCGGTGCGAGTAACAATTGAATTTGTCTCATTTATAATAATATATTTCACTACTAGGAACTATAATATTTCCTACTGTACTAATATTTTCAATAAACATAGAATATATCATGTTATTTATATTTAAAAGATAATTATAAAAATGTAAAACCTATTTACTGCAATAAAATCTTACTTTAACAATTTTTAATCTGTGTCAGTTTTCTATCTTAAGTCATATTGTCTCTTCCTATCTATCATGTCATCACAGGACTGTCACCCAATGCCCGTACTTTTATAGGCGGTTTACACTGCCATGCACAAAATCAAGACTTACAGGTAATTATTCTAAATTATAACTCAATTTTCTATATTCTTATTATACAGAAAATAATTTTAGACACTTTTTACTAATTGCACCATCATTATAACCTTACTTTGTATGTACGCTCTTTTTGTCTTTGTAATGGTAAATAACACTATAATTTTTAAAATATGTGTATTTTCTGGTGTTTTTTAAGATATTTTAACATATTAAATGTTTAAGTATAAAATTTAACAAGACATTATAGATATAAAGTATAAAACAAGAACAATTATTAGTTATATTAAGTACTTATATTATTCCAGAAGTTATTCACATCTAGTAGTTTCGTACGATAGTATCGTACGTTTTATCTAACGCGTCTTTAATGTTGTGTGTTATTTTAAAAGATAATAATGTTTGTTTTAAATTACATGTAATATACCTTTATTGCTCTAAATTTGTATTTATATATAAACATCTTTAAATCAGTTGAGAATTGAGATAGTATTCCAAAGAGTTATACTTAATTTTAAATTATTAAATTAATTTTCAATAGTAATAATAATTAAAAGATTAAAACATTTATTTAAGTTGTAGCAGTGCCAATAATAAATACAAATATATGATACATATATAACTTATGCTTTGTATATTTGTTCTGAAGCCATTATTTTTTTATATCTATGCTCTAAATTGTTACTCGTAAAGTCTATTTTTACTACCTTAACCTAAATAACTGTATATAAATTCACATATCTTCCAAATAACCTATAATATTGAAGTCATAGATAACCAATAATATAAACAAAACTGTGACATTAAACTTTTATTATTTACACTCATTTTTGCTCTGAAATCTTGAGCCAAATAACAACTGTATATTACTTAAAATTTATTTTTTAATAGACATGAAAACAAGTGATTATTACATGCTTATTGCATATGGAGTTATAGGATGCAATGAATGAACTCCAGTCTTTTTGCTTCACCCGTACTCCACCCATTACTCATCCCTCTCATATAGACACATAGTTATGCCCTCTTTAATTCTGAAATAGAATAAATAGTACAGTAATTTATATAACATTATGCAGATGAAACCTGAAAATCAAACATGTAATAATAAATATATTCTATAATAAATTAGTGACTAACCCTGGCTTCGCTCAGGTTTGTCCCTTGCCATATTTTGACTCTTAGTATGGAATAGATTAACCTGTCAACGACCGCCGAGCCACCGGTGGTCTGGTTAACAATTAATTTCTTAGAATTTATCTAGGAGGTGTTAACTATATGTACATAGGTATAATGAATTTTATATCCCTTACTAGAAAAATAATTGAATAATTGATTCTCCCTAAACTTCCACCCCCCTTTTCATCCCCTTAAGTGATCATTTCTGGGATAAAAATCCTATCCTATATCCTTTCCACAGTCTCAATCTATATCCATACCAAATTTCATCTAAATTGGTTCAGCAGATTAAGCGTGAAAATGTAACAGACAGACAGACAGTTACTTTTGCATTTATAATATTAGTATGGATGGATGCTAACATAAAAATTGAGACTGAGAGAAATAGAGTTGTCGCATGTGCACTATAATATCTTAGTGTTACAAATAATAATTGTAATAGCTAAAATGAAAAATATCACACAATATAGTCAATTCAATTCTCTTGTTAATGGTTTCAAAGCGTGTCAGTTGAGCACAGATTACTTCGCCAATGTCACGTGGAATGGAGAAGATATGAAGAAGATTGATTAGTAGAAAACTGGCACATAATATAGTACAACATTACAGAATAAGAGTGAGATAAATTAATAAAAACGCTGTCGTAATAAGGATTTATTTTAGTATATTCATTCTTTGTTAGTTGTTAAGCACATTATTATATAATACAATGTGTTATCGAAGATGCCGATTCATTGTTGATTTATTTACTTCATATATTGCTGATTCATCTGTTTTCCTTTAAATAGACTTACAGTATTTTTTTCTAAATTCATTGTATGTTAAGTTATTCTATATTGTCGTGCAAGTTTTTTTTAATAATATTTATTTACATATATATATATATATATATATATATATGATATATTACATCTAAGTTATGTATGTTGCAAACTATGGTAGAAATAGTGGCTTCAACTTCTGCAATCTATACTAGTGTTACTAATATATATATAAAGAGGTAGAGTTTGTTTGTTTGTTTGAACGCGCTAATCTTAGGAACCACTAGTCCGATTTAAAAAATTTTTTTTGATTACCATCATTGCTATTATCCAAGTAATATATTATGTAGTCTTAACTAACCGTTAAAATGTACCAAGGGACCAAACCGAGCGAAGCGTGGATGAACTACTAGTGGTAATATAGTATTCTATCTACAGGTTGTATTAAAATATGATTTCCATGACCTCTTATTGGAACTAAAAGTAGTCTTAATAGTTTCATTTACTTTTGAACAAGATTGTTCTGAGATCAGAAGTACTGTCACAATAATATTAAACATTTAAAAGTTTGTGAGTGAATGTGTTTGTTTGGTATATTTCCAAAATGCAATCAAGGCTTCAATAATTTGAGTGAGATTTAGAGTGGTGTATGTCATTATCACATATTTTTTACATGCCTTAAATAAAACATAAGAACTAATGAAGATGAATTGTACATTAAATTAGTATATTTTTATAGTATTTTAGGGTTCCATATCCCAAGGGTGCCAACGGGACCCTATTACAAAGCCTAAGCTGTCCGTCTGTCTGTTATAGGGCTGTATCTCATGAATCTTAATAGGTAGTGAGTTGAAATTGAGTTTTATTTCTATTGCCGCTATAACTACAAATATTAAAAAAATATTTAGAAAGTGCATAGTGTTATATCTTGTACGATGATAAGGAACCCTTCGTGTGCGAGCCCGACTCGCACTTGACGGCTTTTATCTGTTAATTGACACTTGTATCTATTATATAGACATATATTGGTTGTGGTTGTTTTTCCTTATCTATAATTCTATACTAATATTATAAAGAGGAAAGATTTGATTGTTTGTTTGTTTGCACCGAATAGGCTCCGAAACTACTAAACCGATTAAGATGAAATTTAGTAAGAAAATAGTTTGAGACTCTGGGAAGGATACAGGATAGTTTTTATCCCGGAAATCATCCCATAAGGAAGTGAAAATGGGGATGAAAGTTTGTATGGGGAATCAACCTAGGGACGAACCCGAGCGAAGCGAGGGTGAGTCGCTAGTATTATATATTTAGTATAGAAAAATATCTCTTTTCCCATGGGAAATCATAAAACTCATACACAAAGAATTTCGATTGATATGGTTTTCTGTTTTGAGTCTATCTATGGTCTTACTTTATTATGAATTAAATTGACCCAAAAATAATACTGGTCTTATGTGTTTTAGGCATCATATAAAAATTGATCAAGTGCAAGTTAGATCTATGTGTCAAGGTTCTGTGGCATCAAGCATTAAAATATTATGTTTTAACTAAAGTTTTTTGTTAGGTTAAAAGTAAAATACAATATTTATTGGACAATCTTTATCTATCCTCCTAATTTTAGCTGTGTGTTTCACTAGTGTGTTTGTTTGTTAGTGTCAGTGTTTCACAAGTAATTTGATTGTGACAGACGGACATGACGGTTAGATTAAATAGATATATACTTAGCAAACATCACCTCTTTGGTGAAACTTTGTCTTAAAAATATTAATTTAAACTTTTTTTAATTTTCAGATCTTGAAATGCGGTGATAGTCTTCAGATCAAACCAGTTCAAACAAAAATTCGATACAACCTCTTCCAGGCAAAAACGCACAAATTCCAAAACATCGTACGGGCAAAACTGCATCACGCCAATCAATATTGGCTCAGGCTTATTATTCTCGGCTCAACGAGATAGGTCTTCCAAAAATCATTGTACAGAACGCTTTTATAAAACTTTATCAAAATGTCTGAATCTAAAGAAAGTGTTGAGGATATATGTAAGCGCGTCTCCGAACTAACTGTTCTTTCGTTCAGAAAGGTGGACGATGTTAAGAGATTGGCTAACCACTTTAAAAATGTGATTAACCATCCAATAACTCAGCAAAACTCCATTGTTTTACGCTATCTTAGAGATTTGGATGCAACTCATCGCAAGATTTTTCTGACGAAACGGGAAGGTGTTGAAGTTGAATATATATTTACGACTGAAAAGAAGAGTAACATTCAAAGACAACGCTTCAATAGCCTACCCGTTAGTGAGGTGCCAGAGCTGTTGAAAACCGAATTTTCAATAGCCGAAACTGCGAAACAGGTGCACATTTGCACGGACTGTAATGTAGAAATCGAGTTAAATGAAGATGAACCGTTGATGGAGTCGCTTCAGAAACATTTTAACTTAGAAGTGCATTTGCCTAAGTTGAAAAGAGATAGTATTGATGTTGCTGAGCCAATAACCCTGCCAAAAATGTCCAGACGTCTATCCGCTATGGAAAGCGGGGATGGAGCTAATATTGAGCATATCCTGCAACTGGTCAAACCGATGGAGAAATTGGACAAAATGTTTTCTGGGAAACTCGAGGCTTCTTTGATTAGGCACTTGCCGGATAACTCTGAAGCTAGCATCGACGCTGCCGTTAAGTTTTATCAATCTACATACGACAAACTATGTCAGGAAATTGCGTTTAAGGATTTCTCCAGTCAAACCGGTTCAGTGGCACCAATAATCATGAGTATTAAAGACAATGTCAACCAAAACTTCGCGGCAGATACGAATAAGAACTTCGATAACGAGGAGACCGAGCAGGCCCCAGAGAGACCCGTTAAAAATCAAATCAAGAAATACCGTTATTACGGTCCAATCGAGAATTCTATTGTTAAGTTGTTGATGAATCACAAGCTGTTGACGTTAGTTGACGACCGTACAGGGAAATTAGCATTTTTTTGTATGGCATGCGAATATTATACATTAAGATTTCGTTACGATAGTGTATTGAATCATGTGTTCAGTGAGACACACATACATAACCTCGCGTGCATCTTACAATCAGACAATCACATCCCATTTTCCATGGAGAATTCGTCCATTGAAAAAATTAAAGACATGAATTACAAGTTCCTTTACAACCAAGGTATTATAAACGATACCAATAACCTTAATTGTTCTCTGTGCAAAATATTTATCGAAACCAACGATAATGTGATTATGCACATTTTGGACGAAAACCATCTTGGACGATTGTCCGATAAACTGTATCGCAAGATGAAAAATACCGACGGATCCGTGCCAGATGAATGGGGACCAAAGAGCCTGGATTGGGCAAAATTCCTAGCCAGCGTTGGCAAACCTTTGAATAATCGCGACCACGTGGTCATAGAAAACTTTATCAGACCTTCCGGCAAGATTGCCAACTACTGCTCTTGTTGCGATATGACTCTTAAAGGTCCGAGACAAGTGCTCTTCAATCATATCCGTCAAAAGAAACATCTGCGTAATGCTGCACCTCACAAATTGGCCTTGCTATACAAAAACCACTGTCGCCCAGCTGAATATTTTGCGAGTTTTGGGAATTATTATGTGTGTTCCATGTGTCCAACTTATGTGGCTCTACCATCTTTTGCCGCGATTGTAGAGCATTTTGATAGTACCTTGCATGTCGAAACCATTTGCAAATTGATTCGATCAGCCCTCTATCCAGATGTTGATCAGAATTTGTTGGATATGCACAAAATATCCCAATCTGATGGCGTAAAGTGCGAATTTTGTGAGGTGTCTTTCGCAGATATTGGGGAAGCCATTAAGCATATCTTGTCTAGCATTGAACATCAGAATCAAGTATTGGATAGCAAATTGAAAGCTAACAAAGGTGATATTATAAGTGTATACATGCACGGTAACTATATATTGCACTCTGAAGGTGCTACTTTTACATGTGTTCCTTGCAAAAGTGTCTTCAACTCCATACGTTCTTTGTTAACTCATTTGGTTTTCGCCGGCCATTTTGAGAAGAAACCGACGTCGGAGAATATATTCCGTTTTTATTTGGAATTAAAGCATAATATTAATATGTTGTCGAGGAACAAATACGTATATTATGATTTTGGTAAATTGAAGTGTGGTGTATGTGATAGTGATGTGGATGATGGGGAAAATGCGAAACGTCACGTGGTGTCGCCTCGGCATAGAGAAAACATGGGGGCCAGTTATGTTAATGTTAGTATGGATGTGTCGGCTTTGGATTAAGGTAATTATTTAAGTGTCTCCTTATACTTAACTAGTTTATGCCCACGGGTTCGTTCGCGTGAAGTTAATCCAAGATACATGTTATGTTATTTCCAAATTTCACTTAAGTTCATTAATTTGTTATAGCGTGATGATGTAACAAACATACACTCATAAATTATTGTTTTTTTTTTATAAATAGTTCCTACATACATACCTGCAAAATGTACAAAGAAAGATTTTGAAAGGGCCTTCTCCTATTTTGGTTTGACCTATAGTTTTATTTCGATCAGTTTAACTGATGTGATATAAAAAATTGTGCTAGTCACGCATGTGGTTTAATATATTTTAAATTAAGGGGTTTTTTAAGTTTTCGCCGTTTTTATTTTGATTTTTATTCCCGTCGCTTGTATGGCTTACAGCAAAACGGTTACGGGAAGGATTAGTTTGACGTCTCAAAACACAGTGTCTATGACAAGCATTTAAAACGTCTGGAACAAAAAATCAAAATTAGACCGTGAAAAATCTAAAAAAAAGTTGTTTTTTTTTTTAATGTCAAATATTTGCGTTATTCCAAGAATGCTACTAATATTAACACGAAAGTTTGTGAGGTGTATTGATCTGTTTGTTACTCTGTGACGCAAAAACTACTAAGCGGATTTTGCTGTAACTTTAAAGTAATATAGCTTATATATCAGAGTAACACATAGCGAAAACTTATATAGCAGGAGAAATTCCGCGGGAAAACGCTAGTTATTAATTTTTGCTTGCAATTTAACTCGGGTGGTTATAGTGCGACAGTCATCGATCAAAAAAGTACTAGATACACAATCCCATGCAAAAGTTCTCTTAAAACTGTCACCAATTGTGTTTAGGTTATTGTCCTAGTTGAAATAAATATACAAAAATGTAAATTCAACCTTAATTGCAATGATTAAAGTTTGTTTTCACAAAAAAATAAATAAAAGCGCGCTCAAATGTCCAAATGAGCGCTCATTCGGTGAGGACATTTTTTGTCGCTGATTGTGTATCTTTTACTTTTTTGATCGATAGCGACAATAAGTATCCTAGATATTGCCAGTCATTAACACAAAGGTTATCTAGCTTTTGCAATTTTTTTATAAGTTCTTATAGATTCAGTGTAAAGATAACATTACATTGGTGTTCAATATTACATTTATTATAAAAAAATATGTGAAATTTTTAATAATAATAAATGAAAAAAAAAAAACAAAACCATAGCCATTTGGAATTTTGTTCACAAACTTTTTTATTTAATAATTGTCCTTAAAAATGAACTTTTTATAATACTTTCTTAGGTTTAAGTGAATGTTAATCTTTTCGGATTATTTCGCGTTTATTTTGATTTTTGGTCACGGGAGGGACTAAGGTTTTAAACGTCTCAAAGGTCATTATATAGAAATGTTACAGACAGTCTACCCACAAAATTATGTAGTTAGTTTTTATGTGAGTCAAAGAAAAGAGCCTGTTAAATAAAAAACCAGTACCAATAAGTGTATTTTTTTAAGAAATCATATTTTAAATATTTTTTCTGTTTTCTTTACAGTTATGTATGTATGTTACGTCGACCGACTTTTCTCGCGCGCACGAGTTGTTACAGTTTCCCAAATCGGAAGACATTTTACAATATTGAATTTAATAAATGAAATAATTTTATAATTTGACTATTGTTTTATTTTAGGTACCTTTCCTTTATCAATAAAAAAAAACAGTCATGAGGACGGCCGACAAAAGTGAAAACTTAAAACTATAAACAAACAGCTGTTATTTTTGGATATTCAAATTAATTGCTTGATCTTAAATTAAAATGTGTAAATTAAAACTGTTCACATTTATCTGGTTTTGTGTGACATCTATCGGCGCTCTGAGTGTTAGCGTCGACACGTCAAGTGACCATGTCGATGACAACATACATGAATTTACTCCCCATACAAACAATCCTGCCTGTACAAGTTTTCACTTCAAAAATAAAAGAGTATGAGTGTGTACACGCGCAAGAAGTGAAATTGTAGGTTATGGGTACTTTTATAAAATAAATTCAATTTATGTTTTAAATATTTTTTTACAATATTCATATGGTAGGTATATTATCTATACATATAATAAAACTATAACTAAGCTGAATCTGTACATTAAATATTTTTTGGAAAATCTTATTGAATTAGACATTATGGTCGACACAGAGGCCGAATTTATAGTTTTTAGAATTTATCCAAACTTCTTCTTTCTCAGAAAATCCATACTTCCATACTTTTACTATTATAATTCACGCTTAATCCGCTGAACCGATTTAGATGAAATTTTGTATGGAGATAGTTTGAGACCCTGGGAAGGACATAGGATATTTTTTATTCCGAAAATCATCTGTTAAAGGGGTGAAAATGGGGATGAAATTTTGTATGGGGAATCAACCTAGGGACGAACCCGAGCGAAGTGAGGGCGAGTCGCTAGTCTATACAGATAAATTGAAGTGTCAGTTTGTAATGTCAAAATAACAACTTTTTACTAAACGCATATAAATTATATACGGTACTAATAAAACAAATTTTAAAATTTGTTCCGGCTTGTCTGTTCCGGCTAATCTCCGAAACGGCTGGATTGATCCTGACGGGACTTTCACTGGCAGATAGCTGATGTTATAAGGAGTAACTTAGGATACTTTTATTTTAGAAAAAGGTTTCACTCAAAAAAATTAAAACTTAACTATGGAAAAAATACAAGGGGACCTTTTTCGGAATCTTCTGGATAGTGCGCTATATCGCTTTACTGTGTGGATATCCTTAAGGTACTAATTTGCAATCTTATCCAGATCTGAATTTCCGAGAGCGTACGCGGTCACCTTTTTAGTACAGTCTCTATATATGATCTGTGGTACAGTATAAGCGTTACGCATTACCAAAAGGAGACTTTCTATGGCCCATGGGATGTCATCAAAAACAAACAAAAATTAGTTCAAATAAATGTCAATACTTGACGTTACATATATCGATTTGATATTAGAGTTGTGTTAAATAACAAAAGATAAAACAAAGGTCCTAAAAAGGTGTAATATGTTTTAGATAAAACTATCTTTTCGGATTATTTCGCGGATTTATTTTAATTTTTGATTTCCGACGTTTCGAATGCTTTATCATGGTCACGGGAGAGACTTAAGGTTTTAGACTAACGTCGAGGACCAAAAATCAAAATAAATCCGCGAAATAATCCGAAAAGATAGTTTTATTTAAAATGTCAAATATTCGCGTAAATCTATGAAAGTATTAGGTATGTGGTTTTAAAAAAAAATTCTAATTGAAATCAAATCAAATCAAAATATACTTTATTCAAATAGACTTTTACAAGCACTTTTAAATCGTCAATTTTACATTTTAAATTAAATGTCAGTGTAGTCAGTCCTTGAGGAAGCTACCACCGGCTCGGCAAAAAAGCTCGGCGGAAAGGCAATATATGGAGCGTTTTTCAATCAGCACTAAAGCGCACTATGCGGCATAATGCTCAACTTTGAATGTTACAACTACAGCAACACCGCACAATCGAGCACTTTCAGTACTGCTTGGGCATGATGCGTGCAACGGATACCTACCAACTTAGTAGCATAAAATATTAAAGAAGTATTTTTTCACGTTGTTGTGCGGCATTATGCTCTGTAATTGGAAAACAGAGATGAATAATAATAATAATAGTGCGTCTGTAAATCAAATTTGCGTAATTTTACTGATTATTGAAATATCAGCAATCAGATGATGGGATTGGATTTATAGTGTTTATTCACAGATTGGCGCTTTTGCTTTTTATGAATTTTTATTTTTATGGACGATGATATTTACCATACGTTAGTTTTAACATATTTATAAAACAAAACAGTTTAACTATTTGTGAATCAACAATATCTATTATCTATTCAAGCAAACAAAATAGTCCAAAGAATAGCCCGAATGGGGAAGAATTTTGCCATTTTATCCCGCCAGATGTCGCTATCACTATGATCCTCAGTATTGTAAAGCTTTTTTTCATTTTTATATAAAATTTAATTAAAATGACAAATTGTGCAGTGCCAGGATGCAAAGAAAACGGATATCATGTGTTCCCAAAAGACAAAAACTGAAGAAATTGTGGGCTAAAACAATAAGACCAGAATTGGCACTAAAGCACAATCTTTATATTTAAGGCTATGTGGACACTATTTTATAAAAAATATTTTTTTTTTATTTTTTGTACTTTTGTACTACTATTGGAACTTTTACAGATACATAATATATAATTAACAATATTTTTAAATTGCAGGTTTTAATTAACAACGTCAAAAGTTAAAGGAGAATGCAGTTCCATCTGTTTTCCCTTGGTCCAAGGTTTTACCACCTTATGCAGCTGCTAGGGAAAGAATACTACGAAATAGAAATCTAAAAAAAGAGCTTTTCCCACAATAATTTTCAGATTGTAATATGTATGAATGATACTGGAGATCCAGAGAGTAAACTATTTATCTATACTAATATTATAAAGAGGAAGGATTTGATTGTTTGTTTGTTTGCATCGAATAGGCTTCGAAACTACTGAACCAATTAAGATTAAATTTGGTAAGAAGATAGTTTGAGACCCTGGGAAGGATATAGGATGAAATTTTGTATGGGGAATCAACCTAGGGACGAATCTGAGCGAAGCGAGGGTGAGTCGCTAGTTGTTTATCCTGAATTTGAATATCACTTTAACTTGTCGTTTATGTATATCTAAAAGTTTTTGTTTATATTTAGTATCATTGACCAACTATCTATTGATTTAAAATCATCTAATTTTAGAACTAGGTGATTGAAAATTGATCGTATTTTAGGGCTAAAATGTAGGGTCTTAGGGTTTTATCTCTAAAGTATAAAACGATACCTAATAACTTCATCATGCCCGTCTATCTGTATGTCACAGCCATTTTACTTGAAGACTATTAGTGCTACAATGAAAGGTGTTTTCTATAATCCGCTAGACATTTTCGTAGTAAAATTACAAGAAATACAATAACTGAATACATATATCTATACAGATAAATAAAATTGGAAATGGAGTGTCTGTTTGTAATATTAAAATAATCGCTCTTACTAAATGCATATGGATGGATGTATACACGGTACATATACCAAAACAACATTTTTTACAATTTTTGTTTGTCTGTCTGTCTGTTTGTTCCGGCTAATCTCCGAAACGGCTGGATCGATTTTGATGGGACTTTCACTGGCAGATAGCTGACGTTATAAGGAGTAACTTAGGGTACTTTTATTTTAGAAAAAGAATCAGTTTTTGTCACAAAAAATTGTAAACAAAATCCGCGTACGGCGTACGCACCCGATCAAAACGAGGGTAAATCGCTATATAATTTAAATGAATATCTTAGGAGTAGCAAGCTACTATTTATGTATAAACATAGCTAACTGTGGAAACGTACCTAGGGACGAACGCGAGCGAAGCGAGCGTGAGTCGCTAGTCTACTATATACAAAATTTCTTGCCTGAACTAACCGTTAAGTAGTTTGATTCGTGAGACAATCCTAGGTGGTTAATCAGGTTATAATTTATCATAAAAAGTCTTTGTCTTTGGAACTAAACCAATATGTGAAATTTCAACTCTGTATGTAAGAGGAGGATAGGTTCTATTTCAGCTCTCAAGATTTAACTCATACAGACATACCAATTGTAAAAAATAGGGTTGGTAATCCCACCCCTAGATGTAACTGAGGGGTGATTTTTTTTAAGTCTACATAAACGTCTGAGGTAGGTACCGCTGGAAAAATCTTTAAAATTCAAGTTTTTCTGTGTCTTTTGTTCATGTAATGTTAATATTTGCAGTTATATGCTTCTAAAGTCGTGGTAGCCCAGTGGTGACGCGCTCGCTTGGGAAACCGAGTGAAGCGGGTTCAAATCCCGGGTCTCGCTCTCCGATATTTTCATATGCGAATCATTTCTAACGTCATTACCACTTGCCTTACGGTGAAAGAAAACATCGTGAGGAAACCTGCATGTCTGAGAGAACCTAACAAGTTTTCGAAAGACATGTGAAGTCCGCCAATCCGCACTTGGCCAGCGTGGTGGACTATGGCCTGATCCCCCTCGTATTGAAGGGAGGCCCACCCCCACCAGTGGGACGTTAAAAAGGGCTGAATACATACAAAGTCGTAAATATTGTTTTGTGTAACAAAATATATCAAAATCGGCTTAGGCATAAAACGTAACAAAGTAATGAACACACAGACTGAATTACTTTAGCACCTATAACATTAGTTCGTGTTTTAGTTGCTTTAGCTTTGGTATTATTAATAAATAATTGTAAATTTATTTTTTTAAGTTATACTACTTTTGAGACGTTTGGAAAAAATTATGAGAGTAAAATTTGTACGATGCGCGCGCACACCGACAGCCAAAAAGCGACATGATGAAGTTAGCTGCATTCCTTTTACAAACAGAGAGTTGTGACATACGGGATGAAATCTTTAGCTATGTTTGTTCTGTTACGACAAAGAAGTATAACTTCTTACGTGCGTACATAAGTAGGTACAAACACACATGTTTTTTTATTAATATTTTTACCAATTTTAAGAGTTATTTTACATTTTATTTGACATAACATATTATTCAGTAATTAATTTTATCATTTTTCACTTTCTGTGTAATGTTTTCTATCTCATTCTCTCGCCGGCTTAATCCTTTATATTTATGTGGTTGTCTCTTTTAGTGTCGTATTTCCGTTTCATTGATCATTCTAAAGAAGTTTCACTTCAAAAAATTATGTCAATTTTAAGAATCATTTGTCGTTCATCAATCGCTAGTGATGATTATGTTATCGGCTTAACCGATTTTGATGAAGTTTATTTTGTTTCCTTATAGGGTGTGTGGACTTACTCACTTGGAGAGTTGTTGGACCCAGAAAATGGTGCTGCATTCAAAAACTAGATTTGTTTTTAATTTAAGTATAATTAGGATAGGTTTGTAGTTATTTGTAAAATATCAAGTTTTATTTTTAAAGTGAATAAACAGTGAGTTTAAATTAGTAAGGGACAAGCACCGCCCACTCTCCATTCCCTTTGATTGGTCCAAAATATCTTCCAATAAGAAGTTAAACGTTAAATTAATAATGTTTAAGAATAATCTAGAACGGTCAATAGCATCGTTTTTCAAATTGGGGGTCGAATTAAGAAATAAAAGGGGTTAGCATGTGTTTATTTAATTTGACACAAAACATACTTAAATAACTAGCGAAATTCCTTGGTTTCACATGGTTTTTTAGTATTATGTGTTAAAATAAAGCAGTTGTAGCCTAGTGGTAGCGCGCTCGCTTACGAAACTAAAGGAAGCGGGTTCAAATCCCGGGTCTAGTACATCTGATATTTTCATGTGCGAATCATTAGTTTTCTAAAGACATGTGAAGTCCGCCAACCCACATTAGGCCAGCATAGTGGACTATGGCCTGATCCCCCTTTTTTGAAGGGAGGCTCACCCCCAAGCAGTGGGATGTTAATGTGGGGTTTATTATGTATAAATTTAACATTAATTATTCAAATTTTGCTACCCGTAAGGGATATGGGTAGTGGGTATTATTTGTTTATATGACGTATTTTTTCATTTGTTTTATTAATTGTGACAAAGGGTTAAATTTTGAGTAGGTACCTATATGGGCACTTGAATATCCATATCAATGTTGGATGCCTTTTGAATAGTGATATATTGTCCATCTGTGAAAATAGGCTCGTAACCGGTAGAGGGGAAGGCCGCGGTGGGAGAGGAGTGCCGGTATTTCGGTGCGCCGTTCTCCCTGCCCCCCGCGGCCTTGACGGGGCTGCCACCGTCTTAGATGGCAGACGCGGTGGGGCTGCAGGGGAAGAGGAGTGTCGGTGTGTCGTTGCCGCTCTCCCTGTCCTCTGCAACCGATTGAGGGGTGCCCACTTCGGTGGGCGGTGAGGTTTTAATGGGGCTGCTTCTGGTACTTCTCTGCTTCAGCAGAGTGGACTGTGGAGCAGCCTCATTGGTTTTGTAGCCGTCAGGCCTGCCGCCGGGGCGTCGCGGTAGTTATGCGTAAGCGATCCCGCGGCGCCCCACTGAGGCGGAGGGGAGGGGAAAGTTGGGGTTTAGTGGGTAGTACCGGCTCTTCTAGCCGGTTAGCCCCACATAACCACCTGGGGGTACAGGTGGTATGCGTAAATGCATTCCCCAACTATAAAAAAAAAAAGTGATATATTGTCCATATATTCTGAAATTCTTTTAGGTATATGGTCGATATTGTTCTTTATCTGATTTATATAACGGTTAGGATGGAAAAGATAGACTATATACATATTATATATACATAGGTTCAAAACAAAGAGTTCTGAACTTTTCGAAACATCTTTATCATCATGAATCATCATTATATTCAGCTTGCTTTTGCCCATCGGATATAGGTCTTTCGTATACCACGACACTGAGCTCGATCTTCTGTTCTACTCATCCAACCGCTGCCACTTTACATAGGTATAGGTATCGTCACTTCACCTAGCTGGAGGGCGTCCTACACAACGCATGCCGAGTCGTGGTCTCCACTTTAGAACCCGTCTACTCCATCGGTTATCGGTTCTGCAACAAATGAGATCAAACCATTGGCACTTCAACTTGCTAAATTAAAATTGAATTCGGGTCTCTAAACATATTTTTGTTGTTGTTGTATATTACGTGTTGTTTGTGTCAATTGTCGACTAATTAAAAGTTCTTTTTTGAAAGAGTAGATTATCTTCTGTTTAACATTGTAAAATACATTTACGCATACAACCGACAGTGGTAGCCCAGTGGTAACGCGTTCGCTCGGGAAACCGAGTGAAACGGGTAGTGCCTAATAATCTTATTAATATGGATGTTTGTCACTCAATCACGCCAAAACGGCTGAACGGATCTGGATGAAATTTGGCACAGAGATAGATTATAGTCTGGAATAGCACATAGGTTACTTTTTATCCCGGAAAAATGTACGGTTAATGTGAAATAGATTTGTTTTTGTTCTTCACTAGGGACAAAAGCGAAGTATGTGTGTTGCTAGTGTAGATAATATTTTCTGAATGAATCATGGAATTTTATCATTTCTAGTGAACTACTTAATTGGTCGTTATCGTTAGGGCGGAGCTTTAGGGTGAGACCTGACCTACTACATGAACTCGATTAAACAGTAATTTACACTAATATTATAAAGGTTTATATTTTTGTTTGTAACGAATAACGATTTAGATGACATTTGGTAAGAAGATAGTTTGACACCCTGGGAAGGACATAGGATAGTTTTTATTCTGAGTATCAACCCTTAAGGGGGTGAAAATGGGGATAAAAGTTTGTATGGGGAATCAACCTAGGACGAACCCTAACGAAGCGAGAGTGAGTCACTACTTTAGAATAAATTAAAATGAAGAACGTGTTATCACAAAAAAAATATGGAATATTGACATTAAAATCAATTAAAATTATCTAATATTATGCCATTATAATAGTTTATCCTCAATTTTGTCTTTGCTTATTTATATTTAGATATTACAAGTGAAGCTTATAAAAGAGTCATCAAAAAAGATATGGAAGGTAGAAAATATTATTTTAAACGACTCAACCTCACATCGCTTCAGATTCGTCATTGGACAAAAAAAAAACTATCTCACGGGAAACGTACATTTTTCTGGCATAAAAAACAACCTATGTGCTATTCCAGACAGATTATAATCTAGGTATCTCTCTCTGTGTCTAATTTCATCCAGATCCGTTTAGCCGTTCTGGCGTAAAAGCGTAACAAACGTCCATCTTCACAAACTTTCACATTTATAATATAGATTAAGGATAATGTTACCTTTTTGGGATAATATATCTGTCTCTTTCTCACAAGCTCCGCCCCTTAGTGGGCGTATCCGTTCCTGTAGGACCCTACCTCAGTATTAAATGTGAAAGGAACGACATCAGACGTATCATTACTAATAAAAAAATAAAAATAAAAAAAAAACTATTTTTAGTCTGTGGTATAAAAGAATTGTGATTTTGTAAAAGTGATTTTTTTTATAGTGATATTACAAATTATGTGATGTGTTTTGTTTATTGATTTTTTTAACATTTAATTCTGGTAAGTATTTATATTATATGCTAACTAAATATGGAGTCCAAATATCAATTTTGTTTACTATGTCGTACCAATCTTATAGAACTAACATTTTCAGTTTTTCCCAAATTTTCCAATTTTCCGCACAATTTTTCCATTTTTTTTTGACCATATATCATTATAATCTAAATTCAAAATCCTTATAGAGCTTTTAAAAAAAACAAATTGTCCAATTGTCCAGACATTCTAAAGTGATGCGCTTACCCATGGACAACATTTCATGTTTATTATAATACTAACGACTCACGCTCGCTTCGCTCGCGTTCGTCCCTAGGTACGTTTTCACGGTTAGCTATGTTTATACATAAATAGTAACTTGCTACCCCTATTATATTCATTTAAATATTTTATTATAGATATTCATTTAAATTATATAGCGATTTACCCTCGCTTGGCTCGGGTGCATACACCGTACTCGGATTTTATTCACAACTAGCGACTCACCCTCGCTTCGCTTCGGGTTCGTCCCTAGACAAAAACAAATCTATCCCACGGGAACCGTACATTTTTCCGGGATGATATATAGCCTATAGCCTTCCTCAGTTATCGGGCTATCTAATGCAAAAAGAATTTTTCAAATCGGATAAGTACTTCCTGAGATTAGCGCGTTCAACCAAACAAACAAACAAACTAACAAACAAACTCTTCAGCTTTATAATATTAGTATAGATTTCATGGGTTTTAATTTTTTTTCGCGGAACCCTAATTCTTTTTCTAAAATAAAGGTAGCCTAAGTTACTCCTTATAACATCAGCTATCTGCCAGTGAAAGTCCCTTCAAAATCGGTCCAGCCGTTTTGGAGATTAGCCGGTACAAACAGACAGACAGACAAACAAAAATTGTAAAAAATATTGTTTTGGTATATGTACCGTATATACATCCATATGCATTTAGTAAAAAGCGGTTATTTTAATATTACAAACAGACACTCCAATTTTATTTATCTGTATGGATTACTAGCAGAGCCCGCGGTTACGCCCGCGTTTAATCTACAAAAAAACTCCTTGGCTTTATGTTATACAGCGACCCTCACTTCGCTCGGGTTCGTCGCTATTTATTTATATACAAAAATATTGTTGATATAAAAAAAAAAAACTAAAATTGCGATTAAATAATGGCGGATGGGGGTAGGAGTGTGACAAATGCTTTATGACCTATTCTCATACCTACCAAATATACAAAAAAAACATTAAAATCGATCGAGCCGTTTCGGAGGAGTGCGACCACAAACACCGTGACACGAGATATTTATATATTAGATATACATATAGGTAGGTCCTATCTAAGATGACTAAATAGAAATATGCATTTTAAATAAAACTATCTTTTCGAATTTTGTAGCGTTTTTATTTATCTGTCCCACGGGAACCATAAATGTTTCCGGGATAAAAATTAGCCTATTTGTTATTCTGATCTATGAACTATAATATTGTAAAGTTTCATTAAAATCCAATCAGTGGTTTTTGTATACTAAGCTGTATAAGTTACTATAGTTTTTTTAACTATCCCATGGCAACTCTTTAATTTTCCGGGATGAAGAGTATCTAAAATGTTGACCGAGGATATAAGGTACCACCATGTAAAATTTCATTTAAATCGGTCCAACAGTTTTGAGGATTAGCCCGTAAAAGCAAACAAACAGACAGAAAAACAATAAAATTTGAAAAAATCTGAATTTGTACTATTTCTCTTCTTACATCCCCCTGACTCGGTTTTTAGCATTTTTTTTCTATGTACAGACATTCGACCTCTACAGTTTTATTATATGTATAGATTTTTGTTCTCGACGTTTCGAATGCTTTACAGAAAACATGGTCAGAGAAGAAAAAATATGAAAGTGAGATGAAATGCCATCGTATGTCTAAGCTCTTTGTCCATTGGAACATTACAGAGGATTTTTGGTTAGCAGTCCCTAAGATATAACGGGCCCCTTGTTAAAAAATGCATAATATTGTCAAAATATAAAAACAAATTAAGGCCAAATTGGTCTGTTAACTCTGAGATCAAATAAGAACTCAAAAATAGCGATATCTTAATTTCGTCTAGTAGGTACTATATCGATACATATAATAAAATTGTAACTAAGCCGAATCTGTACATTAAATATTTTTTGGAAAACCTTATTGAAATAGACATTATTATCGATACAGAGGCCAAATATGTAGTTTTTAGAATTTTTGTCCGTCTGTCTGTCTGTCTGTGACCGCATCACGGAAAAACCACTAGATTTTGATGAAATTTGGTATGATGATAGTTGTTTATCCTGGTCAACATACAGGATACTTTCTACTAAAAATTATTCATCTCTGAGAAAACTTTACTAAACGTTAAAACAATATTCTAGGCTAATATTTTTTATATTATGTATAACTTCTTTTATAGTTGCTTCATGCTGTAATTGAAAAAAATATATTGTACATCTGTCATTGTGCTTAGTTCTTTTATTTATATATACTAGCGTTCGTCCAACGGTTGAAACACTATAAAAAAATAAGGGTAACATATATGGATAGAATGTACCTATTTATATTGAGGAAAACTGAGGGTTTCCAAAAAAAAATATTGATAACACTAAAGTTCGTCAATACCTACTAAACAAAAAAAAAAAAGAAAATCGTTAGACAAACAAAGGAGAAAAATGTACTGAACTGTTTTATCTTTGTCTATTTATATATAGATAGTACTTTTTTAGATTTGCGCGAATATTTCACATTTTAAAAAAACTATCTTTTCGCATTTTTTCGCGGTTTAATGTCGATTTTGGGTTCCGGACGTTTGAACAATTATATAAATAATGCCTTTGAGACGTCTAAAACCTTAGTCTCTCCCGTGACCATGATTGCTGTAAAGCAGTCGAAACGTCGGGAACCAAAAATCAGAATAAATTCAAAAATTAAATTCCGAAAAAAAATATCGGAAAGATAGTTTTACTTAAAATATAGATATAGATACTACTCTTTTTCAAATATTTTTCTCTAACATCATTTACTTACAAAAACCGTAAATCGATTCGTTATTTTATTTTTATTATAGATATTTAAATAGATACAAAAAGGAACCATAACACTCAAAATTTCAGCCCTCACTCAGGACATATTATAACATAATATGTATTTCACCAGCAGTACCCGCGACTCCCGCGTTCAAACTACCGACCGCTGCCAAACTTCACAGGATCATCCACTGGGATAATCTGAAGATTGCCTGAAAATTTCGTCAAAATCGCTCCAGCCGTTTTGGATTTCTAGGGAACATACACGAGTTTTATATAGATCTATATACATATGTACACTAATTATTTTTTTTCGTTGGGAAATGGATTTTCGTATACCATACATATATACAGGTAGTTATTTGGGACTCATTGATTAGAACAGTCAAACTGTTTTTTCAAACCAACCAAGAAACCTAACCTATAAAATCCCCGAACAAACATAAATATATATATATATATATATATATATATATATATATATATATATATATATATATATATATATATATACGGTCGAATTGAGAACCTCCTCCTTTTTTTGGAAGTCGGTTAAAAAACCAAAATAATAATAGAAAAAAACTAATTTAATTTAATTTAATTTGTATTTTGAAGGTCAGACAGAGTCAGAGTGTAAATAGTATCACACTTGGGAATTGAAAAGATGTTTTGTATTCGACTTAAAATGTATACACGTGCTTGCCACGTTTTTATTGTATAGTTAGAGTCTTTACACAAGGACGAAGATAACGCGCGGTTTCGAAATGTTAAAGGAAAAGTATTTGTTAAGTTAAAAATTGAATAAAAGTATGGAAAAACGCGCGTTTATATTTTTCAACTAGCGACTCACCCTCGCTTCACTCGGTTTCGTCCCTAGGTACGTTTTAATTTTTTTGAGCGAAACTCTTAAGTTACTCTTAAAAAGCTTAAGTTACTCTTTATAATATCAGGTATCTGCCAGTGAAAGTCCCGTTAAAATTGGTCAGTCGGAGATTAGCCGGAACAAACAGACAGACAGACAAAAATTTTAAAACTTGTGTTTTTCTTATAAGTATCGTATATAATTCCATATGCATTTAGTGTAAAGCTGTTATTTTGACATTACACACAGACACTTCAATTTTATTTATCTGCATAGGTATCAAGGCTTTACAAAATAGGCTATGTAAAATTGTAGTTTACTTTAAGGTTTACAAGGTTAGTTTGTAGTAATAAATGCGTTATAACGTACAGTAGAACCTCGTTTCCAAATTTTCTTTCTGTTCGATAATTCGAAATCAGTGACACCTATAAATACTATAATCCTATAAAAATCTATACTAATATTATAAAGAGGCAGAATTTGTTTGTTTGAACGCGCTAATCCCATGAACTAATAATCCGATTTGAAAAATTCAAAAAAAAATTATGAATACAATCCTACAAAAGCTTTAAAGTGATCACAGATTCGTTTTACACGCCACCTCGAGAAAAAGTAAAGTCAACTTGACAAAGACCCTTGACAGCTTGATGTAGTCACAGATTATCAAATATCAAAAAAGTGAATTTGTCCTTATAATATATTATTATAAATGGCATCTACTAAAAAAATGCGTGTTTTGGGAACAGCGCGTCAAAACGCTACAATGTGTAAAGTCCTTTACAATTGTTTATATTATGTTACGGATGTTAATATAATAAAATTTGTTACCCATCTACCTTGTGATTGTAGAAACATAATAAAATTATAATAGACTATTACTGACCCTTGCTTTGCTCGAACTATCCAAAACTAAAAGGCTAAATAGCTTAAATGTATGTATTCAGCCCTTTTTTTAACGTCCCACTGCTGGGCACGGGCCTCCCGTCAGTACGAGGGGGATCAGGCCATAGTTCACCACGCTGGCCAAGTGCGAGTTGGCGGACTTCACATGTCTTTCGAAAACTTGCTTGGTTCTCTCAGACATGTAGATTTCCTCACGATGTTTTCCTTCACCGTAAGGCAAGTGGTAATCAAGTTAGAAATGATTCGCACATGAAAATATCAGAGGTGCGAGACCCGGGATTTGAACCCGCTTCACTCGGTTTCCCAAGCGAGCGCGTTACTACTGGGCTACCACTGAATAACTTAAATAGCATTCTAAAAAAAATAGCTTCCAAATAGTTTTCTGAAAAAAATCACACCGAAATGTTTTTTGTTGCGTAATTAAAGGACAAACATGCTAACAGCTTCCTTGTTTATGGTAGACTAAATGATACATATTTTCAAAATGGTTTTAATCTATTTACCCGACCACGGCCAATACCAAAGAAGGGTTATGTGTTTGACCTACATGAATGTGTATATGTATACTTATTTGATCCTATGTTCCCTCGTAATTACTAAACGACTTAATCGATTTTAATGTTTCATACGTCATTAGATTTGTCTTGATAACATGAATGTCATAGAGTACATGGATATTATTAAAAATCAATGGCGGATTCTGGCGCTAAATTATGTGTTATAAAATTGACTAAAAAACCTTTGGAGTGGGGTTTCAAAATGAAGGTATCTATTTAAACATATAAGTTAGTTTATACGTTTAAATATAATTAAGGTATTGTAAAATAAAACGATAAAATTTTAACTGGCCAAATAAAATAAAGAAATATTTTTTTTTTTTTATTTTATTAGCAAGCAACATAGACTCATAGTTTGTTAGTACAATATAATTACTTAAGAACTATGTTAGTAAAACAAAATACAAACAAAATAAATAAATAAATAGCTACCAAAACTAAAAAGCTAACTAAAAATAAATAAAAAACCCGACTGCGTAAAAAGCGAGCTAAAAAGATGAGAATAAGTTGATGAATTAACATAATATTCAGTCGTGTGTGCCTACTTATGTACACACATACATTTGATTTCATCCCGTATGTCACAACTATCTGTAAAAGGAATGCAGCTAACTTCATCATGTCGTTTTCAGCTAACTTCAGCATGTCGCGTTTTGGCTGTCGGTGTTTTTTTTTTTATTTTTTTTTTTATGCGATTCAGTGACAAACGAGCAGCCAGACCACCTGATGGAAAGCAGTACCTGTCGCTCATAACACCTACGATTCATGCACTAAAAATGCAGAACCACAGGTGCGTTGTCACTGTGAGGACTAAGATGATATGCCTCTCGCCTGTAATTGCGCTGGCTACCTTATCCTTCAAACCGGAACACAACAATGCAATCATTGTTGCTTGGCGGCAGAAATAGATAAGGGGGTGGTACCCATCCAGTCGGACTCCTCAGGCTTGACAGAGTCCTACCACCGGTGTGCGCTCATCGTAGGAATACTCTTACATTTTTTTCTAAACGTCCCAAAAGAAGTATAATTTCTTAATTATTTTTAACATTAAAATTACAAATAAAGAAGCAGGATCTAAAGGTATGTCCGCACTAGTGAGCTTTTATGTTCATCTTGCGTTTTCATTTGACGCATGCATGAAGCGCCATAGCGCATGGATGACGCATGCGCTAAAACTAGTCCAACAACAGCGCATGCCCGTAGTGCACGCTGATCCGCAACTGGTTCACGTGCAACATTCCGAGCATTTTATAATATATTTTATAATTCATCTTCTCGATAATGAGTTTTTTGTTTCGTAATTTTTTTATCCACTATTTTCAAAAGCTTGTTGAAAATGGCTTTAAACATTCGTGTGAAGTTCTTAAAAAGGATGTCATTCTTTAGCTCTAAATTTGTCAATATCATGTTGTTTTTTCAAATAATCTTTCATACAGATACTCCTTTTCTTCCGTTTTTTCATTGTAGTTAATATTAAATATACCGCATAAATAGCTACAAGTTAACACGTGTCCATCTTGTCGACTGACCAGGGCCCACAGGTGTAAACGATAAAGTATATATTATCGCTCAGAATTAGTTCTGCCACTTGCCGGTAGAAAGTCTGCCCCTGCCAACGCATTAGACGTCAAGTGGATAGATAATATACATTACTTTGTCTCAAAAATAGCTTTCAACTTTGAAGCTGTACTTGAGATTTAAGTTACTATTTTTAACCGATTTTTAGTATAGAATTTTTTTGTGTGTATTTGTATGTATGGAATCGCTAGTTATGAACCTATTTTATTTATATTTTCTTAAATAAGTAAATAAATTATAAAAAAAAATGGGTGCGTGTAATCTTTACGGGCGGTTGAAGTAAAACTTCTTTGGCAAATATCTCAATTAAATTAAAACAAGGCAATAATTAAATAAGGCATATTAGGCATATTTCCATCATATATTTATAGAATATCATATACGTAAAGAATATAATATTATACATTTGTCAGACAATAACAACGGTTACCATGGCAACATGGCAATGTATTCTATCTCACTCTCTCGCCGGCTTAATCCTATATATTTATGTGTTTGTCTCTTTCTAGTGTCGCATTTCCGTTTCATCGAGTTTCAAATCACAACAATTCTAAAGAAGTATCACTTCAAAAATATTTAATTATAATAATTTATTTCGACGACACGTTTGGCTCAGTTTGTAGTGACTCCACTTCCTGTGCCGGCGGTCGCGGGCTCGAGTCCCGCTGGGGGCATTCATTTGTGTGATGAGCACGAATGTAATATGTACTCTAGTCATGGGTGTTTATATTTATAATATGTATGTATTTAAAGTCATATATGTGTAGTGTATCAGCTATCTGGTATCCGTAACAGAAGCCAAATAATAATAATTTAGTTAAACACTTTTATTGCCACTGGGCGAATAATAGTTGAATTAAACGTCGATGGACACTTATTAGCGACCTATGTAATAAATAAAAAAATAAAAATCTTTCCCTACTATATAGCGGGGATGTTGGACCTGGATATGGATAAGGATATATGAATAACATACCGGTTACAGATACGGTTACGGATATGATATTTTTTCGGCTTACCACAATACATTGGTGAAAACCGCACCCAAATCGGTTAAGCCGTTTCTAAGATTAGCGCGCACAGACAAACAGACAAACCGACAGACAGAGAAAAAACTAAAAATCATTGTTTTGGGTTCTATTGCATTAATAAAGACCTCCAACAATAGTTTTTATCAAACATCTTCCATGTATACACAGCGATCAGTTACAATTTTATTATATGTATAGATTTCCTATAGTTTCGGTTACAACTTATGGTTACGGAGCCTCATAACATCCCTACGGGTAATATCCAAAGTAAAAAAAAAACTTTTTAAAGTCTCAGTGACGTTTGTCATTATGGCCGAAATCGGTCGAGACTTGGAAGGACACCATATCTTAATATATATAATTCTTCTGTACGTGTGTTAGTCACCTTACTCCTAAGCGGCTGGACCGATTTAGTTGAAATTTTGTGTGTATATTTCAATGGGTTCCTGGATGGTTTGAAAACACAAATGGAGTCTATAGGTGGCGCTGTAGTCGGTGTGTCACTGATCATTTCCTAAATGGCAGAGACGATTTTAATGTTATTTTTCATGTATGTTCGAGTGGGTCCCTGCAAGGTTTGGATTCACAAATGGACCCGTTCTGCAGTCGGTGTGTCTCTGAATTTCCATGAAAGATTCCAATAAATTGTTGATTAAAAAAATAAAACTTGATGTTTTGGTTGTTATGGTATGTTTCCTTTGACTCTAAAACAGCTGAAGCGATTTCGATGAAATTTTGAGACAATATTCGGATTAACCCAGCGTGATGGTGATCCTGTGAATTTTGTTAGCGATCGGAAGTATGGACGCGGGCGAAGCCGCGGGTACTGCTAGTACAAATATAAAAGTGCAAAGAACTACGTAGCACACTGCACAAGCGAATAGATATAAATTATAGGAGTGCGTAATATTTTTATAAGTTTTATCATATTTTTTTGTTGTTTTAGATAAAATGTCGAGTTATGGGAGTACTTCACCATCAGACGAAGGCTTCGACCGATATGAGCCACCCTTCTACTGTCCGCCTTCACATCAAGGTGCAAAAATAAAACTTAACTTTATAAATAACATAGTAATTCAATGGTAGCTGCTTGGCTAGAAAACTAAGTGATGCGGGTTCAAACCCCTGGTCTCACATCTGATATCTGCGAATCATTTTCAACATTATTATCACCTTACGGCGAAGAAAAACATCGTGAGGAAACCTGCATGTCTGAGAGAACTTAGTAAGTTTTCAAAAGACATGGGAAGTCCACTAACCTGTACTTGGTCAACGTGGTGGACTATGGCCTGCCACCTGATCACCTTAACATTGAGGGGAGGCCCACCCCCAGCAGTGTTAAAAAGGGCAAAATAGCACGAAATAAGAGTGGTTGTTTTCGAAACTAACAACAGCAGTATACAGTAAATTACTAAATTAACAGTTCTGTATCTTTATCATTAATACTTTTTTCATCTATACGAATATTTGAATTATATATTTAACTAGCGGCGTACTCTTGCTTCGCTCAGGTGCGTTCAAGGTACCTTTTTTTTGAGTGGACTGCCAGTGTAAGTTTCGTTAAATTCGGTACAGTCTTTAGCCGGAATAGACAGACCAGCAGACAGACAAAAAAAAATGTTCTTTTCTTATAAGTACCGTATATAATTCCATATGCATTTAGTATAAAGCTGTTATTTTGACATTACACACAGACACTTCAATCTTATTTATCTGTATGTATAGATGTAGATAATATGGCAGAAGTTAGTTCTGCAATTGCCGATATGGAACTATTGCACCGCCAATATATTTATTTATGTTTGTAACAGGTAGCCCATTGGATGGTGGAGTGTACTGGCCAGCGGGCGAGGGTCATGAGTTTGATGCTCAGGATATGTATCACGACACCAGCAACTACATAGGCAGAAATTATGGTAAGGTGATAAAATCTAGTTGATCATTATGGTAAAATCTAATGTAGTGGTTAGGTACGGTAAGATGCGGCTGAGCTAGGTTGGCTAAATTAGCCAGGATTCGCAACGTACAACGGACCAAATGCGAGTCTAAGTACGGAAAATGAGTCCAATTTACAATCTATACTAATATCATAAAGCTGAAGAGTTTGTTTGTTTGGTTGAACGCGCTAATCTCAAAAACTACTAATCCGATTTGAAAAATTCTTTTTGCATTAGATAGCCCGTTAACTGAGGAAGGCTATAGGCTATATTTGTCTAGGGACACGCTAGTACAATATATTACGGAGTCGTTACGTGAGTCGCTAGTACAATATATTACGGTAACATCGAGAGGTCCTGGGTTCGGATCCCAAATCAGGCCTAAATTTTTACTGTGTTTTCCGTCACGAAATACTTAGTAGCAGTCCAGAGCGTGGAAGACGTTCTGTAATATTAAATTGTTAGCACTATTAGTGTATATTGTACAGTTTCTTTTTCTGTCAATGAATATCTAGCTCGTAATTATTTTTATTGGACAATTATAATATGTATGTATTTTAAAATAAACCTTCCAAAAGAAAATCTCTAAATAATAATAAGAATCGCATCAAAATCCGTCGAGCGGTTTAGAAGAACTAAGCGTATAAACAGACAGACGCATTTGACTTTTTTATATTATTTAAAGATACTTTTTACGTAGTTAGTTTTTTTGCTTTTTAATGTTGCTACTTGTTAAATATTAAATTATACCAGTGACTTACCCTTGTTTTGCTCGGGTGCGTCTCTAGGAACGTTTTAATTTTTTTGAGCGTAACCTTAATTCTTTTTCTAAAATATAACATCCGCTATCTGTCAGTGAAAGTCCCTTCAAAATTGGTCCAGCCCTTTCGGAGATTAGTCGAAACAAACAGACAGACAGACAGACAATTTTTAAAAACAAATATGTTTTTCTTATAAGTACCGTATATAATTCCATATGCATTTAGTATAAAGTTGTTATTTTGACATTACAAACATTTCTCTGGTCTTGTGTATGGCTGGAGATCCAGGGGTTCTGGGTTCGAGTCTTAGGTAGGGACGAGTAGAGTTATTGGGATTTTCTGTCAAGAAATCCTTAATAACAGCTTAGAATTGAAGGAAAAGTTGGCGGTGTTTCAATTCTGCGTCTGATTTCACGGCGGTCATTATGACTTGTCATACCACTGGATATAGGAAGGCGACGGAATATAGAGTGCATTTGTGTTTTGCACTTACATACTTGTGTTTCTGTAAGATATGTGAGATATGGTCATCGTGGCTGAAATACGCCATAACTATACTTGGTGGACCCATGACTCGAACCCAGGACCTTCGGACCTGCAGCCATGCATACTAGCTACTAGACCACCAAAACCCATACATATAATAAAATTGTAACTATGCCGAATCTGTACATTAAATATTATTTTGAAAATGTCGACTGTCTGTCTGTGACCGCATCATGGAAAAACCAATAGAGGGTCTTTGATGAAAGTATAATGATAGCTGGTTATCCGGGTCAACATATACGATACTTTTTACTGCAGGAAAATCTCTGATAAATCTATACTAAAGGTTAAAACGTAAGTAGGGATGAATTCAAGCGGAGCGAGGGTGAGTCGCTAGTAAATAAATATAAGATGATCACTGATAGCCATGATCGTGGTCGTCTAGTGTGTAGGAGTTTTATAATTTAGGTATATGCTTATTATGATAGCTTCCACTTGTATAAATACAGGTGTTGATTAACATAATAGGCTTCAGTAAATAATTAAAAAATAAAACAATTTCTTTATTTCAGCTTATTTGTGCGTTCTGTTCTTTTGGACTATACCTACCTATTTCGATGATATTTTTACCATAATATAGAGAATTTATTTCACAAGGTTTACGTGTAGGTATGCCACTGGCATATGCATTAAAATATACTAGCGACTTATCCTCGCTTCGCTCGGGTGCGTCCCTAAGTTCATTTTTTTTTTGAGCGGAACCCTAATTATTTTTCTAAAATAAAAGTAGCCTAAGTTACTCCTTATAATATCAGCTATCTGCCAGTGAAAGTCCAGTCAAAATCAGTCCAGCCGTTTCGGAGATTAGCCCGAACAAACAGACTGACACAATTTTTTTTAAATGTGTTTTTTTGTTCGTAATTACCGTATATTATTTCATATGGATTTAGTAAAAAGCTATTATTTTGACATTACATACAGACACTTCAATTTTATTTATCTGTAGGTATAGGTTGGCGACCACGACTGGTATGCTCTTGCTTCATTTAAAAATTTTAATTACAAAATGTCAACTTCTCTTCTGTACATTAAAATTTTAGCTGAGTCGAATTATTATTTAATATTTTTTGGAAAATCTTATTGAAACAGTCATTATTATCGATACAGAGATCAATTATATAGTTTTTAGAATTTTGTTTGTGTGTCTGTCTGTGACCGCATCACAAGAAAACCACTGGACCGATTTGGATGACATTTAGTACAGAGATAAAATATGTATGATTTAGTCTAATATACATATATGCTACTGTTAGTAATCATATTTTCGAATAGACGGCGCTACGTCTGTTATAAACACTGAAGGCAATCTATGATAAAAACTAAAAAAAAACGACTTCCAGGCACTAAAAAGTAAAAAGTCGGTGTGCCTTAATTTGTATCGACGGGCACCGAAAATATCTGATTAAGTATCTATTCTAAATGAAAACCCCCGTTTAGTTATTTTTTACTTTTCAGTGTCTGGAAGACAGTTTTTATATTTTTTATAAGCAGGTAATTTCTTGTAAGAAAGTTTTTTAATAACATATTCAATTAAGCCATTTATTTAAAAATAGTTATTAATTTATTGTTGATTTTTTTAAAATCGCTCGACCGATATAGATAAAATATAAATGAAACCACCTGGGGAGTATACACTTCGAAACAAAAAAAAAAACCAAATCGGTTCAGGTGTTTTCGAGTAATCGGTGAACATACATAAAAAAAGATTCCGACGAATTTAGAATCTCCTCCTTTTTAATTTAATTTATTCATTTTTATTTCAGGCAATATTTACAATAAGATCTTAAATATGTAAACAGAGGCCCATAGAATACATACCTTAAAACTAACATATATATATGTATGTATGTATATATATATATATATATATATATATATATATATATATATATATATATATAAAAACTTATATAACATGAACTTTTTGAAGAAGTCGGTTAACAATACCCGAAGCAAAGGTTGCTAGTAATAAATATTTTGTTACAGGTTATGAAGATATGCAAATGTCAACAAATGAAACCTACGAAGCATACCACAATAATATGATGCATCATAACTATACACAAAATAATCCAGGTAACATTGTATTATCTATACATATAATAAAACTGTAGAGGACGAATGTCTGTACATAGAAAAAAATGCTAAAAACCGAGTCAGGGGAATGTAAGAAGAGAAATAGAACAAATCCACTTTTTTTTTCAATTTTTTTGTTTATCTGTCTTTATTTTAACCGGTGGTAGGACTCTGTCAAGCCTGAGGAGTCCGACTGGATGGGTACCACCCCCTTATCTATTTCTGCCGCCAAGCAACAATGATTGCATTGTTGTGTTCCGGTTTGAAGGATAAGGTAGCCAGCGCAATTACATGCAAGAGGCATATCATCTTAGTCCTCACAGTGACAACGCACCTGTGGTTCTGCATTTTTGTTACATAAAACCTAAGTGCAAGAACCGTAGGTGTTATGGGCGACAGGTACTGCTTTCCATCAGGTGGTCTGGCTGCTCGTTTGTCACTGAATCGCATAAAAAAAAATGATTGTCTGTTTGTACGGGCTAATCTCCGAAACTGTTGGACGGATTTAAATGAAATTTTGCATGGTAGTACCTTATATCCCCCGTCAATATTTTAGATACGTTTCATCCCGGAAAATTAAAGAGTTCCCGTGAGATAGTTAAAAAATTATAGTTATTTATACAGCTTAGTATACAAAAACTACTGATTGATTGGATTTTAATGAAACTTAATAATAATATAGTTCATACATCAGAATAACAAATAGGTAAAAGGAGAGTCACTAATATATGGATAAAAATGCTAGTATAATTAGTATGTATACTAATATTACAAAGAGACAGAGTTTGTTTGTGTGAACGCGCTAATCTCAGGAACTATTAATCCGATTTGAAAAGTTATTTTTGTATTAGATAGCCCGTTTATTGAGGAAGACTATAGGCTATATAATATATAGTCTGTCTATTCCATACTAACCGTTAAAATGTATCCAAGTGAAGCGAGGATGTATCGCTAATATATACATATTATTATATATACATTTATATATATACATATATCTAACACGTTTATCCCCAGGCTTAGATTGCGATATGCAAACTTTGTCCCGGTACGATCGACCCCCACCCTCTTTTGTAAGGGTGGTCAAGAGAAGAACGACAGCAAATAAAAAGGAAAGACGTCGAACTCAAAGTATTAACACAGCATTCACCGATCTAAGAGAATGTATACCGAATGTGCCGCCAGATACAAAACTATCTAAGGTGAGTTCTTTATATCAATATGTATTGTATTCAGCCCTTTTTAACGTCCCACTGCTGGGCGTGGGCTTCCCTTCAATACGAGGGAGATTAGGCTATAGCCCACCATGCTGGAAAACTGCGAGTTGGCGGACTTCACATGTCTTTCGAAAACTTGCTAGGTTCTCTCAGACACGCAGGTTTCCTCACGATGTTTTCCTTCGCCGTAAGACAAAGCTTCAGCCGTTTTAGAATGAATGGATAACAAATATGTACACATGCAAACTTTCGCATTTATGATAATACTTTGTCTGATAGTTTCGGATAGACAACATGGGCTTGATAAAAACTTTCTTACATATTCTGTGTACTACAAAAGTCTAAAAAAGCAATTTTACTAATTAATTATTTTAGTTGTATAAGTTACTAAAATTTTTAACTATCCCACGGGAACTCTTTAATTTTCCGGGATGTTGGGTATCTAAGATGCTGACAGGGGATATAAGTTGCCATTTTACAAAATTTCATTTAAATCTGTCCAACAGGTTCGGAGATTAAACCGTACAAACAGACAGAGAAATAAATATTTAGAAAAAAAAAAAAAACTGGATTTGTTCTATTTCTCTTCTTACATCCCCCTGACTCGGTTTTAAGCATTTTTTTCTATTTACAGACATTCGACCTCTACAGTTTTATTATATCTATAGATATAGTTTTATATTTTGAGAGTATATCCGAAAAGATAGTTTTATTTAAAATGTCAAATATTCGCGTAAATCGAAGCAAGTATTAGTTATTTTAGTGTCAGGTTATTTTAACAGTAACAAACAAACATATATCTGTCTCACTCTAACCTATGTAATTGTCAGATGGTGCGACCGAGATCGCAGAGCATCAATACCGCGTTCTCTAAACTAAGAGATCGCATTCCAAGCGTTCTTCCTGACACTAAGATGACTAAGGTTCGTGATATTATTTACATTTAAATTCTAACTAATATTATTAATGTGAAAGTCTATTTGTTTGTCCATCTACTTATTGAAATAATAGCTATTAGCCCGCGACTTTACTCGTGTAGTTTATGTTTGATTTTTCAGCTTCTAAGGGCTATAGTGTGATGTTAGATAGCCTATAAGTTATAGGTTATAACTTATAGGCTATCTAACATCACACTATTATCAGTAAATCCATACTAATATTATAAATGCGAAAGTAATTCTGTCTGTCTGTTACGTTTTCACACCTAAGCCGCTAAACCAATTATGATGAATTTTGGTATAGAGATAGATGAGACCTTGGAAAAGGATAAGGCTTCTTTTTGTCGCGAAAATTAAACTTGAAGGGGATAAAATAGGGATTGATATTTTGTATGGGTACCTAACTACCTACCTAACCTATTATACAATTTTTTTATTTAATTAAAACATACGTACGAAGCGAGTTTAATTCGCTAGTCTTATTAATGTTATAAATGTGAAAGTTTAGATGGATGTTTGGATGTTTGTTACTTAATCATGTGAGAACAGCTGAACGGATCTGGATGAAATTTGATGTAGACATAGAGTATACTATGGAATAGCACATTGGCTACTTTTTATTCTGAAAAAATGTGCGGTCCCCGTGGGATAGATTTGTCTTTATTTTTCTAGGCGCTGGTAGGCTATAAAGTGCTAAAAGAATTTTCAAAGTTGACTTTTAGTGTCAGTTTTAGTTAAAAAACAAACAAGTTCACTGAAAATAAAGTTATTATTCTGATTTTTTCGCGTGTAACTAATTTTTTTTTAATATACTTTTGAGACGTCATTTTAGTCTCTTCCGTGACCATGTTTTCTTTAAAGCATTCGAAACGTCAGAAACAAAAAACTAAAAAAAAAACGCAATAAGAACTCAAACAATAATTTTAAAATGTCCAAAAAAGCGCGTAAAAACCATAGATAATCTGTTCGCTTTTATAACATTAGTATAGATAGAATATGAATAAGTAGGTATAAATTATTCACATATTTTAGTCCAATAAGTATATATGAACCGATAGTTATAAAAAAATTTTCCCACAGATAAAAACTCTCCGTCTGGCAACCTCCTACATATCCTATCTCTTGAAGGTGTTGGAGACAGATGGAGAGCCAGCAGGAGGGTTCAGGGCTGAGCTTCATCACACACCACCTAGACGGAGAAATGCTGATCATAGTGCACAGGTAAATAAGTGTAATTTTTAAAGTTATACTCCTTTTAGCGCGTTATGAAAAAAATAAAGAGAGTGAATTTTTTACAATGCGACAGATTTAGACTTACAGTACGAAGTTAGTCGTTATTGGCTACAGTGTGGGTGGGTAACAAAATATACATACTATATACATCATCATTTAAAAACAGTACATGGATGACCGAGCTTCGCTTGGAATTTTTAGTTGAAAGTACATTTTTTTTTTAATTTGGCTTAAAACAAAAAAAGAATTGAATAAATACAAAAAATAAAAAAATAATAAAGTAAAACCTTTGTATCCGACCGGGATTCGAACACGCCTGTGATAGTCAATAACTATCTTTATGGATTCTCATACCTTATTACAACTCCCTTAAGTTTTATTTTGCAACAAAAGCCTATGTAAGGGTGCTTATATTTATAATATGTATGTATTTAACGTTATATATGTGTAGTGTATCAACTATCTGGTATCCATAACACAAGCCTCGTAGCTTACCATGGAACTAGATGGTGCTGTGTGTTGATGTACCAACATATTTATTTGTTTATTAATTAAATCTATCTATCTGTATTTCAAAATTCATCAAAATTAGTTCAGCGGTCAAAAAAAAGAGACAGCGGGTTACTTTTGCCTTCATATTATTAGTATAGACTATAGATAAATACTGAAATATTGTAATTGTGTGGAAGATTACTTTTACTTTTTGAATTTTTCTCACAAAGTGCTTAAAGATTAGTATTATTTGATTAGTATTCGATTTTTATTAATACACTAGCGACTTACCCTCGTTTCACTTGGGTGCGTCTGTAGGTATCTGTTCACAATTTCATGAGTTTTAATTATTTTGCGCGGAATCCTGATTCTTTTTGTAAAATAAAAGTAAGCCTTAGTTACTCCTTATAACATCAGCTACCTGCCAGTGAAAGTTCCGTCAAAATAGGCCCAGCCGTATCGATTTTACAGATTAGCCGGAACAAACAGACAGACAAACATTTTTAATTTTTTTTTCTTATAAGTATTGTATATAATTTCATATGTATTCAGTGAAAAGCTTTTATTTCGACATTACAAACAGACACTTAAATTTTATTTATCTGTATAGATTAATTATACATATGGAAATAAAATAAATATATAATACATATGGAAAGCTGAGCAAAGCCAAATAAAATCCAGTTATATTCTAATATAAAAACAAGCAAAACCACAGCAATAAGTTATATAATTACAGTGCATAGATTTATTTCAATACCACTTGAGATCTTTCTCAAGAGAATGCATATGTTTCAAGTACGTAGGCGCCGGACAGACGGACGGGTTATCTATGCTACTTTATATATATTTAAATTATAAATTTGAGTGTTTGTCTATTGGTTTTGAAGTTAATAGAAAAGCTTCATATAATCTTTGACTGACTACAAAAAGGGTGTGTTGTGAGTTAAGAATCATCAAAATTATGACAAGACTGACGAACTAAACGCTTTTATTAGTAACACTAAAAATTAAACTCTAAAATCCAATTTTAACGTATTGGGTTTGTTAAATCAAACGAAATAAGCCCAAACTCAAAGTATCTACTATAAGCCGTTGAAGAGTTCCATCTATCCACCTTCCGGCCTTACCATCAGATCAGGTCGACGATACCGAACCACTGCACTATCAACGGAAATAGAAACACTTGCAAAATTTCAAGTCAATATGACAATTAGAAGTAGGTTAAATTCATTATTAGCTATTATTCCACACTTAGGGGTGGTTTTTTTTTTTTAATTTAAAAGGGACCAATCTGGAACTATACACTTTCAAACAAAACAAAAATTGTCCAAATTCGTAAATAGAAGGAGTTCTGAGGTAACAAACCTCCTCCTTTTTGAAGTCAGTTAAAAAATAGCTCATTCTGTTATATATATTCATTTTTTCACCCATCATAAATGTATAGGCTACCCTATAATTTTTCATAATTGGACGTACTTATGCAAAATAGATCCAACCACAAAAATTTACTTTTGAGAAATTATAAGTTTTAAAAAAATTGCTATATCAAAATAATAAAATCGTAGTTTTTTTTTAAATTCCTTTTAAATATTGGGTATTTTTTAACCCCCGACGCAAAATGAGGGTTGTTATAAATTTGATGTCGATGTCTGTCTGTCTGTCTGTGTGTATGTGTCTGTCTGTGGTAGCTCTGAAACGGATGGACCGATTTTGATGTGGTTTTTTTTCATATGAAAGCCAGTTACCTTGCGGTTGTTCTTAGCTATGTTTGGTTAATATCGGTCCAGCAGTGTAAGAGTATCAGCTGTTTTCCAAAATTATTTACTTTTTAAGGGTTGTTTCTTAAACTATAAGTATTTTTTGCGTAGGGGGCTTCTTAAATTTTTAATTTTATATCTTCTTTCTGTATATAAGTCGATATGTAGCTGCCATTTATGACAGTAACTCAAAAAAACGGTTTTTATGGCCTGGATCAAACTTGCATAACGACGTCCAATTTGTATACACCGTTGCATATCAGTTACATGAGATAACTATTTAAGATTTTTTCCAGCAATGAGTCCCAAAACTTTCCAAAATATACGATAACTATAACACACGGACAGACGGACACGACGAAATTACCTGAGTTTTCTTATTTCGGCTAAGGAACTCAAAAATTTCGATTTAATATTAAACTATAGGTACATATGTATAACAGTCTGAGTCGAATCTGTATTAAATATATATTGGACAAACCTTATTGAAATAGTCATTGTTATCGATACAGAGGCCGAATCTGTAGGTTTTAAATATTTTGTCTGTCTGTCTGTCTGTCTGTCTGGGAACGCATCACGAGAAAACCACTGGAAAGATTTTGATGAAATTGGTATGATGACAGCTGGTTATCCAGGTCAACATATAGGATACTTTTTATTGCGAGAAAATATGTCATCTCTGAGAAATCTATACTAAACGTTAAAACGTAACAGTTATTTACATTTACATATATTTTTTTAAACAATATGTTTTACTAGCGTGGTGAGTGGGGAGGAAATCAAAGATAGCCTATATCCGTCCCCAGGATGCAATCTCTGTCCTTGCCAAATTTTCTTGAAATCTGTTCAGCGTTTTATGCGTGAAAATACAACAGAGTTACTTTCGCATTTATAATTCTAGCGACTCAACCTCGTTTCGTTTCGGATTCATCCTTAGTCAAAAAACAAAAACAAATTTATCCCACGGGAATCGTACATTTTTCCGGGATAAAAAGTAACCTATATACTATTCCAGACTATAATCTATCTCTGTGCCAAATTTCATCCAGATTCGTTCAGCCGTTCTGGCGTGATTGATTAACAAACATCCAAACATCCTCATAAACTTTCATATCTATACTAATATTATAAAGCTGAAGAGTTTGTTTGTTTGTTTGGTTAAACACGCTAATCTCAAGAACTACTAACCCGATTTGAAAAATTCTTTTTGCATTAGATAGCCCGTTAACTGAGAAAGGTTATAGGCTATATATCATCCCGGAAAAAAGTACGGTTCCCGTGGGACAGATTTGTTTTTGTCTAGGGACGAACCCGAAGCGAAGCGAGGGTGAGTCGCTAGTTTATAATATTAGTATGGAAATATAAATCCAAAATTTATTATAGGTAGTTATGTATGTATGTATAATGAAATATTTCTCTCTAACTTTATCCCAACATTTTATAGGGCCATGTGTTTCTGTTATTAGATTAGATGTAATAAAGAGCCATCTGGTTTGTGGCCAGATAGAAGATCCGTATTAAATTAACATTATTAAATATACTTTAGGTGTAGTGGTGTTACACACAAAATATGTAACCTGTTCGATTCTCGGTGAAGAGAAATAAGGAAATATGTTTTTTTTGTTTTTCAGCCGTTTGATCTTTGAAACTTAGTCTGTTTTGAATTTTTTTGCATTTATTCCTATATATAATATTAAATAGCAATTCTTGTATATTTATATGAAGAAACAACATTCCAATTATTTTAGTAGTTTGCTAGATTAGCGCACACATATGTATGTATAGAGGGACAAAAGTTCGCCAGCTACTTTCTTTTATATTTGACTAGCGAGTCACTCTCGCTTCGCTCGAGTTCGTTCCTAAATACATTTTAACGTCTAATATAGATTTCTCAGAGATGAGATATTTTCCCGAAGTAAAAATATCCTATATATTGATCGAAATAACTAGCTATCATCATACTAAATTTCATCAAAATCTGTCCAGTGGTTTTCTCGTGATGCGTTCCTAAACAGACAGAGAAAAATTCTAAAAACTATAGATTCGGTCTCTGTATCGATAATAATGACTTTTTTAATAAGATTTTCCAAAAAAATATTTAATGTACAGATTCGACTCAGTTAGAATATTATTATATGTATAGATTATTATATTTTCATATATCGTATAATGTTAAATGACTCAAAGGTCATACTATACAGTTGTTACAGACAGTACCTACCAACAAAATTATGCAATAATTTGTAGGAAATATTAATTTTTCAACCATTTCACATTTTATAACTCTATAGTAGCTTTTGAGACGTCTAAAACCTTAGTTTCTCCGGTGACCATGGTTGCTGTAAAGCATTCGAGACGTCGGGAACCAAAAATCTAAATAAATCCGTGAAATATTATGAAGACTATAGTAATATTTATTTAAAACTAGCAGAGTCCGCGGCCTCGTTCGCACTAAAACTACAAAAAAAGCTCTAAAAAGGTACGTTCGTTAAATATCGTTTACATTATCAGGAACATGTAAGGCAAAAGTTCGAAAAAGATAGTTACTGTCTTGATTGAGTCAATAAGACTAAGCTTTGCATTAGGTTTTGCTCTTGCGGCTTTGCTCGCGCTAAAATTATAAAAAAATACTTTAAAAAGGTAGGTTTCATACAAACTTTCATCCCCTATTTTACCCCCTATGGGATGAATTTCGAATAATGTTAAAACACGTATTTATTTAATTGTATTCAAGAGTATTAATACCAAGTTTCAAGTAATTCTGATCATATATTTTTTTGGGTTGTATTGTAACGTATTTTCCCGTGGGAATGAGATAATCTCCCGCGGTAAAAAGTAGCCTATGTCACTCTTCAGCCCTCCAATTATGTCCACACAAATCCGTCACTCGTAAAAGAAGGACAAACAAACAAATAAACAAACAAACGCGTTTTCACATTTATTATATTAGTATGGATGACAAATATGCGCGTAAATCTTGACTGAAAAAAAGTCATTTTATATTACTCTTATTTATTACTAGCGACTCACCCTCGCTTCGCTTCGGGTTTGTCCCTAGACAAAAACAAATCTATCCCACGGGAATCGTACATTTTCCGGAATGATATATAACCTATATCCTTCCTATAGCCTTCCTCGATAAATGGACTATCCAACACAAAAAGAATTTTTCAATTCCAACCTGTAGTTCCTGAGATTAGCGCGTTCAACCAAACAAACAAACAAACTCTTTAGCTTTATAATATTAGTATAGATGTCGTACGCAACCGAAGTCGCGGGTGAAAAATAGTTTTTCATAAACACATTATTTTTAGTAAACCCAAACATAATATATCAGGATATAGGTCAATTTTTTACCTGTTTGTTTATATTTCATGTAAACAAGTCTTTACAATTTCCTGTTAATGGCCATCTGGTTTTTTTAAGGCACGCGATAAAAATGTGCGCTACTAGCGACTCGACCCGACTCTTTTGAGCTAATCTATACTAATATTATAAAGAGGTAAAGTTTGTGAGTTTGTGGGGTTGTAGGGGGTAATCTATGGATCTACTGAACCGATTTAGATGAAATTTGGTATGAAGGTAGTTTGAGACCCTGGGAAGGACACAGGATTTTTTATCCTGGAAATCATCTCTTAAGGGGGTGGAAATGGGGATGAAAGTTTGTATGGGGATCAACCTAGGAACGAACCCAAGCGAAACGAGGGTGAGTCGCTAGTCTCTTATATATGTAGCTTTAGTTATAAAATAACCTAATGTTTAACTACCTATGGTAAATTTTGAATCCATACGATCTTGACGACACGTTTGGTTCAGTTTGTAGTGACCCTACTCGCTGTCGGGTCGCGGATTCGAGTGCTGCTGGGGGCATTCATTTGTTTGATGAGCACGAATGTTTGTACTCCAGTCATGGGTGTTTATATTTATAATATGTACATATATATTTAAAGTTATATATGTGTAGTGTATCAACTATGTGGTATCCATAACACAAGCCTCGTAGCTTACCATGGAACTAAATGGTGCTGTGTGTTATATATGTAATGTATATTAAATATTTCGACAATTTGGCAAAATCGAATGCAAAGCTTAGTCTTATTGACTTAAACAAGACAGTAACTATCTTTTTCGAACTTTTGCCTCACATGTTCCTAATAATGTAAACGATATTCCTAAGAACGGTTTTTTTCCAAAGATTTTTTACTTTACAAGTTTTTTGTTTCAACTCTAAATAGCTGTGAAATTGATATATAAATTTTTACTTCGTTACATATTAAATGTTCTAATGGGATATCGCAGGGCTATTATAAATACGAAAGTCTGTATGTGAGTATGTTTGTCAATCCTTGACGCTGTAACGGCTGGATTTGACTTGTTTGGATGAAATTTAGTATATATTCAGCCCTTTTTAACGTCCCACTGCTGGGGGTGGGTCTCCCTTCAATACGAGGGGGGACAAGCCATAGTCTACCACGCTGGCCAAGTGCGGGTTGGCAGACTTCACATGTCTTTCAAAAACTTGCTAGGTTCTCTCAGACATGCAGGTTTCCTCACTATATTTTCTTTCACCGTAAGACAAGCGGTATAATGGAAATGATTCGCACATGAAAATATCAGAGGTGCGAGACTTGGGATTTGAACCCGCTTCACTCGGTTTCTCAAGCGAGCGCGTTACCACTGGGCTACCACTGCCCTTCAATCTAATGGAATATCATAGTGCTATTATAAGTACGAGTCTGTATGAGTATAAAAAAAAATATGTTGGGACATTAACACAGCACCATCTAGTTCCATGGTAAGCTACGAAGCCTGTGTTATGGATACCAGATAGTTGATACACTACACATTCATAACTTTTAATACCTACATATTATAAATATAAACACCCATGATTGGAGTACAAACCTTTGTGCTCATCACACAAATGTAGGCCTCTAGCGGGACTCGATCCCGCGACCGCTGGCACAGCAAGTAGGGTTACTACAAACTGAACCAAACATATCGTCATTCTATATGTGTATATGTTTATCCCTCCTTCACGCTGCTACGGCTGGACCGATTTGGATGAAATTTAGTACACAGACTACGATCTGGAGTATCACATAGGCATAAAACAAAATTATGATAATGGTTTCATTATTGATAAAAATTTTGAAAATATTTTACTTTAAGCCTTTAAAAATGAGATAAATGTTCTTAAACGATTGTTTTCCATCATCTATGAAGCAAAGTATTGGTGACAACCCCCTTGTGTCGGGTTTGTTAATGTCTTATTGTTATAAAAATATATTTCGTCTGGAAAAAGAATGAGGGGTCCACCACATAGATCGGGATCTTAGACTACATAACCCACTTTTCAATATCAATTTATTAAATATAGTTTTTTTTTTGCAGAACAATGCATCTGAGAAAAAAGGTAAAGGGCGAACTGGCTGGCCCCAACATGTTTGGGCTCTAGAATTGAAAAGTGAACAAAACCTGCAAACATAGCATGTATTATATAAATCAGTCATGGATTACGTATATAAATAATACATATAATAAAATTATTACATGGTAGCTGTATATTTAATATTTTAAATTTATGAAAATCATCCATCAAAAAAGTACTAGACACACAATCCCATGCAAAAGTTCTCTTAAAACTGTCACCGATTGTGTTTAGGTTATTGTTCTAGTTGAAATAAATATACAACAATGTAAATTGAACTTTAAATGCAATGCTTAAAGTTGTTTTCACAAAAAAAAAGGACGCGCTCAAATGTTCAAATGAGCGCTTATTCAGTGAGAACATTTCTTATCGCTGATTGTGTATCTAGTAGTTTTTTAGTCTGTTAGTTTCATTTGTAATGAAATGTAATAAAATATTGAAAGTCGTTTTTAACTCCATTTTAACTTATTGCTGTATCGATTTAAAATATTGTATGTAAAAATATATACGGTCGAATTGAGAACCTGCTCCTTTTTTTGGAAGTTGGTTAAAAATGATGTGATAATACTATAATTTGACATCATTGATATACAAAAATTCTAAATTGTTTGCTTTTGAAAATCTCTTTTGTTCACTGCTTTGACATGACAAAGTTTATTTAAGACTTTGGATGACAAAGTTGCAAGTTAAAAGTTACTTGTAGGGAAAAAAGTGCATGTGTGTGCAACTCACACACGGTAAAAGTGAAACTTCAGAAAAGTAACCTACGAGAGAGTGAGATGGATATAGAGTATCAGGAGTAGGATCATTGTAAGGTTTAGTTATTTTATAATATTTTTACCAACTTTAAAAGTTATTTTACATTTTATTTGACATAAATAAATATACATTACATATTATTCAATAATTAATTTTATTATTTTTCACTTCTTGTGTAATCTTCGAACAACAATACTGATCGAAGTGTGTGATGTATCCTATCTTAAATAATTAAATAACGCTATATTGTAATATTAGGCATCATATATCATTGTAATATTAGGCATATTACAATCATATATTTATAGAATATCATATACGGAAGGTATATAATTTTATATATTTGTCAGACAATAACAACGGTTATCATGGCAACGTGGCAATGTATTTTATCTCATTCTCTCGCCGGCTTAATCCTATATATTTATGTGTTTGTCTCTTTCTAATGTCGCACTTTCGTTACATCGAGTTTCAAATCACAACGATTCTAAAGAAGTTTCACTTCAAAAATCGCAATATATTGTATATAATTTTAAAGAATTCATAATATGTACATATATATAAATTTAAAAATAATGAAATATTTTTAGCATAAGTTCATGTTTTAACTAGAAATTTTAAGTCAATGGTTCTCAAATTTTGCTGTCAAAATTTAATTTGAGTATATTTTAGTTTCATAATAGTTTTAGTCGAATTCTCAATAGTGGTCTAAAGTTTGAGAAGGATGAGGTAAATTAAAATTCTTAGATCTTTATTTACTGTTTATATATTTTTTGACTGACTTTAAAAAAAAAAGTGTATATTTTTTGCGTCTGTTTGATTTGTTTCATTTGTTTATTTTAATGGGTTATTTTAATTTGAGAAAATATAATAATATATAATATAATAAACCTGCCTAATATAATAATATATAATATAATAAACCTGCCTATAGGAGTTTTCACTTCAAAAACTAATTTCTCAATCTCATATTATTTATAAAAAATATTTAAGCCATGAATTCTTCACAATCGGTAAAGATATCACGAAACACACCTTTTTCAAAGTCGGTCAAATACATTTTTTTTACAAAAGGTGAGAACCAAATCTGTATAGTTTTATATTTCTGCTAGTCTGAATATGTACTTTTAACTAAAATTAAATAAAATAAATTTTAAAGCCAAATTATGTGCCAAAGAAATAAATTATGTTTTAAGGTTTATGGTTGTTTTCTTTACACAAACAAACACACACGCGTTTTACTGTCATCTATACATATAATAAAACTGTAGAGGTCGAATGTACATAGAAAAAAAAATACTAAAAACCGAGTCAGGGGGATGTAAGAAGAAAATTTTTTTGTTTTTCTCTGTCAAACAGACAGAGTCTCTGTAACTGTTGGACCGATTTAAATGAAATTTTGTCTGGTGGTACCTTATATCCCCGGTCAACATCTTAGATACTTTATATCCCTGAAAATTAAAGAGTTCCCGCGGGATAGTAAAAAAAACTATAGTAACTTATACAGCTTAGTTCACAAAAACTACTGATTGAATTTTAGTGAAACGTTACAATAATATAGTTCATACATCAAAATAACAAATAGGCTATTTTTTATCCCGGAAAAATGTACGGCTCCCGTGGGATAGATTTGTGTTTGTTAATAGCTTACCAGAGACGTTGTCCTTTCATAATTTTGATAAATATGTTTACAATACTAGCCTTTTCCCACGGCTCTCCACGCATAGTTCAATTAAGTATTGCTCTTTAAAAATTGAGTTACTCTAATGTATAAGCTATATTACTGTAAAGTTTCATCAAAATCCGTTCAGTAGTTTTTGTCTGAAAGAGTAACAAACATCCATACATCCATCTTCATAAACTTGCATATCTTCACCTGTTAAAAAAATGGAATAGGCTTTTACCCTACAGAGGGGTTCCCATTCAAATAAATCTATACATACATATGTATTCAGCCCTTTTTTTAACGTCCCACTGCTGGGCACGGGCCTCCCTTCAATACGAGGGGGATCAGGCCATAGTCCACCACGCTGGCCAAGTGCGGGTTGGCGGACTTCACATGTCTTTCGAAAACTTGCAACGTTCTCTCAGACATGCAGGTTTCCTCACGATGTTTTCCTTCACCGTAAGGCAAGTGGTAATCATGTTAGAAATGATTCGCACATGAAAATATCAGAGGTGCGAGACCCGGGATTTGAATCCGCTTCACTCAGTTTCCCAAGCGAGCGCGTTACCACTGGGCTACCACTGCCACATATGATAAAATTGTAACTAAGCCGAATCTGTACATTAAATATTTGTTGGAAAATCTTATTGAAATAGACATTATTATCGATACAGGGGCCGAATCTATAGTTTTTAGAATTTTTTGTCTGTCTGTCTGCCTGTGACCGCATCAGGAGAAAATCACTGGACAGATTTTGATGAAATTTGGTATAATAATAGCTGGTTATCCGGGTCAACATGTAGGATACTTTTTATTGCGGGTAAATATCACATCTCTAAGAAATCTATACTAAACGTTAAAACGTGAGGGTGAGTTGCTAGTTTTTTTTTTCAAATTCAAATTCAAAATATTTTATTCAGCATTAAATTATCACAATTTTTTATTGAACTTCATGAGTCTACTACCAGTAATTAATAAATAATTAACATAAATATTGTTTGTATCTTCAACTATTATTGTCATATTTTAACCAATTTACACAAAACCTTAATCTATACTAATGTTATAAAGCTGAAGAGTTTGTTTGTTTGTTTGTTTGGTTGAACGCGCTAATCTCAGGAACTACTGATCCGATTTGAAAAATTCTTTTTGCATTTGATAGCCCGTTAACTGAAGAAGGCTATAGGCTATATATTTTTCCGGAAAAAAGTACGGGTACCGTAGGATAGATTTGTATTTGTCTAGGGACGAACCCGAAGCGAGGGTTAGTCGCTAGTGAATTATACACTTAAACCTTCCTCATGAATCCTTTATTGATGAAAACAGTGTGAAAATGCGTTCGGTAGTTTTTGATTTTAACGCGCTTAAACAGACTAACAGACGCGGCGGAGGACTTTACTTTACAATATATAGTGACTGTAAAAAAAGTAAATGAGTCCATATTTGTTTTTATTGATAACATTATAGCTATTACTCAAAGGAAAGAAAAACCGTTGACAAACAGAGGAAAAAAATGTACTGAACTGTTTTGTCTTTATCTATTTATATATAGATTTTTTGGCAGAGTGCATACCTAAGATTTTTTTTTAAAACAGTGCATGTTTTTTGTTAAAATCTATTTCGAGTTAACAGGTTGTACAGTTTATCGGTAGTTTCCGTTGTAGGGGCCATGTGCTCGGGAGCGTGTGCTGTGTAGGGTGACCAGACATCGTGATATAAATTTAATATTTTTTTAAAACAATATTTAGTTACGTTTTTTTGAGCGGAACCCTGATTCTTTTACTTAAATAAAATATGCCTAAGTTACTCCTTATAATATCAGCTATCTGTCAGTGAAAGTCTCGTCAAAATCAGTCCAGTCGTTTCAATCAGTCAAACAAACAGACAGACAGAAAAAATTATCAAAATTGTATCTTTCTTATAAGTACCGTATATAGTTTCATCTATGTATGCATCTAGCAGATCATACATAGATGAATGACAATACATCCTTTTTTTCTTTTATTAATCTTTCATACCTCTTCTTTTATTCTTAAAATATCATTTCACAGATACTCATCTCGCAAATCCCACATATCCATACTAATATTATAAAGCTGAAGAGTTTGTTTGTTTGTTTGTTTGGTTGAACAGCGCTAATCTCAGAAACTACTAATCCGATTTGAAAAATTCTTTTTGCATTAGATAGCCCGTTAACTGAAGAAGGCTATAGGCTATATGTCATCCCGGAAAATGTACAGTTCCCGTGGGATAGATTTGTTTTTGTCTAGCGACGAACCCTAAGCGAAGCGAGGGTGAGTCGCTAGTACAGAAATAAAGGTATACTTAGTTATTACCGCACAAGTCATATCCGTGTAGAACTTTGACAAGAATGCGTTCAAACGCTAGATGCCAATTTTTTTGGCGAAAATAAATGAGAATCGAATAGCTTTTTTTTAAATATTAACTTGCAATATTCGTATGTAGGAAATTATCCGTTTTAAATTTTGCAAACCATTTTTCAAACATTTCTTGTTGACGAGCTGAAATTTGATATGCCTATGCCGTTTTGGTGACAATGAAATATTATGGTACCATTGAGGTGATCTGATAATGGATCGGGGATGTACGGTCTGGAACTCCCTGATGGCATATGGTAGGATAGCCAAATTTGGGCTACTATGTTTATATTTTTAAGTTCATATTTCTATAATAAACACTTATTAAAAAAATCTTTTTCTATCTCTTTTTTATTTTACATGTTCCTATCATATATTTTTTGTTTTATTTGTAAAAAAGGAAGTGTTATGGTAAGTATTGCTCTATTATGATCGCCACTTGATGGATTAGAGTTCAACCTGCAATTGTAACATACTGTAGAAAGTGTCACTGAACTAATAAATCCATACTTGCCGAACTTAAGATTACGGAGCGGTTCACCACTTTCTGTCAAAAAAGGGCCTAAAATTCTTTGGACATATTATGCGATCACCCAAGCATAGTCTAGAGAAACTGATTGTCTTGAGCCAAATTAACGGTAAAAGCGCACGGGAAAGGGTACATATTATGAGGTGGTAGGACGCGATAAAGAAGTTGGTAGGTTCGGTACATGCTGTAGTCTAAGCATCGCTGAACTGAGAAGTCTAGAAAAAAATCATAAGTGGTCGCTATCCTCATCAGTAACGAAAACAGGAAGAAGAAGAAAATGATTTTTTATACAAGAAATGTTTTTTTAATACACACGTATAAAAATACCTTATTTACCAGAACGTTATCTGACCGAGAACGTACCGTGATCGGCCATTTAGTGTGGATATTGTCTATATGTTACCGCTCTATATTGTTGTAGATATTTATTTATACGAAAGAAAACTAAAAGATTTATTTAATTTTTTTAACAATTGCCATTTTCCTTCTTTTCCCGCCAATTCTAAAAGCATAGACATACGATTTTGTTTAAAAATACCACGATAATTTGTTTTATGGCTCAATTTGAAAGCGATACATTCACCTTTGATGTTTACAGATAATCAATAGCTAATCAGAATATAGAGATTATAAAAAGAAGACTGATTTGTTTGAAAAAAACAACTTATAAACATTGTAGCATTATAATATAATAAATTTTTTTGATATGTTAAATAGGGAATAAGAAAATAATTTTGTAGGCAGATGTCCTCTTGACTAATTTCGGCCACAGCAGCCATTCTCACTGAGACTAGCCAACTGCAGGAGATATTAAAGTCTAGTAGGTACCTGGGCGTCCGAGCTTCGCTCGGAGTTTTTGGTTAAAAGTACATTTATTTTTTTTAAAGACAAAAAAAAAACTAAAAACTTGAATAAATAAAAATAAATAAATAAAATAAAATCTTTGTATCCAACTGGGATTCGAACACACCTTTGATAGTCAATCTCGCGCCCCGGCCGCTTGACCACGATGCTTATACATAAAATGTGCATTGCGTAACATAATACTAAAGAAAATCGCATGAAAACTTGAAAATACGCGTTTTTCCAGACATAAGACTAATCTAAATCGATTTTTCACCCCCGAGATTTTACCAAATTTCAGCGAAATCGTTAGAACCGCTTCCGAGATCGCCGGTATAAATAAATAAATAAAGATATAAATATAGAAGAATTGCTCGTTTAAATATAGATAGAGCATAAGTGTACGCACACTCACAAATGTAGGATGACACTGATCTGCAGTGGTACATGCATGCCATTAGACCATAGAGGCAGTTTCATCATTACACTATATGTGATAATTACTATATAATAAGTTTTAAGACGTCAAAAACTTACTTTCCCGTGACCATGATTGATGTAAAGCATTCGAAACGTTGGAAACGAAAAATCAAAATAAATCCACAACAAAAATCCGAAAAGATTTTATTTAAAACTAGCGACTCATCCTCGCTTCGCTTCGGGTTCGTCCCTAGACAAAAACAAATCTATACCACGGGAATCGTACATTTTTCCGGGATGATATATAGCTTATAGCCTTTCTCAGTTAACAGGCTGAATTTTTCAAATCGGATTAGTAGTTCCTGAGACTAGCGCGTTCAACCAAACAAACAAACAAACACTTCAGCTTTATAATATTAGTATAGATATCAAATATTTGCGTAAATATAAGAAAGTAATGGGAAAATTTTGAATTTAAATTATAATATGTTTGACAAGTAACTAGTTGCGAAATACTTTTTTTAGTAATATTGACCGTAATCACATTATTTAACCAAGTCGTCATGTTTTTTAAAATAATAAACAAATATTGATAGAACACTCATTACTGTGATAAATAAATGTCCTTTTTGACGTCCCACTGCTGGGCACGGTCCTCCAATACGAGGGGGATCAGGCCATAGTCCACCACGCTGGTCAAGTGCGGGCGGACTGAGCATGTCTACAGACAACTTGCTAGGTTCTCTCAGACACGCAGGTTTCCTCACGATGTTTTCTTTCACCGTAAGACAAGTGCTAATCTTGACGGAAATGATTCGGACATGAAAATATCAGATGTGCGAGATCCGGGATTTGAACCCACGTCACTCGGTCTCCCAAGCAAGCGCATTACCACTCTATGACAAATTAATAAATGGTAATAAATAAAAATAGCTAAAGCATTTTATTATAAGTATAGTTAACAAAAAAAAAATTAAATAAGCTTATAAAATTATTCTTAACTCTCTTTCGAGCGGAAGAGAATTAGTGTTTGTAAAATACCAAAATAATAATAATAATAGAGTACTATTTTATTTTAAACTAAAACTATTATTAGTATTATTCATATTTTATTCTCAACATTGTAAATTAACGTCTAATATACATGAATATATGTATATATATATATATATATATATATATATATATATATATATATATATATATATATATATATATATATATATATATATATATATATTATACATTTTTTTTATCTTTTAAAGAAAGTATGGCAAAATCTATACTTTAATATTATGAAGCTGAAGAGTTTGTTTGTTTGTTTGGTTAAACTCAGGAACGTGCTAAACTCAGGAAGTACTAATCCGATTTGAAAAATTCTTTTTGCATTGGATAGCCCATTAACTGAGGAAGGCTATAGGCGATATATCATCCCGGAAAAACATACGGTTCCCGTGGGATAGATTTGTTTTTGTCTAGGGACGAACCCGAAGCAAAGCGAGGGCGAGTCGCTAGTCGAGAATAGTAGCATAAATAACAAATGACGCTATTATTTTTGACTTTGACATATTTGGCAGACTTTTGGTATATAATTGTAAAAAAATATCCAGTTCCAAAAAACTAAAATTTAGTGTAATTATTTTTTTAAATATCATACCAATACGGATACTCTAAACGCCCGCCATTTTGCGCGCTTGGTGTGACGTCACAGTATGATATACACAGAGACATGACGACTCCATTTGTAGCGACAAAATCGCTAATCGCTCTGTTATGATATACTCTGACGTCACACTCGGTCTGACCAATGACGTGCGTTTCAACTACTTTGAATTTCCCACTTAGATTTGCACTTTTTAATAATTATTTTCTTAATCAAAAAGAAATTACATTAAAAAATATTGATAAATAAATAAATAAATAAATAAATATGTTGGTACATTAACACACAGCACCATCTAGTTCCATGGTAAGCTACGAGGCTTGTGTTATGGACACCAGATAGTTGATACACTACACATATATAACTTTAAATACATACATATTTTAAATATAAACACCCGTGATTGAAGTATAAACATTCGTGCTCATCACACAAATGGACGCTCCCAGCGGGACTCGAACCTGCGACCGCTGGCACAGCAACTAGGGTCACTACAAACTGAGCCAAACGTGTCGTCAAATATAGGTAGGCTTAATTCAAAAGTAATAAAGATTATAAAAAAAAAATCACCTTTATTTAAATCACACGCATATTCTTTAGTGTCTGAAGTACATACATACATAGTCTCACAATTAGACTACGCCATCAATGTTGAACTTAATAATAATATTTATTCAGCAGTTTTAAAACAAAACATAATATGTAAATCTTTATTATATTAGCGTATCGTCCATATAAATTATATTTTAATATACTCAACTTGAAATTTTAGTTATTAACCGACTTCCAAAAAGGAGGTTCTATGTTCGTCTGTATGTATTTTTATTTTGTGTATGTTCATCGATATTTTAGCCAATTGTGAACCGATTTAAAAAAATCTTTTTTAGTTCAAAAGGCTATACTCCCGAAGTAGTTCCATTATCATAAAATCAGGATCTGATGATGGAATCTCAAGGAAATCGAGGAAAAACTATGTAGTAAATTTTAATAAATAAGTCAAATTTGACCCACTTCCCGGTTTCTGATTGAGTTGAAATTTTGCATATTTATGTAATTTTAGTAACAATGCAATAATCTGGTACTACTGAGCTGATCTGATGATGTATTCAGGTGGTGGATAGTGGAACTCCTCAACAGCGAACAGCAAAGACTAGCCTGTTCTAAACTCCATTATGACATGGCTGCTGGACGCAGGGTTGACTTCCGGCAAAGCAACTGCTCAACAGTGAATAGGACAGACATGATTTTTTTATGTACATACATTTATATTAAAATACTTTCATCTCACTTTGCTACTGCTATGTCTACACTAATAAGGGAAAAATTAAAACGTAAAAAAACCGACTTCAAAAAAAAACACTAAAAAGTACAAAATAAGTGATTGGTAGTTTTCATTGACTATAGATACGTAATCAAATATTTTCAAAGTCGGTGCCAATCGGACAATAACAACGGTTACCATGGCAACAAACGTAAGTACATGTTTCCGTAACGCATTAACCAGGTTAGCCCCTCTCTCTCCCCCCCCCCCCCCCCCCCAAGTGTGCGTAAACAAGTGTACTTCAAAAATATATTTGGGCCAACTTCAAGAAAACTTAATAAAACTCGATTCGTTTATATTTCTCTGTGTGCATGTTACGATATATTTGTTAATTATACATAAATACTCGTACTCGCAATTAAGACGGGGGAGGTTTTGTTGGGTTTCAGTGGGTAGTACTGACTTTTCTAGCCGGTCTCACATAATCACCTACTCTTAATCTACAGGTGGTATGCGTAAATGCATATCCCAACATAAAAAAAGGTGGATTGATGGATTGATTACATAAAAAATCATTTTGGAAATGAAGCATGTTTCGGTGTTTTTGACCAATCTTGATTGGTAAAACAGGGAATGATTTCAAGTTTTTTAAAGTGCTTAACTACTTTTCTATTATCTATGTTGTACTACTTTTCTATTGTAAATGTACTTGTACATTTATGTAGTCTATTCTATACTAATCATTAAAACGTACCTAGGAAAAGCGAGGGATATTATAGTGCAGCGCGTGTGAGAGAGAGCAATCTCTATTCTTGTCACTCATACTCCTGTGGGACGACTAATCAACACGACCGGTGAGAGTAAAGGTGCAGGACCGACGGCTTGAAACACCGCCAACTTCCCAACTCCGGGCTGTTAGTGAGTTTTACTATACAGAAAGACTCAATAACTAAACTTGGCCCGACCCGGGACTCGAACCCAGGACCTCAGGATGTGCAGCCGTACTTGCTAGCCACTACACTACTGAGGCAGATAATTTTTGTTAGGGTTCCGTAGCTAAAAGGAAAAAATCACAGATCTCGTGTCTGCCACGACCTTCGGGAACATTGAAAATGAATCTGCCAAATTAACTAAATTAAATTTTTAACATATTAATTACTAGCAGAACCCGTGGTTTCACCCGCATTCAGATTACAAAAAAAGTTTTTGGCTTTATGTTATAACTAATATTATATATTATAACTAATATTATAACTAATATTATATATTTTACCGGTGGTAGGATTCTGTCAAGCCTGAGGAGTCCGACTGGATGGGTACCACCCCCTTATCTATTTCTGCCGCCAAGCAACAATGATTGCATTGTTGTGTTCCGGTTTGAAGGATAAGGTAGCCAGCGCTATTACAGGCGAGAGGCATATCATCTTAGCCCTCACAGTGACAACGCACCTGTGGCTCTGCATTTTTGTTACTTAAAACCTAAGTGCATGAACCGTAGGTGTTATGGGCGACAGGTACTACTTTCCATCAGGTGGTCTGTCTGCTCGTTTGTCACTGAATCTTATAAAAAAAAATATAAAGCTCCACTACCGCTACTTTTTGCACATTTTTCTACTTCATCTTTTCAAAGTTAGAAGAAGAGAGTACAATGATACAACTTGCATATCTACCAAAAATACTGTCTTCTTCACCAACCTTCTTCGCCTGTCTTCTTCACCTTCTTCATCGCCTTCCTTCTTCGCCTGAGTGTCTTATTCGTCTGACGTGAAGTCTTCTCTTCCGTTCCGTTTTGGTTACGATCCGGTTCCGGTCCGGTTATGTTCCGATCCGTTGCATTCAGTTCAGTTCCGTTCCGGTTAAGATCCGGTTACGGTCCGTTACGGTCTGGTTATGTCCGGTTATGTTCCGTTCTGTTCCGTTCAGTTCGGTTCCGTTTCGTTTCGGTCACGACCCGGTTAAGGTCCGGTTACGGTCTGGTTACGGTCCGGTTACGGATCGGTTACGGTCTGGTCACGGTCCAGTTAGGGTCCAGTTACGGTCCGGTTACGGTCTGGTTATGTTCCGTTCTGTTCCGTTCCGTTCAGTTCCGTACCGGTTACGGTTCCATTACGGCCCGGTTGCGGTACGGTCACGGTACGGTCACGGTCTGGTCACGGTCCGGTTAAGGTCCTGTCACGGTCCGGTCACGGTCCGGTCACGGTCCGGTTACGGTCCGGTCACAGTACGGTTACGGTCCGGTCACGCTCCGGTCACGGTCCGGTCACGGTCCGGTCACGGTCCGGTCACAGTCCAGTCACGGTCCGGTTACGGTCCTGTCACGGTCCGGTTACGGTCTGGTCACGGTCCGGTTACGGTCCTGTCACGGTCCAGTTACGGTTCGGTCACGGTCCGGTTACGGTCCGGTCACGGTCCAGTTACGGTCAGTTTACGGTCCGGTCACGGTCAGGTCACGGTCCGGTTACGGTCCGGTCACGGTCCGATTACGGTCCGGTCACGGTCCGGTTACGGTCAGGTTACGGTCCGGTCACGATCAGGTCACGGTCCGGTTACGGTCCGGTCACGGTCCGATTACGGTCTGGTTACGGTCCGGTCACGGTTCGGTCACGGTCCGGTTACGGTCCGGTCACGGTCCGGTCACGGTCCGGTCACGGTCCGGTCACGGTCCTGTCACGGTCCGGTTACGGTTCGGTCACGGTCCGGTAACGGTCCGGTCACGGTCCTGTTACGGTCAGGTTACGGTCCTGTCACGGTCCGGTTACGGTTCGGTCACGGTCCGGTTACGGTCCGGTCACGGTCCGGTTACGGTCAGGTTACGGTCCGGTCACGGTCAGGTCACGGTCCGGTTACGGTCCGGTCACGGTCCGATTACGGTCTGGTTACGGTCCGGTTACGGTCCGGTCACGGTCCGGTCAAGGTCCGGTTACGGTCCGGTTACGGTCCGGTCGCGCTCCGGCCACGGTTCGGTCACGGTCCGGTTACGGTCCGGTCACGGTCCGGTCACGGTCCGGTCACGGTCCGGTCACGGTCCGGTCACGGTCCGGTCACGGTCCGGTTACGGTCCGGTTACGGTCTGGTTATTATATAATATATTTATAAATATTACATATATACAACAAGTAACAAATACCGTAACCAGTAACCGTAAATATATATAATAACCAGACCGTAACCGGACCGTGACCGGACCGTAACCGGACCTTTATTCCGTTTCACCAAAGAGGATTGTTTCTTGACAGGCGACTATCGACTTATAAAACATGTATGTATATATCGACATATATGATGAATCTACAATCGATGGGTTATTACGAAGATAAAGAAGCCGGAGTGCCGGAACCGGAACATAGCCGGGTATGAATGCTGAATTTCATAAATAATGAAGAACTTCAGCTAACAACCAATTTTATTTATTTGACACTAGCTAGGAGCGTAGGACTTAGGAGTGCGTATATTACTGTGTTGAAATGAGTTCACAAGTACCAAGCGCAGAATCGGTCGCTTTGTTGGCAGTTATCGTTATAGTTATATATAGTTGGCAGTTATTATAGTTAGGTTTTCAATTTTCAAATGCTACTGAGAATTCGTTCACAAAAAAAACCTAACAATATTTTTTGATTCGAACCCGTCTTGGGTTTAGGATTTGCAGTCGTAAATCCTTGCCAATGAGGCAGTTCTGAATTAGTGAATAAAGCTAACCAGGTACTACCATAGTGAATGATTTTTAAGTAATTTAAGTAAATTACTTATTGTAGCAGTTATTTTGTTCAATTTCATTCAATATTTCATCATATTTTCTGATGATACAATTGCCCTACAAAGAATCTAAGCTTAAAATGTTAGTGGTACTTCCTAGTCGTATGGATAGTCTGTCGATTGTGTTGAGGCGGAACTCGGGAATGGGACTATTGCATTATGTTAATCGAGAAATTGAAATAAATCTGGAACATCCTAAATTTAAAATAAAATCCAAATATGATCTTAAAAATATCCTCCCTGAGGTGATGACAATTATGTAATTTTTGAATATCAAAATAAGGAGTAAAATAAAAGTTAAGGCAAAATGTGCAATTGTGAGTTTTGGTCAAGGGTTTGAACCCGTGTGGGATAACGTTTTGTTTTCGTTATATGGAAGAATAATAAAGGTTTCGAATATGTACAAAAAAAAATACTAGATGTTGGCAGAAAACGACGTTCACAGCTCGCAAGCAAAAAGTTTTTACTTAAACAAATTCTAATATTAACAGGTAGAAATATCCAGTGTCATCTATGAATCAGTTTATGGTGTAGTTAATGAAGCTGTTGTGACAGTAGACAAAATTTTCCAAGAAGCTTACATAACTTTTTTTTTTCATAAATTTTTAAGGGCTCCACCGCCGGTGAGGCTAAAGGTATGGGAATATAAAGAGTGAAACTTGGGTTTTATTATATATCAATCAATAATCACTAATGAATGACATATTATAATTATAATAATCATTTATTGCAGGCAATAGGAGAACCAATAATATGTATAGACAAAAAATATTTTTTTTTCGTAATAGATACTTTAGTATTTACAAAAATAAGTCCGTATTTCATATTATTTCTTAAAGATATTATGGAAAACAAGTATAATTCTAGCGATTGTATCTTAAAATATTCAGACTCCAGTATCTTAAAAGATATTTACCATAATATATTCTGTAAAATATTTTCACCGATTCTTTAGTTTATGAGCATTTATATATATATATATATATATATATATATATATATATCTGTCATATATATATATATATATATATATATATATATATATATATATATATATATATATATATGACAGAGTCCTACCACCGGTAAAATATATATGATATGCGTTTCATCCCTCCTCTTCATATGTCCATAACAAAGGAATTTATATGTTGTCATATTAAGTTTATAATGTACATTAAGTATATATGTACATTTATGTAATCACTTCTGATTCACTTAACTTATTCTATGCTAAAAAAGTCGTGAATAGAAAGTTAGAATTTGATTAAAAGCTTCTTTGTATACCACATTGATGGATGTTCAGTATGGTTGTGGGTTCTGTTAAAATGTCCATGTGAGAAGTAAATCTCTAAAGTCCATATCTGCTAACAACTGGCCCTGACATTTATTAATACTCCAATGATTTTTTTAATGTAGCCCAAAATCGTATCTCTAGGAGTTTTTTTTCATTTTTTGGATATCTCATTTCGTTTTTGAGTTATGAATTATTTTCTGAGCGAAACCGGGTGAAAAACGATCTCATTTTTCACACTATTTCGATTTAAAAAAAAGTAATTAAGTTTATTCATAAAAATTTTTTTACAGTTTGTAGCCCTCGTTAAGATGCGTCTTTTGACATCCCAATCAGCCACGTAGTCCCAAAAGTCACGACACCAGGGCGATGTCGCACTTTCGCTGACATTTTCAATGTTAAAACTAAATTCTTTTAATTTATTCGCCCGTCTGTCCATATGTTACAGTAATATTACTCGGAGACTATTGGAGCTATATTTCTGAAAGATATATATACCTATCTTGTCATTTGCTAGACAATTCTGTCAAATTACGAAAGAAAGGGGTTATTCTTTAGCAAAATTTGAGCCCACATGAGTTGAGCATGACTCTGTGGTATTTATAGTTCCGAATACCGCTCCTATTTTGTGCTGCCTAAGGCGGCGCCTCTTTGCATCATAGCACCACACGGCCTTAGCTGCTAGTCTATACCGATATTATAAAGAGGTAAAGTTAGTGAGTTTGTGAGGTTGTAGGGGGTAAACTCTGGATCTACTGAACCGAAATTTGGTAAGATCTCTGAAATCATCCCTTATGGAGGTGAAAATGGAGATGAAAGTTTGTATGGGGAATCAAGCGAGGGTGAGTCGCTAGTATTTTATATAAAATCGTAACAAGTTTACAACGCTTTGTTGCGGGGCATCCAGGTCTCCTTAAGCGAAGAGTAGTCGTCCACTATGCCGGCCAAATATCATGAATATGAGCTCATGAAATCTGTTAGACCACAATTCCAGACCAGACCAGCCTTTCCATAGATTTTGAAGTGAAAGTTCTTTAGAACCGTTGTGATTTGAAACTCGACGAAACAAAAATGTGACACTAGAAAGAGACATACACATAAATATATAGGATTAAGACGGCGAGAGAATGAGATAGAATACATTGCCATGTTGCCGTGGTAACCGTTGTTATTGTCTGAGAAATATACAATGTTATATTCTTTCAGTATATGATATTCTATAAATGTATGATTGTAATATGCCTAACATGCCTTATTTAATTAATAATTTGTTTTAATTTAATTGCGATATTTGCCAAAGAAGTTTTACTTAACCACGCGTAAAGGTTACCATTCACTCGCCAATATTTTTTTTGACAGAACACCTACCGGCATAGGTGATATTAGTCTCGATGGAATTTTAATTTGGGACATTGAACGTTATAGACGTCAGTGTTATTTAAAAAAACCGGCCAAGTGCTAGTCGGACTCGCGACGAAGGGTTCCGTACCATTATCTATAAAAATGGCAAAAAAATCGTGTCTGTTGTATGGGAGCCCCCCTTAATATTTGTTTTATTTTAATTTAATTATTTATTTTTAAAGTGAATATATAACTAAATAAGTATTCTGTGAATATTTCAAGCATCTACCTGTTGCCGTTATAAATATCGAGCATAAACGAGCAAAAAAAATCATGTTTATTGTATGGGAGCTCCCTTGAATATTTATTTTATTGGTTTTTTTTTAGTATTTATTGTTATAGTGGCAACAGAAATACATCATCTGTGAATATTTCAACTGTCTAACTATCACGGTTCATGAGATACAGCCTGGTGACAGACGCACAGACAGACAGACATACGGACGGACGGACAGCGAAGTCTTAGTAATAAGGTCCCGTTTTACCCTTTGGGTACGGAACCCTAAAAAAGACTTTATTATTATTAAGGAACTAATGTTTCTACAACTGAGTAAATATTACTGACAATTAATCAATTACGTACTAACTTATATGTATACTTTAAAAGACTTTGTTATTTTAAAACTAATATACGGTTTCGGATTCCTTCATGTTTTTTTATAAAGATATTCTAATTAGCCTTATTTGTAACTAAGTATATAATTATATTTGAATTATATTTTTACCCGACTGCGGCGAAGACCTAAGGAGGGGTATTTGTTTGACCTGTATGTATGTATGTATGTATGTCCGACCCCATGTTCTCTCGTAATTACTAAACGGCGCAACAGATTCGTCTTGATATCGCGAGTGTCGTAGGGTATATAGAAAAAAATATAAAATCATCCAAATCAATTGAATGGGGTATCAAAATACAGGGTTTTTAATAGGCTATTACATAAATATACAATTGACTGCATAATACTATGTTAAGTCAACTTCGCTTTTAACTTAGTCGGTTTTTAGGGTTTCATACCCGAAGGGTGCTGATCTTATACAGCGACAGGGTGGATAATGGAACTCCTTCATGGTAGTAAAACCTTTGAATTTGGGCTCGTTAAATTCGTTTTCACGAATCTCATATATTACAGTTAGTCAAAAACACAGATAACATATCTCTTATAAAGAAATTTGACAACCTTGATTCGATTTATTTTAGTTTTTTTTTATCACTTATAAAAAAGGTATCAATATTCGCAAACTGCCAAATTATTATATTTTTACTTAAACTACTAAAATATATAAAATGTAGCATTCTTTTTGCATATAATAAAATAAATTTTAACGCTTCTGCAACTGTTGTCTATTTATGAATATGCGGTACAAACTCATTGTAATAAATAAAATAGTTTAGATAAATGTTAATAGATGGCGTTATATTAATCGATTTCTTATAGACTAAGCTTACTAGGCTAGGCTACTTTTTATCCCGGAAAAATGTACGGTTCCCGCGGGATAGATATAATAAGCTACGTTGGATATGAAACAGATCCTATATTTTATAATTTATTTGTGAAAATATTTGTGTTACATTTCCGGTTTCATTGATTCTAATATTTGGTGTATTAAAATTTATGAAATGTGTTAGCACATCGCCAATTGCCTCTAGCTAGGATATCATCAACTGAAGCATTTTGCAACCAACTCTTAGAGGCGACTAAAGATCGAAAACTTTCCGGTGTAGATTTGATATCAGCTTCTCGAAGTATAGTTTTTACCCAGCCTGCTATTACAGTGTGTGAGGTAGATCTAGTTACTCCTCTTGTATTCAGTCAGAGGGATCAGGCCATAGTCCACCAAGCTAGCTAAATGCGAGTTGGCGGACTACACATGTCTTTAGAAAACTTGCTAGGTTCTCTCAGATATGCAGGTTTCCTCACAATATTTTCCTTCAACGTAAAGCAAATGGTAATAATGTTACAAATAATTCGCGCATGAAAATATCAGAGGTATGAAACCCGGGATTTGAACCCGCTTCACTTGGTTACTGATTTGTGTAGGAGTATAGTATTGTAAGATAATTTATAAATTAAATGTAAATCTGATAAAAATTGTCCTACTACTACTGGGATTATTCTCTTTAGATCATGATACCCAGCGGTTCCAAGCTACTTCGTATGTTTTCAGAGTTGATTAACGCTAAGAATTTATAAGTAATGATAATTATTCAGTATTCCATGATTCTATGGCATCAGTTGACCCCCCCCCCCCCCCCCCCCTCATTTTCAAACTTCCAGAAGATTGTGTTGAACCTGTGGTGATGGGAGTCCTGTTGACGTATCTATTAGATGTTTGTGTGAATTGGTTAACGTGAACGATGCTTTGAGTGCTCGATCTTTGACGTCTGCTCAATAGAATATTTTCTCCGAGCGGGCCTCAACTATTACAAAAACTCCTATTGACTGATTGAAATGAACCAGTATTTGGGGACCAGAAATGGTGGTGGAAAGACACATGCCAACGCATCGTGAAATAAAGCTTGGTGGTATCTCAAATCTCGGGATATATAATTGTATAGTACATAAACCGCTTTACATACTTACGCCGTCGGATCTTTCACCTGTCATCCGATGACAGTGATGAACTCGAAGAGCTAGTACCTACTAGTACTGCTAACAGAGCTGCCTTGTTTTTGTTTGTGTGCCTCTCCACTTGGATCTGCTACGGTCTGTGGCATAAAATTACTAGGTTCCTCATTCATTTCTGGAAACCAAATACGTGTTAAATAAAAAGGCGACAACCTGTACGACAAAAACTGGTGAAAAGGTTTTTTTTGACACCTCTTTAAAATATAAAGTAAGCCGTCACTGAAAAAATACTATAATAAGGTATGCAAATAATTCATATTGAACGGCACAAACCGAAACAAAAACTGTGTATGTTAAAATCAATATTAATAATTTAATTTTAACACTTAATATTTATTTTACAATTATTTGCAAGACTCAGTGCTTATTGCAAATATGTTGCTTCGACGAAACCTTAAACACTAATGATTTTAATGGCGCTCGACTGTACAAGAAAACTTCAATTGGCACGCGACCCCCAGGCGCCACCTACTACCGGTTTTAAGGTGAACGACAACTGGTACTTTAACGACGGAAACGGAAATGCTCTCTCAATAAAATAAAGCTTCCAGTTATTTAATAGTTATTTAATATTATTGTAACATTTGATCCAAATTTATCAATAGATGGCGCTGTTCAAGGACATTGTGTTCAAGCGAATGAAGTCGGGGGTAGAAACAAGTAAGATTTACAATTATCAGAAAAAACAGTATTTTACAGTTATTTTCCTCTAGCCGTTCTAGATGATGATTAGAAATTCTTTTTTTATCTGTATTAGTCTAATACTTTCTTAGATTTACGCGAATATTTAACATTTTAAATAAAACTATCTTTTCGGATTATTTCGCGGATTTACTTTGATTTTTGGTTCCCGACATTTTGAATGCTTTACAGCTATCATGGTCACGGGAGAGACGGGGTCACGGGAGGTCAAAATAAATCCGCGAAATAATCCGAAAAAAATATTTTATTTAAAATGTATTAGTCTATTCATCTATTTTTAGTCTCTTTTATTGGATGATTTTAATAGAAGATTGATTTTGACAGGATTTCCTAAAAATATTCAAAATACAAAGTTTCACAAATTTCTGTAAACTTTTAAAATTCTTGTCCAAGGCCAAAAAATAATAGACGAAAATACCAAATTAATTTATTAGCTTATTTAAACAGCAGGCTTTACAATTATTGATTGCTCATTTTTCAATACTTTTGTTTGTCTCTAATTCTAATATAAACGCGAGGGGACGAATGGTATGGCATAACGCGGTCGTCTGCCGAAATGACGACTACTATAGTCCTCCTATTGGCGGTAAGTTTTTTTTTATATTTCATACTTACACCTAATACGACTAAGTCTAATTTCTGCGATTCTCTATCGATTCTATTACTTAAAATTTACTCTATAATACGTTTGAGACCCTTCTTTTTGTTTTTTATGGATTTTTTTGCGGCCCTAGCTTTGTTTTTTGGTTTGACGTTCCGAGTGCTTTTGTAAGTCTGTGTTATATAGCCCGTCGTGACACCTTCACCTTTTGACGACCAACCCTGTTGGAAAAACTCTAATAGGATCCCATCAAAAGCGACAAAAACCACATAGAAACCGATAAATATTTATTGGTTTCTATGTGGCTTTTGTCGCTTTTGATGGGATCCTACTGGAGTTTTTAAACAGGGAAGGTACAATGTTATCCTATAAAGTAAATCTAGTAAGAACGGCTAAAAGGATCTGGATAAAATTTGGCACTGAGATAATCTTGAAGAGCGCATAGGCTACTTTTCAACTGCATGTAGCTACATAATATATACTTAGAGTTGGGGTTATATTCATAAATATAACTTTAAATGAAAGTTACTTTCAATCATTTTGAGCTTTTTTAACGTTTCACCTCTTCGTACGGGGCGGCTTTACTACAAGAGGGATCAAGTTATAGTCCACCGATTTCTGAAGCGAGCGCAACAACACTAGGCTATCACTAACTTGTGCTAGTATGTAACTTATTCGTATAGCAGATTCAAAGTATACTTTGATTCCAGAGTAATCAATAATGTCTGCTCTTAAGCAAAGTATGGTTTTTTAAAGTAAAGAAGATTTCCTCCATACTATGAAACACTTCTTTCGTTAAAAGAGTACTTGGTCATAAAGTGTAAGTGCGATGTATGGATCTCGCCCGTAATGTTTCAATATTTGATCTTTTATTTGTGTTTTTTTCCTTTCAGGCCTTAGCTGCAGTAAACGGTCTACCTCGGTTATGTAAGTAATTTTTATTATGAAACAAAATCACTTCTATGTTAATTATTTTATCAAGGAAGCTTTTTTGTGATTTAAACCAAAGTTTAAGAACTCCACCTTTTGTACAAGCTTTTATTTATTTTACCTGGATCGGGAATCGAACCAAATAAAAATGCAAAAAAGGACACCGTTACTATTTTATCGAATTAATCGATAGGGTCTACGGTAAGGTTAAAATCTTTTGAATAAACATTGCGTCTTAGAATTGAAGAAAACGATGGAATCTTACAAATTATACATATCGACTCTAACATCGTGGGACACTGCAAATATTAAGTTTCACTCTAAGGAAACATTATTTTAGTATATATTTTTAGTATATTATAAATACTAGGGACTTACCTTCGCTCGCTCGGGTTTGTCCCTACTTACGTTTTAACGTTTAGTATAGATTTCACACAGATGAGATGTTTTCCCGCAGTTAAAAGTATCCTATATGTTGACCCGGATAGCCAGCTATCATCATACCAAATTTCATCAAAATCCCTCTAGTAGTTTTTCCGTGATGCGCTAACAGACAGACAGACAAAAATTCTTAAAACTATAGATTCGGCCTCTGTATCGATAATAATGTCTATTTCAATAAGATTTTCCAAAAAATATTTAACGTACAGATTCGACTCGTTTAGTTTTATTATATGTATAGAAGGTTAACTGCTTTTTTTTCAAAAAGAGGTGACTTGAACCGGTAATCGAACTAACTGAAAATGCAAAAAGGTACACCGTCACTATTTTATCAAATTAATACGTAAAGTCTATGGTAAGGATGAAATGTCTCAAACGAAAATTGTATGTAACTATTAATGAAAACTGAAATCTTACAACTAGCACATATCGATCCTAACTAAAATCACAACCTTTTTTTTTTTTTTTTGTTATCGCTGGGGAAACCCATCATGGGGACCTTACCGGCCGTCAATGGGTAAGGTACTGTGAGACTCTTACTCACTAAAACCCACAGCGGAATCCGTCGCCGCAGTGCAATGGGGCGCTGCGGGATCGCTTGCGCATTCACCACAACACCCCTGAACTAAAATCACAACCTAAGCTATTTATTATCCACGAAGTATTTTTATATATTCAGCCCATTTCAACCAACTTCTTCAAAAAGTAGAAGATTCTCAATTCGGTTGTATTTTTTTTCATGTATCTGTTCGCGATGAACAAAAGAAAAGTTAAGAAATCTGCTCAAAGATATATATTTGTCTGCCTTAACAGAATTACAACGGTTCTGATTTGTCTAGTGCAGGTGTCGTGTCCGAAAAGTATATGGGGGTTGTGTTAGATGATGTATGATTGATGAACATAGTGAGTGACGAAATTGTATTTGAGTAGTTTGATTGGTTGAGTGTTTGGCTCGATATAATCTATACTTATTAATATTATAAAGCTGAAGAGTTTGTTTGTTTGTTTGGTTGAAGGCGCTAATCTCGGGAACTACTGATCCGATTTGAAAATTCTTTTTGCATTTGATAGCCCGTTAACTGAGGAAGGTTATAGGCTATACATATATCATCCCGGAAAAGTGTACGGGATAGATTTGTTTTTGTCTAGGGACGAACCCGAAGCGAAGCGAGGGTGAGTCGCTAGTAACTTAATAAAGCGCCTTATGCTAGATGCAATAAGGTCGACGATAGGAAATCTGACTACATACGGTCGCTTTCAGACAGCAGGCATGATACCAGTTCTTAGCGATTTGTTAATGTTAAACAATTGTATTAATAACCATTATAATTTCAAGACGAGGAAAATAAGAACACAGTAATTCAATATAATAAGCTTTATTTTATCACTCTTTAACTTTAAAAGTTTTATAATTTTACTTCAATTTTCGTATTTCCCTTTAATATAACAAAATTCAATGTCATTTTAACGATTACTTTATGCTACTACTATTTAACTAATCACAGGGAAGCGCTTTATTTTCCACTATTTACACATGAGTTCAACACTATTTTGATCAATAAGTTTGCCAACATAAATTTAGTATTATTTTAACAACTAATTCTTATCTTGTCTGTCGTAATGACCGTCTTCCCCAAAAACTCCCTTCCAACGGTCATCTTTTTCTTTTTATATCAATCAGCCGGAAGTTTTTATTAAATAGCACAACCGTATTTCAGAATTTTTAAATGCAATAATATAACTTGAAAATTATTAATGTCTTACTATTTGATTTACTTTTTTTTAGAATTTATTACAAAATTAGTAACTCGAAAATAAGTTTAATTTTAAGATATTAACTTTTTAACATCAATATAATTTAAAAGCAAAATCAATAGACATTCCATATTAATTTAAAAGTAGTCAAATTATCTCCCATTAATTATATAAATTTATCAATGACTTTTAATTAAAATACTATTATTTATGATTCTCAATTATGTATAATATTTTATTATGTACAATCTTGCGACTCTGTGTAAGCCAGTTTAACATTAAATAATAAGTGAATTGGATACGCGAGAATAGCACGACATGATATTAAAAATAAGAGTGAGAGGTCATCAGGACTGTAACCCTTATTGATATCAAGACTTAAATATCTTTCAACCACATCTTGCGTAATAATTAAGGTGCTAAATTGGCAAACCAGCTAACTCCATATGAGCAAATTTTTCAGGCGACACTTAAAACTTTATATTTTTTGTACACTACTTATTAAAAATCTAAAATACCGTTAGTAGATAGTATCGTAAGCTGTTATTTTTGATACTGTAAAATCCTACTAAAATAATTCTAAAAACTAAAGAATATTTTTTGACGAAATGTGGAGTTGGCTGGTTTGTCAATTAAATCGTAATACAGATATGGGACTTAGATGATAAATGGCCATCATCTGTTGAATTGCCAGAAACATCCGAGCTATAAACTGAATTACACTATTCACTAAAAAGTTGATATGTGGCATTGCCACCAGTAGCGACCGGTTTTTTTTTAATGAGATTCAGTGACAAACGAGCAGACAGACCACCTGATGGAAAGCAGTACATGTCGCCCATAACACCTACGGTTCATGCACTTAGGTTTTAAGTAACAAAAATGCAGAACCACAGGTGCGTTGTCACTGTGAGGACTAAGATGATATGCCTCTTGCCTGTAATTGCGCTGTCACCAGTAGCGACCGAATCATCATAGAAAACAGTTTCAGTTCAGTTTCGACTTTATAAACGCCCAAAAATATTTACTATTCTATTTAATTTAAGCCCATAATTACAAATATAATTATCGTAACAAACAGTTTGTATCTTTTTTTTCTCTTTCACGTAATAGATCAAAAGTGTCATAGTCCATAAGTCTGTTATAAGTTTTCCATTTTTTATGATATTGAAGTTTTTTAGTAATAGTTTTTTTAAGAAACTTAAGAGTACCAAAATGGATAACGGTTATTACCTATAACGGTTTTTTTGGGATCATTTTTTTTTATTGACAACTAGCGACTCACGCTCGCTTTGCTCGCGTTCGTCCAAAGGTACGTTTTCACGGTTAGCTATGTTTAGCTAATAGTAGCTTGCTACTTCTAAGATATTCATTTAAATTATATAGCGATTTACCCTCGTTTTTCTCGGGTGCGTACGCCGTATGCGGATTTTCTTCACAATTTCGTGGGTTTTAATTTTTTTTCGCGGAACCCTAATTCTTTTTTTAAAAGTAGCCTTAGTTACTCTTTATAACATCAGCTATCTGCCAGTGAAAGTCCCGTCAAAATCGGTCCAGTCGTTTCGGAGATTAGCCGGAACAAACAGACAGACAAAAATTGTAAAAAAATGTTGTTTTGGCATATGTACCGTATATATATATATATATATATATTTCACTGACACGTTTAAACGTCAATCACTTTTTTGAACATCAATCAATTTGACTTTTCAGTAGTAATAAAAGTTAACATTTGCATATTAGGACATATTACTAAGCTCAATAGTCTGAAATTTATATTTATTTATTTACATCTAATTAGAATAGTAGTGCCACTTACACTAACTAGATTATAAATTATTACAAACATAAAAGGAAAGAGAAAAATAAAAATTAGAGACAAAAGTAAATACTACTTGGATACTGAGAATATTAATAACAGTGTTATATATTTTAAATAAAACTATCTTTTCGGATTTTTTCGTAGATTTATTTTGAATTTTGGTTCCCGACGTTTCGATTGCTTTACAGCAATCATGGTCACGGGAGAGGCTAAGGTGTTAGATGTCTCACAAGTATTATAATATAGTTGTTACAGACAGCCTGCCCACAAAATAACAAAATGAATTCAAAAACTTGAAAATTGGCACCAAAGTACCTTATAGTATTTGTAAATTTTAATTTTAAACATTTTTATAATTTTATTTAAAATGTCAAAGATAAAAAGATAGTTTTATTTAAAATGTTAAATATTCGCATATGAAAGTATTAGGGTTATATGACTTTTTCTGTTACAATTTGATATTGATATATGCTAGTATGTAACTTATTCGGAGATTTAAAGTATATTTGGATTCCAAAGTGAGCAATAATGACTGCTCTGCCTTTACGAAGCAAAGTACAGTTTTCTTATGTAAAGAAGCGTTTGATAAGAATATGAAACATTTCTTTTATTAAAAGTTAAAACTTTGACATAAAGCAAAGTAAATCAAAATCTATGAATTTCGCCTCGAGAGGCTGAATTTGCGACATAACCTTTCTTCTTTTTTTTTTTTTTATGAGATTCAGTGACAAACGAGCAGACAGACCACCTGATGGAAAGTAGTACCTGTCGCCCATAACACCTACGGTTCATGCACTTCACAGAACCACAGGTGCGTTGTCACTGTGAGGACTAAGATGATATGCCTCTTGCCTGTAATTGCGCTGGCTACCTTATCCTTCATACCGGAACACAACAATGCAATCATTGTTGCTTGGCGGCAGAAATAGATAAGGGGGGTGGTACCCATCCAGTCGGACTCCTCAGGCTTGACAGAGTCCTACCACCGGTATCTATTATAGAAAGGATATTTATGAAGATATATGATGGATGGATATAGAAAAATTAAAAAAGACGAGTTGAGTACCTTCTTTGTGAACTTGGTAATACAAAGGATTTTGTCAAATGATATATAATAATATATATCTGTTGATTTTCTTTATTCATTCAACTCTAACAAAATAATGTTTATTTTGATCTTTAAAGTTTCCTTGAATAATGCATAGACAGATAAATATCTTTTAAAATACTTTCAGATGCTCCGATACGTCCATCAATCAAAGGATGTGGATGTAGCACTTCCCCCGTAGGACATCCAGGACCTAAACCCCGTTCCAGTCCGCCATTATTGCTCTTTTTATTAACAGCGCAAGATCTAGAATATCAAGGAAAGAATGATTATCCCATTAGTTATTATATTAGTCAAAATTATGGAGATGGAGGCTATATATCAAGCAGTTCAGGTCATGGGAGCTCTTGCGGCCAGTCAAACTCAGACGGTAATGGCTCCTCTTCTAGCAGTGGCAGCAGCGCAGGAGCTGGTAGTCAATCCGGACCTGTAGGTCAATCAGGATCGCCCTCATCAGGTAGTTGGGGTACCGGAAGCTCAGGTGGCCAATCAAGCTCAAGTGGCGGTGGCTCCTCTTCTAACAGTGGAAGCAACGCAGGCACTGGCAGTCAATCTGGATCATCAGGTCAACCAGGATCGCCAGGTCACCCAGGATCACCAGGTCACCCAGGATCGCCAGGTCACCCAGGATCACCAGGTCACCCAGGATCGCCAGGTCTACCAGGATCGCCAGGTCAACCAGGATCATCCTCATCAGGCAGTTGGGGTGCCGGGAATTCCGGTGGCCAATCAAGCTCAAACAGCGGTGGCTCCTCTTCTAAAAGTGGCAGCAACGCAGGGGCTGGCAGTCAATCTAGTTCATCAGGTCAACCAGGATCATCCTCATCAGGCAGTTGGGGTACGGGGAATTCCGGTGGCCAATCAAGCTCAAACGGCGGTAGCTCCTCTTCTAACAGTGGAAGCAACGCAGGCGCTGGCAGTCAATCTGGATCATCAGGTCAATCAGGATCTCCAGGTCAACCAGGATCATCCTCATCAGGCAGTTGGGGTGCCGGAAGCTCAGGCGGCCAATCAAACTCAAACGGCGGTGGCTCCTTTTCTAACAGTGGAAGCAACGCAGGCGCTGGCAGTCAATCTGGATCATCAGGTCAACCAGGATCATCCTCATCAGGCAGTTGGGGTGCCGGAAGCTCAGGCGGCCAATCAAACTCAAACGGCGGTAGCTCCTCTTCTAACAGTGGAAGCAACGCAGGCGCTGGCAGTCAATCTGGATCATCAGGTCAATCAGGATCACCAGGTCAACCAGGATCATCAGGTCAACCAGGATCATCCTCATCAGGCAGTTGGGGTGCCGGAAGCTCAAGCGGCCAATCAAACTCAAACAGCGGTGGCTCCTCTTCTAACAGTGGAAGCAACGCAGGCGCTGGCAGTCAATCTAGATCATCAGGTCAACCAGGATCATCCTCAACAGGCAGTTGGGGTACGGGGAATTCCGGTGGCCAACCAAGCTCAAACAGCGGTGGCTCCTCTTCCAACAGTGGCAGCAACGCAGGCGCTGGCAGTCAATCTGGCTCATTAGGTCAACCAGGATCATCCTCGTCAGGCAGTTGGGGTGCCGGAAGCTCAGGCGGCCAATCAAACTCAAACGGCGGTAGCTCCTCTTCTAACAGTGGAAGCAACGCAGGCGCTGGCAGTCAATCTGGATCATCAGGTCAATTAGGATCACCAGGTCAACCAGGATCATCAGGTCAACCAGGATCATCCTCATCAGGCAGTTGGGGTGCCGGAAGCTCAAGCGGCCAATCAAACTCAAACGGCGGTAGCTCCTCTTCTAACAGTGGAAGCAACGCAGGCGCTGGCAGTCAATCTGGATCATCAGGTCAACCAGGATCATCCACATCAGGCAGTTGGGGTACGGGGAATTCCGGTGGCCAATCAAGCTCAAACAGCGGTGGCTCCTCTTCCAACAGTGGCAGCAACGCAGGCGCTGGCAGTCAATCTGGTTCATTAGGTCAACCAGGATCATCCTCGTCAGGCAGTTGGGGTGCCGGAAGCTCAGGCGGCCAATCAAACTCAAACGGCGGTAGCTCCTCTTCTAACAGTGGAAGCAACGCAGGCGCTGGCAGTCAATCTGGATCATCAGGTCAATCAGGATCTCCAGGTCAACCAGGATCATCCTCATCAGGCAGTTGGGGTGCCGGAAGCTCAGGCGGCCAATCAAACTCAAACGGCGGTGGCTTCTCTTCTAACAGTGGAAGCAACGCAGGCGCTGGCAGTCAATCTGGATCATCAGGTCAACCAGGATCATCCTCATCAGGCAGTTGGGGTACGGGGAATTCCGGTGGCCAATCAAGCTCAAACAGCGGTGGCTCCTCTTCCAACAGTGGCAGCAACGCAGGCGCTGGCAGTCAATCTGGCTCATTAGGTCAACCAGGATCATCCTCGTCAGGCAGTTGGGGTGCCGAAAGCTCAGGCGGCCAATCAAACTCAAACGGCGGTAGCTCCTCTTCTAACAGTGGAAGCAACGCAGGCGCTGGCAGTCAATCTGGATCATCAGGTCAACCAGGATCATCCTCATCAGGCAGTTGGGGTGCCGGAAGCTCAGGCGGCCAATCAAACTCAAACGGCGGAAGCTCCTCTTCTAACAGTGGAAGCAACGCAGGCGCTGGCAGTCAATCTGGATCATCAGGTCAACCAGGATCATCCACATCAGGCAGTTGGGGTACGGGGAATTCCGGTGGCCAATCAAGCTCAAACAGCGGTGGCTCCTCTTCCAACAGTGGCAGCAACGCAGGCGCTGGCAGTCAATCTGGTTCATTAGGTCAACCAGGATCATCCTCGTCAGGCAGTTGGGGTGCCGGAAGCTCAGGCGGCCAATCAAACTCAAACGGCGGTACCTCCTCTTCTAACAGTGGAAGCAACGCAGGCGCTGGCAGTCAATCTGGATCATCAGGTCAATCAGGATCTCCAGGTCAACCAGGATCATCCTCATCAGGCAGTTGGGGTGCCGGAAGCTCAGGCGGCCAATCAAACTCAAACGGCGGTGGCTCCTCTTCTAACAGTGGAAGCAACGCAGGCACTGGCAGTCAATCTGGATCATCAGTTCAATCTGGATCACCAGGTCAACCAGGATCATCAGGTCAACCAGGATCATCCTCATCAGGCAGTTGGGGTACGGGGAATTCCGGTGGCCAATCAAGCTCAAACAGCGGTGGCTCCTCTTCTAACAGTGGAAGCAACGCAGGCGCTGGCAGTCAATCTAGATCATCAGGTCAACCAGGATCATCCTCAACAGGCAGTTGGGGTACGGGGAATTCCGGTGGCCAACCAAGCTCAAACAGCGGTGGCTCCTCTTCCAACAGTGGCAGCAACGCAGGCGCTGGCAGTCAATCTGGCTCATTAGGTCAACCAGGATCATCCTCGTCAGGCAGTTGGGGTGCCGGAAGCTCAGGCGGCCAATCAAACTCAAACGGCGGTAGCTCCTCTTCTAACAGTGGAAGCAACGCAGGCGCTGGCAGTCAATCTGGATCATCAGGTCAATTAGGATCACCAGGTCAACCAGGATCATCAGGTCAACCAGGATCATCCTCATCAGGCAGTTGGGGTGCCGGAAGCTCGAGCGGCCAATCAAACTCAAACGGCGGTAGCTCCTCTTCTAACAGTGGAAGCAACGCAGGCGCTGGCAGTCAATCTGGATCATCAGGTCAACCAGGATCATCCACATCAGGCAGTTGGGGTACGGGGAATTCCGGTGGCCAATCAAGCTCAAACAGCGGTGGCTCCTCTTCCAACAGTGGCAGCAACGCAGGCGCTGGCAGTCAATCTGGTTCATTAGGTCAACCAGGATCATCCTCGTCAGGCAGTTGGGGTGCCGGAAGCTCAGGCGGCCAATCAAACTCAAACGGCGGTACCTCCTCTTCTAACAGTGGAAGCAACGCAGGCGCTGGCAGTCAATCTGGATCATCAGGTCAATCAGGATCTCCAGGTCAACCAGGATCATCCTCATCAGGCAGTTGGGGTGCCGGAAGCTCAGGCGGCCAATCAAACTCAAACGGCGGTGGCTCCTCTTCTAACAGTGGAAGCAACGCAGGCACTGGCAGTCAATCTGGATCATCAGTTCAATCTGGATCACCAGGTCAACCAGGATCATCAGGTCAACCAGGATCATCCTCATCAGGCAGTTGGGGTACGGGGAATTCCGGTGGCCAATCAAGCTCAAACAGCGGTGGCTCCTCTTCTAACAGTGGCAGCAACGCAGGCGCTGGCAGTCAATCTGGTTCAACCGGTCAACCAGGATCATCCTCATCAGGCAGTTGGGGTGCCGGAAGCTCAGGCGGCCAATCAAACTCAAACGGCGGTAGTTCCTTTTCTAACAGTGGAAGCAACGCAGGCGCTGGCAGTCAATCTGGATCATCAGGTCAATCAGGATCTCCAGGTCAACCAGGATCACCAGGTCAACCAGGATCACCAGGTCAACCAGGATCATCCTCATCAGGCAGTTGGGGTACGGGGAATTCCGGTGGCCAATCAAGCTCAAACGGCGGTAGCTCCTCTTCTAACAGTGGAAGCAACGCAGGCGCTGGCAGTCAATCTGGATCATCAGGTCAACCAGGATCATCCTCATCAGGCAGTTGGGGTGCCGGAAGCTCAGGCGGCCAATCAAACTCAAACGGCGGTAGCTCCTCTTCTAACAGTGGAAGCAACGCAGGCGCTGGCAGTCAATCTGGATCATCAGGTCAATCAGGATCTCCAGGTCAACCAGGATCATCCTCATCAGGCAGTTGGGGTGCCGGAAGCTCAGGCGGCCAATCAAACTCAAACGGCGGTAGTTCCTTTTCTAACAGTGGAAGCAACGCAGGCGCTGGCAGTCAATCTGGATCATCAGGTCAATTAGGATCACCAGGTCAACCAGGATCATCAGGTCAACCAGGATCATCCTCATCAGGCAGTTGGGGTGCCGGAAGCTCAAGCGGCCAATCAAACTCAAACGGCGGTAGCTCCTCTTCTAACAGTGGAAGCAACGCAGGCGCTGGCAGTCAATCTGGATCATCAGGTCAACCAGGATCATCCACATCAGGCAGTTGGGGTACGGGGAATTCCGGTGGCCAATCAAGCTCAAACAGCGGTGGCTCCTCTTCCAACAGTGGCAGCAACGCAGGCGCTGGCAGTCAATCTGGTTCATTAGGTCAACCAGGATCATCCTCGTCAGGCAGTTGGGGTGCCGGAAGCTCAGGCGGCCAATCAAACTCAAACGGCGGTACCTCCTCTTCTAACAGTGGAAGCAACGCAGGCGCTGGCAGTCAATCTGGATCATCAGGTCAATCAGGATCTCCAGGTCAACCAGGATCATCCTCATCAGGCAGTTGGGGTGCCGGAAGCTCAGGCGGCCAATCAAACTCAAACGGCGGTGGCTCCTCTTCTAACAGTGGAAGCAACGCAGGCACTGGCAGTCAATCTGGATCATCAGTTCAATCTGGATCACCAGGTCAACCAGGATCATCAGGTCAACCAGGATCATCCTCATCAGGCAGTTGGGGTACGGGGAATTCCGGTGGCCAATCAAGCTCAAACAGCGGTGGCTCCTCTTCTAACAGTGGCAGCAACGCAGGCGCTGGCAGTCAATCTGGTTCAACCGGTCAACCAGGATCATCCTCATCAGGCAGTTGGGGTGCCGGAAGCTCAGGCGGCCAATCAAACTCAAACGGCGGTAGTTCCTTTTCTAACAGTGGAAGCAACGCAGGCGCTGGCAGTCAATCTGGATCATCAGGTCAATCAGGATCTCCAGGTCAACCAGGATCACCAGGTCAACCAGGATCACCAGGTCAACCAGGATCATCCTCATCAGGCAGTTGGGGTACGGGGAATTCCGGTGGCCAATCAAGCTCAAACGGCGGTAGCTCCTCTTCTAACAGTGGAAGCAACGCAGGCGCTGGCAGTCAATCTGGATCATCAGGTCAACCAGGATCATCCTCATCAGGCAGTTGGGGTGCCGGAAGCTCAGGCGGCCAATCAAACTCAAACGGCGGTAGCTCCTCTTCTAACAGTGGAAGCAACGCAGGCGCTGGCAGTCAATCTGGATCATCAGGTCAATCAGGATCTCCAGGTCAACCAGGATCATCCTCATCAGGCAGTTGGGGTGCCGGAAGCTCAGGCGGCCAATCAAACTCAAACGGCGGTAGTTCCTTTTCTAACAGTGGAAGCAACGCAGGCGCTGGCAGTCAATCTGGATCATCAGGTCAATCAGGATCTCCAGGTCAACCAGGATCACCAGGTCACCCAGGATCGCCAGGATCACCAGGTCACCCAGGATCGCCAGGTCACCCAGGATCGCCTGGATCACCAGGTCACCCAGGATCGCCTGGATCACCAGGTCACCCAGGATCGCCAGGTCATCCAGGATCACCAGGTCACCCAGGATCGCCTGGATCACCAGGTCACCCAGGATCGCCTGGATCACCAGGTCACCCAGGATCACCAGGATCACCAGGTCACCCAGGATCGCCAGGTCACCCAGGATCGCCCGGTCACCCGGGATCGCCCGGCCACCCGGGATCGCCCGGCCACCCGGGATCGATTGGCCACCCGGGATCGCCCGGCCACCCAGGATCACCCGGTCACCCAGGATCGCCAGGATCGCCCGGTCACCCAGGATCGCCCGGTCACCCAGGATCGCCTGGCCACCCAGGATCGCCCGGCCACCCAGGATCGCCCGGCCACCCAGGATGGCCAGGATCGCCCGGTCACCCAGGATCGCCAGGATCACCAGGTCACCCAGGATCGCCAGGTCACCCAGGATCGCCTGGATCACCAGGTCACCCAGGATCGCCAGGTAACCCAGGATCACCAGGTCACCCAGGATCGCCTGGATCACCAGGTCACCCAGGATCGCCAGGTCACCCAGGATCGCCCGGTCACCCGGGATCGCCCGGCCACCCGGGATCGCCCGGCCACCCGGGATCGCCTGGCCACCCGGGATCGCCCGGTCACCCAGGATCGCCTGGCCACCCAGGATCGCCCGGCCACCCAGGATCGCCCGGCCACCCAGGATGGCCAGGATCGCCCGGTCACCCAGGATCGCCAGGATCACCAGGTCACCCAGGATCGCCAGGTCACCCAGGATCGCCAGGTAACCCAGGATCACCAGGTCACCCAGGATCGCCTGGATCACCAGGTCACCCAGGATCGCCAGGTCACCCAGGATCGCCCGGTCACCCGGGATCGCCCGGCCACCCGGGATCGCCCGGCCACCCGGGATCGCCTGGCCACCCGGGATCGCCCGGCCACCCAGGATCGCCCGGTCACCCAGGATCGCCAGGATCGCCCGGTCACCCAGGATCGCCCGGTCACCCAGGATCGCCCGGCCACCCAGGATCGCCCGGCCACCCAGGATCGCCCGGCCACCCAGGATCGCCCGGCCACCCAGGATCGCCAGGATCGCCCGGTCACCCAGGATCGCCCGGTCACCCAGGATCGCCCGGCCACCCAGGATCACCCGGTCACCCAGGATCGCCCGGTCACCCAGGATCGCCAGGTCACCCAGGATCGCCAGGTCACCCGGGATCGCCAGGTCACCCAGGATCGCCAGGATCACCAGGTCACCCAGGATCGCCAGGTCACCCAGGATCGCCAGGATCACCAGGTCACCCAGGATCGCCAGGATCACCAGGTCACCCAGGATCGCCCAGTCACCCAGGATCGCCAGGATCGCCCGGTCACCCAGGATCGCCCGGTCACCCAGGATCGCCCGGTCACCCAGGATCGCCCGGCCACCCAGGATCGCCCGGTCACCCAGGATCGCCTGGATCACCAGGTCACCCAGGATCGCCAGGTAACCCAGGATCACCAGGTCACCCAGGATCGCCTGGATCACCAGGTCACCCAGGATCGCCAGGTCACCCAGGATCGCCCGGTCACCCGGGATCGCCCGGCCACCCGGGATCGCCCGGCCACCCGGGATCGCCTGGCCACCCGGGATCGCCCGGTCACCCAGGATCGCCTGGCCACCCAGGATCGCCCGGCCACCCAGGATCGCCCGGCCACCCAGGATGGCCAGGATCGCCCGGTCACCCAGGATCGCCAGGATCACCAGGTCACCCAGGATCGCCAGGTCACCCAGGATCGCCAGGTAACCCAGGATCACCAGGTCACCCAGGATCGCCTGGATCACCAGGTCACCCAGGATCGCCAGGTCACCCAGGATCGCCCGGTCACCCGGGATCGCCCGGCCACCCGGGATCGCCCGGCCACCCGGGATCGCCTGGCCACCCGGGATCGCCCGGCCACCCAGGATCGCCCGGTCACCCAGGATCGCCAGGATCGCCCGGTCACCCAGGATCGCCCGGTCACCCAGGATCGCCCGGCCACCCAGGATCGCCCGGCCACCCAGGATCGCCCGGCCACCCAGGATCGCCCGGCCACCCAGGATCGCCAGGATCGCCCGGTCACCCAGGATCGCCCGGCCACCCAGGATCGCCCGGCCACCCAGGATCACCCGGTCACCCAGGATCGCCCGGTCACCCAGGATCGCCAGGTCACCCAGGATCGCCAGGTCACCCGGGATCGCCAGGTCACCCAGGATCGCCAGGATCACCAGGTCACCCAGGATCGCCAGGTCACCCAGGATCGCCAGGATCACCAGGTCACCCAGGATCGCCAGGATCACCAGGTCACCCAGGATCGCCCAGTCACCCAGGATCGCCAGGATCGCCCGGTCACCCAGGATCGCCCGGTCACCCAGGATCGCCCGGTCACCCAGGATCGCCCGGCCACCCAGGATCGCCCGGTCACCCAGGATCGCCAGGATCGCCCGGTCACCCAGGATCGCCCGGCCACCCAGGATCGCCCGGCCACCCAGGATCGCCAGGTCACCCAGGATCGCCAGGTCACCCAGGATCGCCCGGTCACCCAGGATCGCCCGGTCACCCAGGATCACCCGGTCACCCAGGATCACCCGGTCACCCAGGTCACCCAGGATCGCCAGGATCAAATCAACAAGGTGTCTCGTCAGGCAGTTGGGGTTCAGGAAGCTCAGGTGGCAAATCAAGCTCACACGGCAGTGGCTCCTCTTCTAACAGTGGCAGCAATGCAGGAGCTGGTAGTCAAGCAGGATCAAGTCAACAAGGCGGCTCGTCAGGCAGTTGGGGTTCAGGAAGCTCCGGTGGCAAATCAAGCTCACAAGGCAATGGCTCCTCTTCTAACAGTGGCAGCAACGCAGGAGCTGGTAGTCAATCAGGATCAAGTCAACAAGGCGGCTCCTCAGGCAGTTGGGGTTCAGGAAGCTCAGGTGGCAAATCAAGCTCACACGGCAGTGGCTCCTCTTCTAACAGTGGCAGCAACGCAGGAGCTGGTAGTCAAGCAGGATCAGTCAGTCATCAAGGAGGCTCGTCAGGCAGTTGGGGTTCAGGAAGCTCAGGTGGCAAATCAAGCTCACACGGCAATGGCTCCTCTTCTAACAGTGGCAGCAACGCAGGAGCTGGTAGTCAAGCAGGATCAGTCGGTCATCAAGGAGGCTCGTCAGGCAGTTCGGGTATAGGACACTCAAACAGCCATTCTGGTTCGAAGGGCGGTGGATCCTCTTCTAAAAGTGGCAGCAACGCAGGAGCTGGTAGTCAAGCAGGATCAGTCAGTCATCAAGGAGGCTCGTCAGGCAGTTCGGGTAAAGGAATCTCAAACAACCATTCTGACTCGAAGGGCAGTGGCTCCTCTTCTAACAGTGGCAGCAACGCAGGAGCTGGTAGTCAATCAGGATCAAGTCAACAAGGCGGCGCCTCTGGCAGTTGGGGTTCAGGAAGCTCTGGTGGCAAATCAAGCTCACACGGCAGTGGCTCCTCTTCTAACAGTGGCAGCAACGCAGGAGGTAGTAGTCAAGCAGGATCAGTCGGTCATCAAGGAGGCTCGTCAGGCAGTTCGGGTAAAGGAATCTCAAACAACCATTCTGGCTCGAAGGGCAGTGGCTCCTCTTCTAACAGTGGCAGCAACGCAGGAGCTGGTAGTCAATCAGGATCAAGTCAACAAGGCGGCTCCTCAGGCAGTTGGGGTTCAGGAAGCTCAGGTGGCAAATCAAGCTCACACGGCAGTGGCTCCTCTTCTAAGAGCGATAGCAAATGACAATAATTGTGCATCAAGTATCAGTTCAACCTATTTACGGAACGAGAGAAGTTTGCAAAGCCAGTACTCTGAAACGTCTTCTGATTAAAAACAAAACTTAATAATATAAAATATTTTTTTAAATTATTCCTACATAGCCCATAATTAACAGGAATATTTCGACAGTTCCGTCCAAAATCCAATTTAATATACATATATTTAGTAGTTTATATATAGTATTTGGTTATTAAACGAATATGTTTTAAAATTTAGTACTAAATCTTATTATACTTATAATATATTATTTCACAATAATAATTTTTGTTATTTTTCTCCATTTTAATCCATTCTTTACTTTCCACAACATGACTCTTTAATCTTTGGGTTTCAATGGAACAAGATTTTCCATATCGATATAATTTATAAACAATAATCTTATATATTGTTACGTTCTGTGAGTTCGGGAATCGGAAATAAAGTACGTCTTCTGTACTATAGAATGTTTTATTACTTCTATAATACAGAAGTCAAGCAACAATGATTGCATTGTTGTATTCCGGTATGAAGGATAAGGTAGCCAGCGCAATTACAGGCAAGAGGCATATCATCTTAGTCCTCACAGTGACAACGCACCTGTTTTTGCATTTTTGTTACTTAAAACCTAAGTGCATGAACTGTAGGTGTTATGGGCGACAGGTACTGCTTTCCATCAGGTGGTCTGGCTGCTCATTTGTCACTGAATCGCATAAAAAAAAGTTCTTCAAGGCGGTTTAAAAACACGCAGAATACCTACATACACAGTGATAGTGTCGGGTAGTAGAGAGTGTGTCACGTCATTACCCAAAAAATAATAATTAATAAGTCACGTCTGTAGTATGCTTTATATTTTAAGACAGTTGTCCGTCAACACATGACAAATTATAGACAAGAACAATTAATTTTAAAATACCGTGTGTAAGAGAGGAACAAAACATTTTCCAAAAAGGAATTGAAATTATAAGAAAAGTTTCTAATACTAGAATGTCCTTTGTTTATGCATATAAAAAGGCTGGCAGTGTGTCGAGAAATCAGTTGAATTTCGAAGCTAAGTGGAGACAGAAATATGAAAAAGTGAAGTGGAATGAAGTCATAGTGAAAGAGTAATTAGTAAATATAAATAAATATAAATATGTTGGGACATTAACACACAGCACCATCTAGTTCCATGGTAGCTTACGAGGCCTATGTTTTAGATACCAGATAGTTAATACACTACACATATATAAGTTTAAATACATACATATTATAAATATAAACACCCATGACTGGAGTACAAACATCGTGCTCATTACACAAATTAATGCCCCCAGCGGGACTCGAACCCGCGACCGCTGGCACAGCACGTAGGGTCACTGAGCCAAACGTGTCGTCAAAGTGGTGTATGTTAGTATTCAGTGACTGAATTTAGTCAGAATTGTGTATATACTGCACGTGTTGGTGAATCTTCGCAAGTCGCTTTCTTTAACCAAGAGCAATAAAACATCCGTAGTGCAAAAGACATGCTTTAATTTCCTATCCCCGAACTCACAGAACGTAACAATTGGTGTTAGAAGTGGAATCGGAAATGCCGAAACGAATACGACAAGGAAGGCGTCACAACACGTACGTGCGATGGCGAAGCAACAAAGGAAGGATTCTGGCGCTAGTTCTGTTATTCAACAGACCGCAAAGAAGGTGAACGCTGAGGAGAAGGAAGTGGAGGAAAGAAAGGCGAGGGTATTACTCAGAGTTTGCGTTCTTCGTCTGAGTTACCTGACCAAAAATTATTTTTACTTTTGGCTCTATTCATCATACTCTTATGATCAAAGACATGCCAAAGGACATATATTTGAATTACGCACTCATTTTAATCAAATAATTTTTGAGATATTCTACTTCAATTTTTTAGGGCCCATATGAGTCAAAATTCGTGACAGATGGATCAAAACAGGAATAAAAATAAAAAAACCAAGTCTGTATTAATATTAATTCTGTATTACTAATTTTATGTATTTATATATTTTTTTAAATTATGATTAATTTGCTCACATTATTCTATGTATTATTTAATTGTGGAAACGTTATTGGTCAATGATTTATATTTTATGTTTTTTTTTTTAAATATATTACTTTGTACTGTTTGTTTCCCGAATAAAAAAAAAAAAGTATTCAGAGGGTAATTCAGTGTTACGACGAAAGCCAAAAATACTCTCGTCTTACTGCTCGTCGTCGCTCGCAATGATATTTAAGTAATCTAGAGCTCTGCAGCCATGGTGCCAGCCTATATAAATCAAAGCACACCGACTTCGAAAATATCTGATTAGGTATCTAAGTATAGTAAATGAAAACTACCGATCAGTGCTTTTTTTGAAGTCAGTTTTTATTTTTTTCTTAATTTTTTTTTTTTGATTTTATATATCTTAATTTAAGTATCTATAATCTTACATAATTTAAAAACTACAGCATTTATGTATTTAAGGTACTCTTGAAATCAGTCTTTATAATAAAAATAATAGAATTAACAATGGCCATGCTATTCTGAAGATATTGGAGAACAAACTCTGAGAAGCTTTGATGAATACACCTCTTTTATTTTATCCATCCTTCTACATTCTGCGACTCTCTTTTTTTCTTTTTTCTCATCATTGCTTAGTTTTGCTCGTGGCATTGTTGTATACTGCTATATAAAACAATAAATTAAAACGAGTAGTGTACTTTATGACAGATTATTGGTACTTTTCAAGTTTGCAATTATCAGTGTGGAATCATTCGGGAAAGAGACACGGGAAGGGTGCTCCCGATAGCGTCGGAGCAGTCCTAAAGTGAACTGCAGACCAGAAATAGTCGCCAGAGGAAACGACATTCCAAAAATTAAAACTCTAGTTAAGCAACCGAAAGACCATTATCCAGATGTTATATTAGAAGTGTTGTTATGCTTGGAACCTGATCTTAATCTTTTTTATTCATATTATGGGTTTTTGACCAGATGAATCAAATATAGATAAATCAGAATTTTGCCTAAAATCTTCGATTACCCGTGACACATATTTTCATCGGTATTCGCATTTAACCACAAAAATCAGTAACGCAAACGTATTTCTTGGAGCATAGATTCAAGTTTTAAAACTCTGTAACATAATTTGTAAGCTAGACATTCAGAAACCCACCTGAATCAAGAACAAATAAATCAAATACTTACTTTTGTGTCTCCGGATCGACGCTGAACTGATCGCACTTCCAGCTTCGGGCCCTTTTGTCGCACTACTGACTACCCCCAGCGCGGGTTGTGTTGGTCTCATTTTTTTTATTTCGCCGAGTACGGTCAAGCAAAGCGCGGGGCACATTAATCAGAATTTTATGCCGAACACCTTTTATTTTTTTATTTATAATAAGTAAACTAACGTAAATATAACTAACATTTTTTTTTGTTAAGATAACTAATCTTTTTTTCAATATGATTATAACTTATATTGTTTTTTCTATTGAAAAATCTTATTAGATAACGCGTTATTTATAATTTTGTTCAGAATAATGGGGAACGGACACGTCATATGAATTAGAAGAACGAGTTTCAAACGATTTTTTATATATTTAGAATGCAATTATTATAAAAACGGAATTGGTCCAAGTAAGATAATAATCCAAGGTATACTAAAAAAAATATTTCAGACAGATTTTTTTTTATTGGCTAGTTACAGAGATAAACCTCTAGATATCGAAAATTTAATGCGCTGAGAAATACCCGCGATACTTGACAAACGCGATGAAGCCCTCGAAGTGTGGTTCAAAATTTATCGAGAAAAGAATTTATTAAAAATTAATTTTATCCTATAATTTTGGTAAGAAATAAAGAATGTTTCGGCGTTTTTGATCAATCAAGGTAAAAGAGAGGATGACTTCAACTTTTTCAAATAGTGGTACGCCTGGGGGTTTTCACCTCGGACTTTCGTTATAGGTGGTATTTTGTTTTTTTATATCTGCCTCGGTGGTGTAGTGGCTAGCATGTACGGCTGCACATCCTGAGGTCCTGGGTTCGAGTCCCGGGTCGGGCCAAGTTTAGTTATTGAGTCTTTCTGTATAGTAAGCCTCAGTAACAGCCCGGAGTTGGGAAGTTGGCGGTGTTTCACCCCCGTGCCTCGGAGCCGTCGAGTAAAGCCGTCGGTCCTGCGCCGACACTCTCACCGGTCGTGTCGAGTAGTCGTCCCACCGGAGTATGAGAGTGACAGGAATAGAGAGTGCACTTGTGTCTGTGCGTACACGCGCTGCACTATAATATCTCCTGCGCAGTTGGCTAGTCTCAATGAGACTGGCCGCCGTGGCCGGAATCGGTCAGGAGAACATTATTTTGTTCTTTATACTATAGTGTAAAGTTTACCAAAATTTTTATGTGCTTTTGTTTTTTTTTTATTATTTAAATAAAAATCTATGAAGAAATCATATTTAAGCATATAATTTTAATAAATTTTTTTTTTTAATATGTATACCTACGTTGAAGTTTACCTAAATAGATAAAAAATAACATATTTTAAAGATACTTAACTGTATTTGTGGTCATAGCGATCTTGAATAAGGAGTAAACACTTACGTGGTATTTAATGTGTATAAGAAAAACAGTATAAAATCAGCTGAAAGGAATCGTCGTGGCTGGACGAATAAATGTGCAGATATTGAATTCGATGAAAATATGCCTTTGAAAATAGCTCAAGATATTTTTTGTCGAATAATAAAAATAAAAGCCGCTTCATAAAAAGGTTAAAAATTAAATTATGTGACAACAATAGCGATGAAAATAATTTTATTATTGATACAGCAATATTATATTAATACGAAATATATTTTCTTAAACCATCCAAAGGCAAAGTCCAACATAAAATATTGTCCTCGAAAAGTATAGAAGAATCGTTTCCAAAATGTAAAGGACATATTTTTTTTACATGCCTTTACGATACTACATCAGCGTTTTTCAACCAAAGAGAAACTTAAAAGTTTGCCAAAAATTTTCTGAAACGTCATGGTTTTTATGAATCAGCAAAATTTAAAAATATGAACGAAGACTCCGAGTGGAAAATGTATGGGAAAAGTTTTGGGCGATTTCTGTCATTTCTAGTACTCATACCTTAAATGGTCCCATAGAGTCTTTTGATCCTTACATGAAATAGGATCGATTGACATAAAAAGGTTTTTTGGTATTTAAGCATTTTTTTCGCTGACTGCACATTTTTAAAAAAACTGTGAATGCAGTTCAGAATATCTCAAAAAGTTATGGATGGTCTCTTAGAAACGAATATTTGTTAATTTTATTTTATTTTTTTTTTTATAATTTTAATTACTTTTATAATTGAATATAGAATATTATTTATTTATTTAATTTTAGCTGTTATTATTATAATTATAACATTTTTTTTAAAGAAAACTTTATTAATTAGTAATCTATATTTAGTGTTGCCATTATTGTATTTATAAACAAAAAGAAAAATAAAATATTGTTCGGAAGAATATGTAGGTGGACGGAATAATGACTCCACATTAAATTAAAATACTTGTTTAATGGACACTTTAGAAAAATTATATATGTATAATTAACAACTGATTATTCGGACCCGACATGTAGCTCGCGCGTGGAGAAAAAGGTGAATGACGGTTAAAACTGCGTCCGGCGGTGAGGGCCCGCAATGCCTACGTGTGCGTGGATGTATATACGAAGATTGCATGTGCGGGTTACAGCTTGGTGGTTGAGACGGCGTGAACATCCTCCCGGCCCTTGAAGGCTGAAGCCTTCAAGACCCGTCACTCTCCGAAGGAAGGCTACAAAGGCGATTGATAGCTCGTCGAATGGTGCCTCGTGAAGTCGTTATGTCGGCTACTCGTGGTATATTGTCCGGCCCATAAAATAATTTGACCACTCTTCCAAGTCGCCATTGTAAGGGTGGTAGATTTTCTTCCTTTACAAGGACCAAATCGTTGAGTTCAAGGTCCTTGCATTTCACCTTCCACTTGACACGCTGTTGAAGCTCGGCTATGTATTCAGCGACCCAACGCTTCCAAAAATGCTGCCTCATAGTCTCAAGTCGCTGAAATCTATTTAAATGATTAAAATTGTGCTCCATATAATTTGGACCTGGTAATGCGGTCAATGGTCTGCCTATTAAAAAGTGGCCCGGTGTGAGAGGACTATAGTCGTCAGGTAAGGAACTGAGAGGACAAAGAGGACGGCTATTGAGGATTGCCTCGACCTGCGAAAATAAAGATGATAATTCCTCATAAGTTAAATGACTATTGCCTAATATGCGCGTGATGTGATATTTAGCTGACTTCACGCCCGCCTCCCATAAACCGCCAAAGTGAGGTGCGTATGGTGGCGAAAAACGAAATTCAATGCCCTTTTCCGATGCAAAATCAGATAGCGAATCTTTATACAATTTATAAAAAATACTTATTTCCTTAGAAGCGGCAGTAAAATTTCTCCCATTGTCACAAAATATTTGATTTGGTATACCACGACGGGAAATAAACCTTTTTAGCGCTAATATGAAACCATCCTTGGACAGCTCACTCACAGCCTCTAGATGTATGCACTTAAATCTAAAACAGATAAAAATACACATATAACATTTTGTTATCTTAGCTCCGCGTCCCCTTCGATCAGCTATCATAAATGGGCCCGCGAAATCTGTACCGACAGCACGAAAAGGAAAATCAGGCATTAAGCGTTCTACTGGCAAATTGCCCATGATATTTTTCATTGCTTGTCCCTTATAGCGGCGACAAATAGCGCAATTACGAACCGTTTTCCTAGCTAGTGTCCTACCACCTATAGGCCATATGCGCTCCCTAACAGAGGCTAACAGCTGTTGTGGACCCGCGTGTAACAGGCGCTTGTGCTCGTATTCAAAAATAAGCTTAGTTAGGTGATTAGACGAATGTAATAACATGGGATATTTCTTATCATAAGGGTATTTCGACGCCTGCAAGCGACCACCGACCCTTATAACACCTTCAGCATCTAAAAATGGAGCAAGAGAAGACAGTACAGATTTAACGTTTATACATTTGTTATTGTTTAAAAGTGATAGCTCTCTTTCAAATGAATTTTGTTGTGAGAGCTTAATCAAAGCAGTGAATGATTGTTTTAGCTCTTTTGCTTGTAATGGACCTGAATATTTATTTTTAGGAAATTTGCAGTTATTTGAAAATCTAAAGATGTAAGCAACTACTCTTTCTAATGTTTTCAACTTAGAGTAATTCTCAAACAATAAGGGTGTTTCAGATAGAGTAGAAGTTAAAACCTTAACCTCCGGTAGTTCTGAATCACTCATCGAGGATTTAGGATTGCATGGCCAAAAACGTTCTGATTGCAGGAGAAAAGATGGTCCATCCCACCATAATTTAGCCTGCATTACTTTGTCCGGATCTACTCCACGCGAAGCTAGATCGGCAGGATTCTCACTCGTCGGAACGTAGCGCCAAGACGAAGAGTTGGTTAGCTCATTTATAGCAGCTACCCTATTGGCAACAAATTGTTTTAATTTATTGCAACCAGCTTGAAGCCAACCTAATACGACCATGGAGTCGGTCCAATAAATAACTCGATCAATTTTAATTCTGAGAGCTTGAATTACAGTAGAGCTCAGCTGCGCAGATAATAAAGCTCCACAAAGTTCGAGGCGAGGAATAGTTATTGATTTGATAGGAGCTACCCTAGCCTTAGCACAGAGCAATGATACCCTTACCTTATTTTTGGCATCTACTGATTTTAAATATATGCAAGCACCATAGGCGCTCTGTGATGCATCGCTAAAACAATGCATTTCTGTTGAGATGGCGTCAGAAATCAGAACCCATCTAGGAACATGAATAGCTGAAATAGAATCAATATTTTTAGTAAATCTTTGCCATGCCTTACGTATATTATTAGGAACGGGTTCATCCCATTCAGTTTTTTGAATCCATAGCTGCTGAATAATGATTTTAGGCTTTATAGTACATAATGACAGTAGACCAAGCGGATCAAATATTTTAAAGGTGGACGATAGGATATTACGCTTAGTAATGATATCAGAAGAAGTTAATTCAATTTTGAAATTTAGATGATCCGTTGATGAATCCCAACCAAGACCTAAAGTACTAGAAGTATGGCTTCGCATGAGCTCACCATTGTAATTAGTATTAGAAGGAAATAGAGAAGATAAATTTGAACGATACTTTCTAAGCGGAAAACAACCCTTGGATAGTGCTTCAGACACAGAGCTCTGAATGTAACGCAATTCATCGGCTGTTGAACTGCCTGTCAATAGGTCATCGACATAAAAGTCTTGTTGTATGACTCTTTTTATAAGTGGGTCCGAACATTCTTCACCCAGCTGCCACAAGCATCGAGTACTCAAAAAACTGGCACTAGAAAAACCATATGTTACCGTATTTAGTCTGTATGTCTTTAGCGGTTCGGAGGGATTGTCACGCCAAAGTATGAGCTGAAGATCACGATCACTCTCATCTACTAAGATCTGACGATACATCTTTTCTATATCCCCACAAAGTACATACTTATACTGGCGAAAGCGAATAAGAATGTTAAAGATAGAATCTTGGATAGTAGGACCTACCACTTGCAGGTCATTAATTGACACCCCAGATGACGTGGAGGCAGAAGCATCGAATACTACACGAAGTTTTGTAGACTCGCTCTTTTCTTTAATCACTGCATGATGTGGTAAAAAATATGATATCTCAGGTATGTCAATGGAAGACTCTGATAGATGACGCAGCTTGGAATATTCTGAAATAAAATCAGAATACAACACTTTTAGTTTTGGTTGCCTTACGAAACGTTTTTCTAAATTAAGAAACCTTTTCTTAGTGCTTTGGTATGAATCACCCAAGCAAGTAGGCTCATCGAGGAGTGGAAGTTTAACGCAAAAGCGACCGTCATCGAGTCGCCGAGTATTTTTTAGAAAATGTTGTTCACAAAACCTTTCGCTGTCAGAATGAACCTTTTTTTGGGGGAGGCCTTCAAGTTCCCAAAACATTTTAAGATCTTTATGTATTTCAATAGTGTGAGAAAAATTGCAATGAATAGCACCCTTATCTGAAGAATTGAAGCGCATAGGACCAGCTAATATCCACCCTAGTTTGGAGCTGCGCAGTATGGGGTTATTTGCACCTAAAGACTGCTGCTCAGAACATAAAATGTCCCAAAATAAATCTGCACCAATCAGAACATCAATGTCGGATGGAATATTAAAAGTAGGGTCAGCGAGATTAAATGGAGATAAATCAAGGTGACTTATGTTAATAAAACATTTAGGCAATTTTCCTGAAATTTGAGGTAATACTAAACAAGTTAATTTAGTACTAAAATTGCTATTTTTAGAACTTATGTGTATTGCACAACGTTCAGTATTAACGTGCTGCAGCATGTTGCCTATACCTATTATATTATGAACGCTGGAAGAACATGGAGTAAGGTTGAGTCTTCTTTTAAGCGACTCTGTTATAAAAGAAGTCTGACTACCACTGTCAAGTAAAGCGCGGACAGTCAAAGTATAATTTGTTTGTGGATTTGTGACATGAATTAATGCCGTACTTAATATAGTTTCGATATTAGAAGCAGCCGACAACGATACAGAAATATTTTTATTACAATTGCTTGGCTCAATAGAATAATGTAGCAAGGAGTTATGACGTTTCTTACAGAATTTACATGTGCCATATAGTCTACACTGGCGATAATCATGACCTCGTCTCAGGCAATTATGACATAATTTCAGACTATTGGCCTGAGAAATTCTCTCTTCGGGTGTTTTGGCCTTAAAAGTAGGGCAATCGTATATGCGATGTTTCTCATGGCAAACTAGGCACTCGAAGTTCTTAGAAGAAGCAGACTCAGGAGCTGAAACCACAAAAGAACGGGTCTGAGATTTCTGACGAGTTAAACTATCAGCTGAACGCCTAACGGGTTTATGAGTTTCGTGCTTGTTACCTTGAATCGACTCTAAAACATCTGCACGACCTTTCAAAAATGCCTTAAATTCTTCTAACGTAGGAATATCTTGGAGGGAATTTCTATGTTCCTCCCATTTCAAAATAGTGTTAGAATCTAATTTCGTAGACATTAAGTATATAATAAGTGTGTCCCACTTCTCGGTAGGCTGACCCAAGGTATTGAGAGCTCGGAGATTTTTCGCTACGTGATCAATAATAAATCTTAAGGATTTATCAGACTCACGTGCTATAGGCTCAAGATTAAAAAGTGAAACTAGATGGTTGTGAATGAGCTGCCTTTTATTATCATATCTATCGCAAAGCAACTTCCAAGCTTCATTATAGTTTTGATCTGTAACTTCTAAGTTGTGTATAACTAAAGACGCATCACCTTCGAGATACGATTGTAGATAATAAAATTTGTGTATATTACGAATTTTATTATTTGTATGAACCAAAGAATTAAAAGTATCCCTAAATTCCAACCATTTTGAATATTTACCATCAAAATTAGGTATTTTAATGACTGGTAATCGAAAACCTAATACAGCTTCATCGTCTTGATGATGGTTGGAATGTATTGAGTTTGCATTCTTAAACAACGAGGGAGCAGACTCGGTGTCTAAAAATTCTTTACTTCTTGAAATACAATAGTAAAAATCGTTTTCTATCAAATCTCTTTCGCATAATTCTGTTTTTAAATTAGATTCATTCAAAATTTCTATCCGACCTTGCAAATCGTCAAATTCATTAAATAACTCAGTAAATTTAGTTAGTCGTAAGTTTAATGAACTAATTTCTAATGACGATACATTATCTGTAGATTCTAGGGCCTCTAAGTAATTTTTGAATTTAGTTATGCGACCTTTAATCGAGCTACGCTTAATAAGTAATTCTTTAAGCTCCGACATTATTAACTTAACAAATAAGCAATAAAGATTAAAAAATAAAATAAACTAATTTTATTTTATATGATAAAAAATAATAATATAAAAATATCACGTTCCTCACTATTACGGTTGGGCGACGAACGCAGTCAGCTGTAGCTAAACGGGTCTCTTATCAGTTGCAATCTAATAGCGGTGCGACAAGGAAGCAACGTGCATTTGTCAATCGCAAGCGATAGCCACGTAATGTTCAATGATACTTCGGGCGCACTCGTAGGATGCTCGGAACTGGAATGTTACAATGCGTATGCGCAGAATTATATGGAAATAAATAATTGAAAATATAGGCGTGATAGGCAGCAGAGCTTGTGCAGATTGGAATTAGAAATACGCAATATAGAAATGAATTAAAGAAAAAATCGTTGATTATTCGATATAAGACATACGATACATAGGTACATAGGTATATCTTTACTTAGAATTATCATACAGTTATGAGTTTAGATACGTAGAAATTATAGAATCGATGCATCGGCAATAATCTGTTTGCAAAATTAAATAAATCTTTTGTGTATAAGCTAGAATGGATAAATGTTTCTTATTGATATTAAGTTTGTATATAATTTAATATTATTTTAATTTCCATCAAATATCTTTATTTTATAATTTGTAAAATGAGAAATTAAAAGTATGTGGAAAAACAAGACAATAACATAATAAAGCAGATCGAGGAAAAAGAACTCAAAGCTAGGAAAAGGAATAAATATAGGAACGAGCTCACTCTTTTTGTAAATGCTGGACCAATGCTGCGGCGCTTAAGCTAGACCGGCTGGCTGCTACAAAATTGATGCGAGTTCTTCATTAAAGTAGTATTCCTTTTATTAGAATTTCCTCCCTTGATCCGAAAAGAAGCTGCTATTGTATGACCGCTACGCGTCCTTCCACGTATGCATCGCGCGATGTGGTCAAAGTCCGATTCTTGCGTGTCCTGTCACGGTCGCCAATACTTTCCTTGTTCGGAAGAATATGTAGGTGGACGGAATAATGACTCCACATTAAATTAAAATACTTGTTTAATGGACACTTTAGAAAAATTATATATGTATAATTAACAACTGATTATTCGGACCCGACATGTAGCTCGCGCGTGGAGAAAAAGGTGAATGACGGTTAAAACTGCGTCCGGCGGTGAGGGCCCGCAATGCCTACGTGTGCGTGGATGTATATACGAAGATTGCATGTGCGGGTTACAGCTTGGTGGTTGAGACGGCGTGAACAAATATTAATTATTCAAGCCACAATATTGTCCGTGTAATTTGAAAAGTTAAAATTAATTAAAAATAATAATTTTAATTTAGTCTGCTATTATTTAAAAAACTAAATATTAAGTAACACTATTACTACATTACATTTACAAATAAAAAATAATAATTTGAAATACAATATATTCAAATTAGTATTTCAAATTAATATTTTTATAAATGCTTTTTTATTAATGCATTCGAAACGTAGGGAACCAAAAATTAAAATAAATTCGCGAAAAAATCCGAAAAGACAGTTTTAATTAAAATGTCAAATATTCGCGTAGATCCAAGGGTAAGTTGTTAATATTTTATATAAAATCTCCATTTTTTTGCCATCAATCTAAATATATTATATATTTAGTTATATTTAGTTACAATAAAGAAAATTACAAATATACTTAATTATATATACAAAACAAATGTACACTTATTTATTACTGTACAAGTAATGTCCGCGTGGAATAGTGGCAAGAATGCTAGCCGCGTTCCCCCGTTGAATAGAAATGCCGATTCTTTGGGCGAAAAATTCACCAGCTCTCCTTTCACCAGTAGAGGCGATAAGACGGGGTGTTATGTCTTTTAAGAAGTGCTTAGCACTTTGACTCCATGGGCCAAGGGTTTCTATGGAAAATGGAATAAAAACATATTTTTTTTTATGCGATTCAGTGACAAACGAGCAGACAGACCACCTGATGTAAAGCAGTAGGTACCTGTCGCCCATAACACCTACGGTTCATGCACTTAGGTTTTAAGTAACAAAAATGCAGAACCACAGGTGCGTTGTCACTGTGAGGACTAAGATGATATGCCTCTTGCCTGTAATTGCGCTGGCTACCTTATCCTTCAAACCGGAACACAGCAATGCAATCATTGTTGCTTGGCAGCAGAAATAGATAAGGGGGTGGTACCCATCCAGTCGGACTCCTCAGGCTTGACAGAGTCCTACCACCGGTGAACACATAATTATTACTAAGGCGTATTTACGTAACTTCAGAAGTTCAGCCAACTCCGCCGCGGCTCCCACTTTAGACGCCGTCTCCCTGACATGGGACGGGGCCAATGTGTCAACGCATGTAGCGTTCCGCAATAGCCCGTCCCCTTTCCCAAGGAACCACCGACAGGCCATCAGGTCTTTTACCATCATCTCGACTTATTCCAGATGGCTCAATTCTTATTGAATTTTAAATGCATTGCATTGAATTAAAAATTACAGGAATGTCCATGGCGGCAAGAGCTCTTTTGACGGTATCGTTTAGGGAACTATGACAGAAAAGTCTACCTGAACTTCTTCTGCAAGAGAGTCCATAACAGTCAACCTCTTTTCCACACGGGCACCTGTACTCAGTGCACAGCAGTGTACCCAGCCGGAGACCTAAAGCGATACGAAAACTGTCACTATCCAAAAGTTGAAGGTAGGACGTGCAGCCAGTGCCCCGATTCTTTAGCAGAAGAATCTATGTCCGTCATAGTTTACATCACTCGAAAGATTTTGAGCCAAATATTGGAATATAAAATGAAATAATGGCGCATCCCAAAGTTTTTGTATGGAAACTTCCTTTGAGATGTCAACATTTTGATTTCCACTTTTCTAAGGCTTCTGCAGCACCAGTTATGTTTTGGTTTGATTTCAAAATTTGAGAACAGGCTTCTCGAATACTGTGCTCAGAAGCGAGAAAAGCTGGAAAGGCTATACTTGAAATTTGTTTTACAATATCTAATTAAATCTAATCTATTAATCTTAATTTATAAAATCTTAATAATTTTACAACGTCTCGTTGCGGGGCATAGGCTCCTCGTCGTCCACCACGCCGGCTAAATATGATGAATATCCCATGAAATCTGCCCGATACCAGTTTCCAGTCCAGACCAGACCAGTTCCCCAGTTATTCTCGGAATTAAGACATTCAGACTTTTGATAGAATTTTTTTGATAGAACACCTGCATGATCATATTAGCCTCGATGGAGTTTGAATTTAGGATCTTTAACGTTATAGATAGAACAACGTCAGTGTTATTTTTAAAAAATAATTAAAGAGTGCGTGAGTGAAGAGGTAGTCTTTGTGAAATTCAATTTATGTTTTAAATAATTAGGATAGGTGAGATACTAACAATAACGCATATTAGGCATATTACAATCATATATTTACAGAATATCATTTAAGGATAGAATATAACATTATATATTATTTGTCGGACAATAACAACGGTTACCATGGCAACGCACGTACACATACCAGCTTACATCCCAAGTCAAGTACGTAAACAAGTTTTACTTCAAAAAGACTTTATTATTAATAAGACAATTATAAGTCTACACCTGAATAAATATCACTAAGAATCAATTAATCAATTACGTGTCATCTCATGTGTACTTTAAAATGCATTATTAATTTAAAACTAATATATGCTCTCGGATTCCGTCATGTTTGTTTTTATAAAGATGTCATAATTAACTTTATTTTTAACTAAGTATGTTATATTTGAAGTTGAATTTAACAATTATTTACCCGACTACAGCGAAGCCCAAAGGAGAGGTATGTGTTTGACCTGTATGTAAATATGTATGTATGTCCGACCCTATGTTCTCTCGTAATTACTAAACGATTAAAGTGTAATAGGGTATAAAGATAAAAAATTTAAATCAAAATGACGGATCTTAGACTTTAGAGTTTTAACTACATATTTAAGTATGCTATTAATAAAACTTTCATCTGAAGAAGAAAAAACTACTTAGAAAGAAATATAAGTCATCTATACAGATAAATAAAATTGGAGTGTCTGTTTGTAATATTAAAATAACCGCTTTTTACTAAATGCATATAGATGTATACACGGTACATATACCAAAACAACATTTTTTACAATTTTTGTCTGTCTGTCTGTCTGTTTGATCCGGCTAATCTCCGAAACGGCTGGACCGATTTTGACGGGACTTTCACTGGCAAATAGCTGATGTTATAGGGAGTAACTTAGGCTACTTTTATTTTAGAAAAAGAATCAGGGTTCCGTGAAAAAAAATTAAAACCCATGTAATTATGAACAAAATCCGCGTACGGCGTACGCACCCGAGCAAAACGAGGGTAAATCGCTATATAATTTAAATGAATATCTTAGGAGTAGCAAGCTACTATTTATGTATACCTAAACATAGCCGTGATAGCTAGACTCATATCTCTAATTAATCTGATATAGACGATGAGAAAAAAGATTGAAAAAGAGAAGAGATAGAAAGCTTAGATTTAGCATCAGTTTTTATTTGCCGTTTTAATAAGGATACTTAGTTTTCGGCTTACACATGCTTTTTCATGTAGGGATTCGAGTAATATTACCTAGTAAGGTACCTATTGTTCATGATACTCATTCCATCCTCTGTTTTCTTTCTAAAACTAGCGACTCAACCTCCCTCCGTAGATATCTCAGAGATGAGATATTTTTATCCTATATGTTGACCTGTATAACCAGCTATTATCATACCAAATTTAATCAAAATCCCTCCAGTGGCAATTCCGTGATGCGGTAACAGTCAGACAAACAAAAATTCTAAAAACTATAGATGCAGCCTCTGTATCGATAATAGAGACTATTTCAATAAGACTTTCCAAAAAATATTTAATGAACAGATTCGGCTTAAGTACAATTTTATTATATGTATAGATAAGGGGGTTTTGAAAATATTAACAATAATAACTTCATAGTTACATCCAAAAAGAAGAGGAAGTATACAGAGTAGTAGGAAAATATACAAGATGGCCTTATCGCTGAAACTGGGATAAGGCCATCTTGTAGGTGCAGAAAATAGATATAAGAAAATGGTGACATGAAGAGTTGTGAATTTTTTTTTATAAGAAGAAAATTTGGATGTTTAAACGTTTGTCAATCTATAACTCAACCATTAAACATTCCTAATAAGGATAATGATTAAATTAATATGTTATTATAACAACATTTGATCCAATTTTATCAATAGATGGCGCTGTTCAAGGACATTGTGTTCAAGCGAATGAAGTTGCGGGTAGAAACCAGTAAGATTTTATCACAAAAAATAGTATTTTACAGTTTTTATGAACTATTCATTTTCCTCCAGCCGCTCTAGATAATGTTTAGGAATTCTTTTTATCTGTATTAGTCTATTCATCTGTTTTTCAGTCTATGTTATTGACCGATTTCAAAATGAGATTGATTTTGATGATATTTTCTCAAAATATACAAAATATAAATTTCCAGACGTTTCTGTGAACTTTTTAAAATTCTGATCCAATACAAAAAATAATGTAAAAAGAATATGTAATTAATTTATTAGCTTGTTTAAACAGCAGGCCTTATTTATTGATTGCATATTTTTCAATTCTTTTGTTTTTTTCTGAATATAAGTGCAAGGAGACGAATGGTATGGCATAACGCAGTCGTCTGCCAAAATGACGTCTACCATAGTCCTCCTATTGGCGGTAAGTTTTTTTTTAATTTTCATAACTCACACTTAATACGACTAAGTCTTTATCTTTAAGTCCTTATTTCTGCGATTTTCTATCGATTCTATTACTTATAATTTACTCTTAAAACGTTTAAGAGCCCTTTTTTATTTTTTCATTTTTTTTTGCGGTTTTTTCTTTGTTTTTTGTGTCGACGTTTCGAATGCTTTTGTAAGTCTACCTTAAAACGTTATACTATTTACTGTACTTAGTACTAATTTATATATTTAGATGTTAAAAATAATTATTTATTAACAACTAAGGGTCCTTTCAGTTTAATTTTCTTATATTGAAAAAAAAGCCTTCTATCCCGCGCAAACTCCTTACAGTTTATCTTTTGCAAATAAAAACTGGACTAATTTTTATAACAACAAAATAAAATATCTTGATAATAATCAATTTATGTAGTTATAAAATTCTAATTAAACTACTATCGTATTTTTTCGCAGATATCTTAATTTAAACAGGGATTTTACTAACACAATTTTATTTCTTTAACTTTTTCTATATATTTTCCTTCATGACGGGGTGCAAGTGCACACCCTTGCACCCCTCCTCCCCTCTCCCATGATTTAGAGTTAGGTTGAGATTTATAGTCGTAGCTTTACTTAAGTTACTTAAGTATGGTTCACTTACCACCATTTTTATGTCTCAATCATTTCAGTTGAAATTTCCATATGACATATTTCTAAGCTTAATGTATTCCGCCCTTTTTAACGTCCCACTGCTGAGCACGGTCCTCACTTCAATACGAGGAGAATCAGGCTATAGTCCACCACGCTGGCCAAGTGCGGGTTGGCGGACTTCACATGTCTTTCGAAAACTTGCTAGGTTTTCTCAGACATGCAGGTTTCCTCACGATGATTTCCTTCGCCGTAAGGCAAGTGGTAATCATGTTAGAAATGATTCGCACATGAAAATGTCAGAGGTGCGAGACCCGGGATTTGAACCCGCTTCACTCGGTTTCCCAAGCTTAATAATAACCTAAATAAAATATGTATGTAACATATATTCGGAGATTCAAAGTGTACTCGGATTCCATAGTAACCATTACTGCTCTATCTGTACTTAGTACGGTTTTCTAAAGTAATTCTGCGTTTGACAAGACTATAAAACACATCTTTTGCCAAAAGTAGAACTTTATCACAAAGTGTAAGTGTGTATGTAGGTATGTATTAGTGTATCAACATTTGTTCTTTTATTTATGTGTGTTTTTTTTTCAGGCTTTAACTGCAGTTAACGGCCTGCCTCGGTTATGTAAGTAACTTTTATAATAAAACGAAATCATTGGCTCAATTTGTAGTGCCAGCTGTGCCAGCGATCGCGGGTTCGAGTCCCGCTGGGGGCATTCATTTGTGTGATTCTAGTCATGGATGTTTATATTATTAATATGTATGTATATATGTATCAACTATCTGGTATCTATAGCAAAGGCCTCGTAGCTTACCATGGTACTACATGGTACTGTGTGTTAATGTACCAATATATTTATTTATTATTTCATTTTAGGGAAGCTTTTTTTGGGATTTATGCTGAGGTATAGTTCGATATAAATTAAATGGCGAAGTGCGAGAAGCACAGCATCTCGTCCCTCTGCGTTCCGCTGATACCTAATATTGCGTTCTGCGTGAACGTACGATGCTCAGAACCGTCATTAAGTTTGAACCGTTGTACCTACCCCAACTTTTTTATTAGTTAAATAATGAAACCACATCAAATTTCTGACCTAACAATTTAATTGAGGAATAATAAATTTTATAGTTTAAGGACAAAACTACAGAGTACTAATCAAAGTAGATTTATCTAAGACTTTCTTAGATTTACGCGGATATTTAACATTTTAAATAAAACTATCTTTTCGGATAGTTTTTCGCGGATTTATGTTGATTTTTGGATCCGATGCTTCGAATGCTCTAATTGAATTGCTGAAATTGAAACATTTCTTTCTTGGTTACCTGCTCCTAATATAAAAGAATTCAAATGCAATATGAATAAAATAAAATTTTATCGTATTCAGCCCTTTTTAACGTCCCACTGTTGGGCACGGGCCTCCCTTCAATACGAGGGGAATCAGGGCATAGTCCACCACGTTGGCTAAGTGCGGGTGGACTACAAATGTCTTTCGAAAACTAGCTAGGTTTTCTTAGACATGCAGGTTTCCTCACGATGTTTTTTTTCACCATAAGGCAAGTGTCAATCATGTTAGAAATGATTCGTACATGAAAATATTAGAGGTGTGAGACCAAGGATTTGAATCCGCTTCACTCAGTTTCCCAAACGAGCGCGTTACTACTGGGCTACCACTACCTGAAAAGAACAATCGAGAAATTAAATAAAATTATAGTCGCATTCTTGCGCCCGCGCAAGTAATTCGACATCATTATCATAAAATACCTATATAAATTTTATTATAAAAAGTAAAATTTATATTATTTTACAAAATATATTAACTTACAAAATAATTATTATATTATAAAGGTATTACAGTAATTTTAAAATCACTTTAAATCTTAAACTGAGGGTCGTAACTTCTAGTCGAAGTTGTTTTTGCAAAGTTAACTTTACATTCCGAAGCTTAGTTTCAAACGTTTTGTTTTCTCTTTGTCTTTGTATTATATGTAATACTCTTTTCCATAATTTGCAACTGACAAAACGAATGAAATTCAGAAGTGTTGCTAGAATTTTTCAGAAAAAAAAACCTATGTGAATTGACATTGGCAAATCTGCCAAAAAAGTTTGGACAGTGGTTGTTTTTCTCAAATCCGTACACTTTTTTATTTTTTTAAATTTAATGCATAGACAGATAAATGACTTTTGAATTTTTACTTTCAGATGCTCCAATACGTCCACCAAACAAAGGATGTGTATGCAGCACTTCCAATGAAGGACATCCAGGACCTAATCCCGGTACCAGTCCGCCATTACTGCTCTTTTTATTAACAACGCAAGATCTAGAAAATCAAGGAAAGAATGATTATCCCATTAGTTATTATATTAGTCAAAATTATGGAGATGGAGGCTATATATCAAGCAGTTCAGCTCATGGGATCTCTTGCGGCCAGTCAAACTCAGACGGTAGTGGCTCCTCTTCTAGCAGTGACAGCAGCGCAGGAGCTGGTAGTCAATCCGGACCAGTAGGTCAATCAGGATCGTCCTCCTCAGGCAGTTCGGGTACTGGAAGCTCAGGCGGCCAATTACACTCAAACGGCGGAAGCTCCTATTCTAACAGTGAAAGCCACGCAGAAGCTGGTAGTCAAGCCGGACCAGTAGGTCAATTAGGATCGTTCAGGCAGTTCGGGTACTGGAAGCTCAGGCGGCCAATTACACTCAAACGGCGGAAGCTCCTATTCTAACAGTGAAAGCCACGCAGAAGCTGGTAGTCAAGCCGGACCAGTAGGTCAATTAGGATCGTCCTCCTCAGGCAGTTCGGGTACTGGAAGCTCAGGCGGCCAATTACACTCAAACGGCGGAAGCTCCTATTCTAACAGTGAAAGCCACGCAGAAGCTGGTAGTCAAGCCGGACCAGTAGGTCAATTAGGATCGTCCTCCTCAGGCAGTTCGGGTACTGGAAGCTCAGGCGGCCAATTACACTCAAACGGCGGAAGCTCCTATTCTAACAGTAAAAGCCACGCAGAAGCTGGTAGTCAAGCCGGACCAGTAGGTCAATTAGGATCGTCCTCCTCAGGCAGTTCGGGTACTGGAAGCTCAGGCGGCCAATTACACTCAAACGGCGGAAGCTCCTATTCTAACAGTGAAAGCCACGCAGAAGCTGGTAGTCAAGCCGGACCAGTAGGTCAATTAGGATCGTCCTCCTCAGGCAGTTCGGGTACTGGAAGCTCAGGCGGCCAATTACACTCAAACGGCGGAAGCTCCTATTCTAACAGTGAAAGCCACGCAGAAGCTGGTAGTCAAGCCGGACCAGTAGGTCAATTAGGATCGTCCTCCTCAGGCAGTTCGGGTACTGGAAGCTCAGGCGGCCAATTACACTCAAACGGCGGAAGCTCCTATTCTAACAGTGAAAGCCACGCAGAAGCTGGTAGTCAAGCCGGACCAGTAGGTCAATTAGGATCGTCCTCCTCAGGCAGTTCGGGTACTGGAAGCTCAGGCGGCCAATTACACTCAAACGGCGGAAGCTCCTATTCTAACAGTGAAAGCCACGCAGAAGCTGGTAGTCAAGCCGGACCAGTAGGTCAATTAGGATCGTCCTCCTCAGGCAGTTCGGGTACTGGAAGCTCAGGCGGCCAATTACACTCAAACGGCGGAAGCTCCTATTCTAACAGTGAAAGCCACGCAGAAGCTGGTAGTCAAGCCGGACCAGTAGGTCAATTAGGATCGTCCTCCTCAGGCAGTTCGGGTACTGGAAGCTCAGGCGGCCAATTACACTCAAACGGCGGAAGTTCCTATTCTAACAGTGAAAGCCACGCAGAAGCTGGTAGTCAAGCCGGACCAGTAGGTCAATTAGGATCGTCCTCCTCAGGCAGTTCGGGTACTGGAAGCTCAGGCGGCCAATTACACTCAAACGGCGGAAGCTCCTATTCTAACAGTGAAAGCCACGCAGAAGCTGGTAGTCAAGCCGGACCAGTAGGTCAATTAGGATCGTCCTCCTCAGGCAGTTCGGGTACTGGAAGCTCAGGCGGCCAATTACACTCAAACGGCGGAAGCTCCTATTCTAACAGTGAAAGCCACGCAGAAGCTGGTAGTCAAGCCGGACCAGTAGGTCAATTAGGATCGTCCTCCTCAGGCAGTTCGGGTACTGGAAGCTCAGGCGGCCAATTACACTCAAACGGCGGAAGCTCCTATTCTAACAGTGAAAGCCACGCAGAAGCTGGTAGTCAAGCCGGACCAGTAGGTCAATTAGGATCGTCCTCCTCAGGCAGTTCGGGTACTGGAAGCTCAGGCGGCCAATTACACTCAAACGGCGGAAGCTCCTATTCTAACAGTGAAAGCCACGCAGAAGCTGGTAGTCAAGCCGGACCAGTAGGTCAATTAGGATCGTCCTCCTCAGGCAGTTCGGGTACTGGAAGCTCAGGCGGCCAATTACACTCAAACGGCGGAAGCTCCTATTCTAACAGTGAAAGCCACGCAGAAGCTGGTAGTCAAGCCGGACCAGTAGGTCAATTAGGATCGTCCTCCTCAGGCAGTTCGGGTACTGGAAGCTCAGGCGGCCAATTACACTCAAACGGCGGAAGCTCCTATTCTAACAGTGAAAGCCACGCAGAAGCTGGTAGTCAAGCCGGACCAGTAGGTCAATTAGGATCGTCCTCCTCAGGCAGTTCGGGTACTGGAAGCTCAGGCGGCCAATTACACTCAAACGGCGGAAGCTCCTATTCTAACAGTGAAAGCCACGCAGAAGCTGGTAGTCAAGCCGGACCAGTAGGTCAATTAGGATCGTCCTCCTCAGGCAGTTCGGGTACTGGAAGCTCAGGCGGCCAATTACACTCAAACGGCGGAAGCTCCTATTCTAACAGTGACAGCTACGCAGAAGCTGGTAGTCAAGCAGGATTAAGTCAACAAGGCGGCTCGTCAGGCAGTTCGGGTTCAGGAAGCTCAGGTGGCCAATCAAACTTTAACGGTGATGAAACCTCTTCTAGTAGCTATAGCAGTTCAGAAGCTGCTTCTTTAAGTAACTTAAAGAAGCAGCTTACTATGAATCAAGTTCTAGTTCAAGCTTCGCAGAAAGCAAGAGCAGTTCGCAAAGCGAGTAGGTACTATGAATCGTCTTCCTATTGAAGAAACAGTTATTTTTTTGATTATTCCTACGTACATATATTACTTATTATTTACAGGGCTATTCCGAAAATTCCTTCCAGAATCTAACTGAATATATTATGTATAAGGTTATTTAACGATTATGTTCTAAATTTTGCACTAAATTATATTATATAATTTCACGATAATAGTTTTTGTTGTTGTCCTCTTTTTTAATCCCCTATTTACTTTCCACAACGTGCCTTTATTCTTTGGGTTTGAATGGAACAAGATTTTCTATATCGATAAAATTTTTAAAATAATAATCTATATCTATACGTATAATAAAATTCTGAGTCGATTCTGTACATTAAATATTTTTTGGAAAATCTTATTGAAATAGTCATTATTATCGATAAAGATGCCAAATCTATAGTTTTTAGAATTTTTGTCTGTCTGTGACCGCATCTAAGCATTCTTTCTAAACGGTCACCTTCGTTATGATAATAAGCTGTTGACATGACCATAGATAATCCAAATCTTATATATTTAAACGAGCAATTCTTGTATATTTATATCTTTATTTATTTATTTATTTATACCGGCGATCTCTGAAACGGCTCTAACGATTTTGCTGAAATTTGGTATATGGGGGCTTTCGGGGGCGAAAAATTGATCTAGATTAGTCACATGTCTGGGAAAACGCGTGTTTTCGAGTTTTCATGCGTTTTTCTTATGCATTATTCTACGCAAAATTTAATCGCGACATCTATACAACTCTGTCAGTAACACTTAGTCACTTAATGTAAAATTATTTTTAAGCCAAATTAAAAGGAAAATTATTCTTATCGCGACATCTATACAACTGTCTCAGTAACACTTAGTCCCTTAATGTAAAATTATTTTTAAGCCAAATTAAAAAGAAAATTGTTCTTATCGCGACATCTATACAACTTTCTCAGTAACACTTAGTCACTTAATGTAAAATATACAATCTTTCAAGAACTCCGAGCGAAGCTCGGTCGCCCAGGTACTAGTTCATATAATACAAATAGAATATGCCTAAAATCAAAATAAAGCCATTTTCAGAATTTTTTTACTGTACTCCATCAATTTAACACCAGTTAGACAGGAAAAAGTCTTAATCCTGAGAGGAATTGATAAAAGGAACACAGTTGACAGTATGGAACAGTTGTTTTTTTTAAATTAATAATTTTCAACTCTCTAGACTTAAATAGAATATGGCCGTTTCAGCAATATGTATAGAATTATTTTTTGCCTGATTGCGGCGAACCTTTGAGCTTTTGAGCGGAGGGTTGTGACCTGAATGTATGTATGTATGTATGTCTGACTCTACGTTCCCTCGTAATTACTAGACGGCCCGAACGATTTTGATGATTTGTCACGTTCTGATGACGTAGTTCGATCCGTCTTGATAACGAGTGTCATATGGGATCTAAAAAAACAAAAACAAATCTATCCCAGGGGAATCCGTTAAGCCGTTCTGGCTTTATTGAGTAACAAACATCCAAATTCACATCTAAACTTTCGCTTTTATAATATTAGTAAGATAAATATCATTAAAAATCAAAATGGCCGATTTAAGACGCCAATTTCTGTGTCTTAAAAAAATAAAATTGTTCAAAACACTCCAGTGAGTTATCAAAATACAGTTTTTTTTAATTGGCGATTACAAAAGTAATTTAGAATAGAAAATTGTTAAATAAAACTAAAAATGTCTAACTGACCGAGACTGAAAAGCTGTATAAAAAATACATTACAACAGAAACATAGATTTTGCAGTCGGAGATATACACGCAGCTATTATAAAACATGTACATACTCGTATGTATGTATGTCTCCGACTGCATAATATTTACTATGTTCCTGTATCAACTTGTTCTTATCTTTTTAGTTCACTTTTGACGCACTTGGGTCTTTTATAATATCTATACATGTAATAAAACTGTAGAGGTCGAATGTCTGTACATAGACAAAAATGCTGAAAACCGAGTCAGAGGGATGTAAGAAGAGAAATAGAACAAAACCAGTTTTTTTTTTCAAATTTTTTGTTTATCTATGTGTCTGTTTGTACGGGCTAATCTCCGAAACTGTTGGACTGATTTAAATGAAATTTTTCATGGTGGTACCTTATATCCCCGGTCAACATTTTAGATACTTTTCATCTCGGAAAATTAAAGAGTTCCCGTGGGATAGTAAAAAAATTATAGTAACTTACACAGCTTAGTTCATACATCAGAATAACAAATAGGCTATTTTTTATCAAACAAAAATGTACGATTCCCGTGGGATAGATTTATTTTTGTTTGTCTAGAGGTGAACCCGAGCGAAGCGAGGGTGAGCTGCTCATACTTTTTGAATCTCTCTTAAAAACTTAATGTACATAATATTACGTACATATGTATGTATATATGGGCTGCAGCAGAAATATTTCCAGGAGGGTGCATCTGCTTCTACACATTAAACTACTAATTAGTCATTAAATGATTAACTTTTTATTCATATGTTATCATAACATATCATCTTTTTTCGCAGATATCTAAATTAAGTAAATAAATAAATAAATATGTTGAGACATTAACACACAGGGCCATCTAGTTCAATGGTAAGCTACGATGCTTGTGTTATGGATACCAGATAGTTGATACACTACACATATATAACTTTAAATACATACATATTATAAATATAAACACCCATGACTAGAGTACAAACATTCGTGCTCATTACACAAATTAATGCCTCCAGCGGGACTCGAACCCGCGACCGCTGACACAGCAAGTAAGGTCACTACAAACTGAGCCAAACGTATCGTCAATTTAACAAGGATTTTACTGATACAATTTTATTTCTTCAACGTTATCTATATATTTTTCTTCATGCCAAGGGGATGTAGGTAAGTGTATAAATGGCTATCAAAGGAGTTCTAAATCTACATAACAATAACATAAAATTATACAAATAATTAAAAGTGAAGTGTATATCTGTTACTTGAAAATCCCTCAAGTGCATAGACCAGTACCTAAACAATCTTTTTGACGTGAAACGTGGTTGAAATCACTCCGAAACATAAGAGTACCAGTGGTCAGAAAATTGAACCGTAATAAAATAGGTTGCAATAGGTTTTACTGCGGGAAAATATCTCATCTCGGAGAAATTTATACTACTTAATTGTTAAAACGTACTAGGGACGAACTCGAGCAGAGTGAAGATGAGTCGTTTGTTATGATTCATTAATTTTAGTGCTAATATTGTTAGACATATTTAAAGTTACCTATATTTCTTGTAATTAACTAAAGTTTCAATGAAATTATGTTTTATATTTTAAGTATGCTTTTATAAATCAAATACATTAATTGATTATTATGATTTAAAGAATACGCCGGAAGTAGTTGAAGTTACATTAAATTATTAAAAAGGTGGGTTGATTGAAGTTAAAATTAATATAAGGAGTGCTTTCTATGATTAGGATTCATTCTTGTTCAGGAAGAGTTACTGTGTAATTATGCTGAAACAGTGTTGTGTAAATTCTAGTATAAAGCAGTGATATATGCAGTGTGTTGTAATTCTTATATGTAAATCAATAATTATTATACGTTTGAAGTGTACACTGGTGGTTTTCATTACACGTTAGTGATATATATGATATTCTTTCCGTTACTATCTTCAAAGATTACTATTTTACTAACTTGTTTTCAAATATTTATAAAAACAAAAACACTAAAAACGAGTCGCTGAAATAGACGTTTCACGTTAAACCAACGGCGTTATGCCCAAACAGTCGACATAGCCCCATACGATTTTTTTTACTTTTGTCAGTGTGTCTGTGTTTCTATTTGTCTGGGGTAATATCCTTACAGGCTTTACCGACTGTACTAAATGGGACTTTCATTTAAAGATGAAGAAGAGAGGTATTTGTCCACATACGAGTATACATTTTATTCCGGAAATATTAAGGGTTTCAGCGTAAAAATGAAATACCTTAAAAATTATGCAACATTCGAATTTACGTTACTAAACCGCTAACGCGCTAACACGCTTCACTCGGGTGCATCAGGAGGATAAGTCACTAAGTATAAATAAAAAGTACACACCTTTGTACTTACATAGAATATTTTGATAATACAATATATATTATTATTATTATTAATATTATAAAGAGTTTATTTATTTGAACGCGCTAATCTCAAGAACTAATCTATTTTGAAAAATTCTTTTCACATTAGATAGCCCGTTTATTGAGAAAGGCTATAGGCTATATATCATATAATATATAGTCTATGTATTCCATACCAACCGTTAAAACGTACCTAGGGGCGGACCCGAGCGAAGCGAGAGTGAGTTGCTTGAGTCGTAAACGGTTAGTAGGCAGTGGTAGCCCAGTGGTAACGCGCTCGCTTGGGAAACCGAGTGAAGCGGGTTCAAATCTCGGGTCTCGCACCTCTGATATTTTCATGTGCGAATCATTTCCAACAGGATTACCACTTGTCTTAACGGTGAAGGAAAACATCGTGAGGAACCTGCATGTCTGAGAGAACCTAACAAGTCTTCAAAAGACATGTGAAGTCCGCCAACCCGCACTTGGCCAGCGTGGTGGACTATGGCCTGATTCCCCTCGTACTGAAGGGAGGCCCGTGCCCAGCAGTGGGACGTTAAAAAGGGTTGAATACAAACGGTTAGTATGAAATGATAGAATATATCCTACTTATATTATAAATGCTAAAGTTTGTGAGGATGTCTGGATGTATAGATGTATGGATGTTTGTTACTCTTTGACGCAAAAACTATTGAATGGATTTTAATGAAACTTTACAATAATCTAGCTCATACATCAGAATAACACATAGGCTACTTTTTATCCCGGAAAAATGTACGGTTCCCGTGGGATAGATTCACCGATGGTAGGACTCTGTCAAGCCTGAGGAGTCCAACTGGATGGGTACCACCCCCTTATCTATTTCTGCCGCCAAGCAACAATGATTGCATTGTTGTGTTCCGGTTTGAAGGATAAGGTAGCCAGCGCAATTACAGGCAAGAGGCATATCATCTTAGTCCTCACAGTGACAACGCACCTGTGGTTCTGCATTTTTGTTACTTAAAACCTACATAAGTGCATGAACCGTAGGTGTTATGGGCGACAGGTACTGCTTTCCATCAGGTGGTCCGTTTGCTCGTTTGTCACTGAATCTCATAAAAAAAAAAAATTAAAAAAAAAAAAAAAAAATGATTTGTTTTTGTTTTTTTAAATAATACGTAGTCGTAGTAAGAGCAAAACCTGGAAAAAATATTCTTTGCTTTTTCTATAGAATTTTTATATAGTCCAGTCATTTAAGCTTAAATTAGGTAAGAATCTCGGAATTCGAGATACCCAGCTGTAAGTCTGTAAATACTTGTATATTGACACTCTAAAAGTTGTCTCAAAACCTACATATGGTAGGGTTTACGCAACTATTAAATTTCAAGGTCAAAAGTCACAAAAATCGTTTTTTTTGCGCTTTTTTTGTAAATATCTCGTTTCATATGGGTTTTTTGCCATTTGTATTTATTATCAATATTGTCATGGAATCATGGAAGAACTTGAGACAAATGTCGTTGAAGACGATAATGAAGATCAGTTTGAAATTTACCAGCAGCCTGAAGAAGACGATGAAGAGGAAGAAGATGATTAAAATTATAAATTGTAGTTTTTGTACCCTTTATTCCATTTTTTTACTTTTAATAAAAATAAATGTATTGAATGATATTTTGTAATAAGAAGATTAATTCATAATTTATTTGTTTTTTTTTCATCATGTAAGAAGTTATTAATATTAATTAGGTTAAAATTCAAATACAATTCCTATATTTTCATTAACAATTCTGCAATTACATGGGCAGGTAAGTGTTGTTAAATAAATTAATACTGAGTAAAAATTGGATAGGTTAGGAAAAAAATGATAAAATATAATATAATAGTTAATAAAAATTGACAAATATTTATAATCATTGATTTATCGATAGTTCATCAACTATATATGGCGCGTTTTCGACCGCAGGCACCGGTTGACCTGAAGTGATGCTGTGACCGCGCGCTCTCCGCCCTCTATCTCGAAAACGGTTCACCGTATAAAAAAAAATTTTAAACAAAATTTGTAGAGAATTTAGTATTCTACAATATTAATAATAAATACAAATAGCAAAAAACCTATAGGAAATGAGATATTTACAAAAACAGCGCAAAAAATCGATTTTTGTGACCTTTGACCTTGAAATTTAATAGTTGCGTACACCCTACCATATGTAGGTTTTGAGACAACTTTTAGGGTGTCAATATACAAGTATTTACAGACTTACAGCTGGGTATCTCAGATTCCGAGGTGAACTTACTATAATGACTGGACTAATATGGACTTTATAATCGTAAAAAACATGAAATTTGGACTTGACGATAGCTCTCGGAAAAGCTAGTCGGATGGATGTTTGTTACTCTTTCAAGCTAGACGATCGTCGATCGTAAGGGATCGACTGTCTATTCCATACATAATTTTAATTTTGTAGGGGTATACATATATGTGTGTAGCATGTGTATGGGTACTCGTATGTGTGCTTAGGTTAACCACATCGCAACTAAGTAGTCGCTACTCGTCACTCGCTACTCACTATAGAGAGTATACGCAATAAACCTATTATTGTTATTTTGGTTTAAATTTAATCAATGCATCTTTTTATTCAGGAATAATCCCTGAAGCATGGAAATCCCAGCTTATTATCCCAATTCTAAAACCAGGAAAAAGTCCTTCTGATCTCAACTCCTATACAGCAAGTGCATAAGCATCCACTCTTGTTAAAATTTTTGAGCACCTCCTTAAAAATCGCTTGAAATGGTTAGTGGAAAGCAGGAAAATCTTAGTGCGCTCTCAATTTGGCTTAAAAAAGGGCCCGAGTACAATAGATAGTCTCAGCATTTTTACGACAGACATTCGACTAGCCTTCGCTAAGGGTGAATACTTGGTTGGGGTCTTCCTGGATATTGCTTCTGCATATGATAATGTTCTTCTTTCGTTACTCAATCAAAAAATGCAACAGCTGAATATTCCTGCGAGGTTGACTATTTTCATGTGTAATCTGCTGACCAGTAGAACCATATCTCTTGGACACCGCTTGCTAACTATGCAAGTCCAGGCAGGTCTGGAAAGGCCTTCCTCAAGGCTCGGTCCTTAGTCCTTTGCTATACAGCATTTATACCCATGACCTCGAACTGTCTGACAACAATTTTTGCAGTATATTACAGTATGCTGATGACATCGTCTTTTATTTTAGTTCAAAGTCTGTAGAGGACATTCAGTTTAGTATAAATACTGCTTTGCACTACCTAGACCAATGACTTTCTTATCATAGCTTATCGTTGTCAGTGGCTAAATGCCAGACAGTAGTATTTCCAAAAAGAGACGCATTCCAAGCTTTAATTTTTGTGTTGAGGATCAACCAATTAAAGTGATTGATAAAACTAAATTTCTAGGTATTGTGCTTCATAGTAGATTGAACGGAGTTGCTCATTCTGAATATATTAGTAAAAAGTGCGAGAAAGGCATTAACGTTCTAAGAGCGTTGTCTGGTGTGTGGTGGGGTGTACACCCATATTCTCAAAAACTGCTGTATAACGCTTTAATTCGTAGCCGTATAGATATGGTCTTTTCATTCTAGACCCCTTTAATAAGGCTGCTTCAGAAAAGCTGAATAAGCTACAATTTAAAAGTCTTAGAATCATAATTGGTGCAATGAGGGCTACTCCAACCAATGCTCTTCAGATAGAATGTGTGGACCCTCCGTTTCCGTTCCGCCGTCAGTTCCCTTCTGATCGATTTGTTTGCAAAACATTACAGCTTTCATCCCATTCTTTGTGGCCTCGTTTAATTGAATTATCCGAACTTACCGCCTCACATAGGCCTGTTTCCTACCTTTTAGATAGTTATCGTAGGCTTACCAACCTCACTCATCCTATCAATTCTTTCAACTCTAATATACTTTGCTCTACCTCCTATCGTGCCTTGACGTATCCTCCTCCTATAATAACAGATATTGGTCTAGTAAAGGGTGCCGCTGATACCAACACAAAGTTTCAAGCGCTTTTGCATCAAAATTGGTTGAATCATGTTCATATATATATATATAGATGCTTCTAAGCTATCTAAAGATGGCTGTGTTGGTGCAGTGTGTTGGATACCTAAATTTAAAATTGTTCTCCAATTCAAATGTCCTCCCCAATCGTCGGTGTTTACAGGCGAGGCTGTTGCTTTACTTGAAGCAATTCTGTTCGCCCACTCCCATAACATAAAACAGACTTATGACTTGACTGACTCCTTAAGTTGTTTATTGGCTATTAAAGACAACCATTTTCATAGCAAATCAAGGTATTCCATTATTTTAAAGATCCGTGAAGCTTTGCTCTCATGCCTCCAGAATGGGTTGAAAATCCAGTTAGTGTGGTTCCCAGCTCATTCTGGTATTACTGGTAATGAATCTGCTGACTCTTGCGTTAAAGTTGCAACTCAGTGTGGTTCTCTTGAACATTTTAACAACTCTGCTCAAGATTTATTATGACTCGCGAAAACTCATCTGGGCAAATCTTGGGTCAGCTACTGGAATTTATCAAAATCTTTCAAGGGAAAGCACTATGCTTCTATTTAGATGGAGATTCCAAAGTGACCATGGTTTTATCGTCAGAAACATGTAGAACGGTGGGTTATTGCTACTATTAGTCGCCTACGCTTTGGACATGCAAGTACTCCTATTCATCTGGCTAAGACAGGGTCAGGGACCACTCATTATGCAAATGCGGTTTGGATGAAGGTTCAGCTTACCACATCCTTTTCAATTGCCCCAAACTCCTTTGTCCCCTTTATGATGTTCTTCCTTTCAAAGTCCCCCGTCCCCTTAATGTTCAGTGTTTGTTGATGTTTGTGTTTAGTCCTCTATGTAGATTATTGTGTAAATATGATAAATTTAATAAAATTAAGCTATAGAACTAATACCTTTCTAACATAGGTTAAACTACTAATATGTTTTTTTACATAGTATAATTTAATAAATTTTTTGTGTTGTTTTTTTTATTTGTAGGTGGAGATATAACATTAAAATCCTTCTATTTAATACTGTTAATCTAGTTTTTTAATGGGATAATTCAAAATTTCACCGTCAATCTCGAACGTGACTCTTCCATTCAACGTGACATTGGCGAAATAATTTGTGCTCAACTGGCACGCATTAAAGCCATTAAATAAAGAACTGAACTAAAAATAAATTGAAAAACAAACAAAAGGAAATAAAACAACATTAATAATTGCAAATATTACATTATAATTTATTGTACGAAAAGATTTTATCCCGAAGAACTTGCAGCTAGAGCTGCTGCTTTACTTTTATTGCCAGTCGATTCGGCATATGCCAAAGCAATGGACTCACTATCATTAGGCTGGCCATCTGATTTGGTATCGTTTGATGTGCCAGTTTGTTTTTTGTCTTTATCTTTACAAGGCTTATTGTCTTGAGATTTACCATTTTTGAGTTTATCATTTCCTTTGTTATCCTTATCTTTGCAGCCTTCTTTAGGCTTATTGTCTAGAGTTATACAATCTTTGGATTTACCGTCTTTTGATTCGTCATTCTTTTGAGTGTTGCCTGGTTTATTGCATTTTGGTTTGTCATCTTTGAGTTTATCATTTCCTTTGTTATCCTTATCTTTGCAGCCTTCTTTAGGCTTATTGTCTAGAGTTATACAATCTTTGGATTTACCGTCTTTTGATTCGTCATTCTTTTGAGTGTTGCCTGGTTTATTGCATTTTGGTTTGTCATCTTTGAGTTTATCATTTTCTTTGTTATCCTTACATTTGCTGTAATCTTTAGACTTATTGTCTAGAGATTTATCATCTTTGAGTTTATCGTTTGTTTGATTGTCATCTTTTGGTTTATCTTCTGGTGGCTTATCTTTGCACTTATCTTCCGGTTCTGGTTTCTTATCAGGTAAATCCTTGGGTAAACATGATGTATGTTTGGGGATCTTTGGTGCTGAAAATATAAAAAATACAAAGACAAAGTATTTTAAACTTTTAAACAATTATTGATTTTTTAACATAGCATCATTTTAAAAAGATTTTATATGCTATGAGAATATTTAAAAGGAATGTAATTTAAGGATAGTTTGCCATACATACAAAATAGTAGATACTTTTAGTATCTACACGTTTTTCTTGCAACTTTACGTGGGTGATATTTCAAATATAATATTTTCCTTTATTATATAGAATCTTTTTATTTGTTTTAAGAAATAACAGCCTCCACATATATAAAAAAATAGTAATTGATATACGTATACATTATACAATATGTATACATGTAAATAGTAGTAAAAATTGAAAAGTACTTTACATTATATTTTTAATTTGTACTAAAATAATGGTATTTAAATAGAATTACTTACATGGTACAATAGTTGGCATAGCATGCACCAAGGTAAGGACCTGAAAACATATTGTATTACAATACTAGCGACTTACCCTAGCTTTGTTCGGGGGCGCCCCTAGTTACGTCCTAATTTTTTTGAGCGGAATCCTAATTCTTTTTCAAAAATGTTTACAAAAAAAATATTTTTTTTTCTTTTTTTTGTAAACCTATTTAATTTAGCAAAAAAAAATTTGTTTACATTTTTGCTTTTATAAATGTTATTTATGATCTGTTTTTGAATGTATGTACATATTTTTTTCTGTAATGCTGCTGGCGGAGGGCGTTAATAGTAATTATTATCATATTTATCGGTTTTAGCCATATATGTACTGATATTTCAATAAATAAATAAATAAAACAAAAATAAAGCAGCCTAAGTTACTCCTTATAACATTAGCTATCCGCCAGTAAAAGTTTTGTGAAAATCAGTTCAGCCGTTTAGGAGATTAACCGGAAAAAACAGACAGACAGGCAGACAGACTGTCTATCTATGACCGCATCACGGAAAATCCACTGGAGAGATTTTGATGAAATTATGGTAGGGGAAAGTCGGATGTATTGTACCAGTTTTCAGTTTTTATAAATTATCTCCTTTCTATAAAAACTTACAAAAGTACAAAATTACATGTAGGTAAGGAGGTATGTCCTGAATCATAACCAGTGGCATTTTATTCCCAGTATTGATTAATTTGATTAAAATATGCGATTTTCTACAAGCAGTCAAATGGTACAATTCGGAGAACTAGTTGGATATATTGTACCATAGGTATGATGAATTGGACCACTAATATATAAATTTGTTTATGCTGTCTAAAATAGGTGGATTTCAATTAATTATAATCAAAATATATTATTTTAACAATTCGTTCATTTATTTATTAAAGTTTTACAAAATTAAACAATTTTTATTGTATGTAGTAATGAGTAATATCACTTTATCTTAAATCTAGTTTGCCAATGGCACATAATACTCATATTTGTAAAACAACAAAAATATATTCTAAAAAATTAAATAATGATTAAGTATATATCATATGTAGTAATAAGTAATGTCACGTCTTTATCCTAAGTCTTGTTTTTATTATGACACATAGTTACGAATCAACAAAAATATATTTTCTAAAATTAAACAACTTTCTGAAAGTAAAACAATCGACAAAATATAAACTTAACAAATAAAAAACAAAATGACATTTTTTTCCTTTTTTACCATCATTTTACAAAAAATATAGCATTTAGCTTTTACGTTCTAAAATTAAATTAGTATCACAATAAAATTATCTTCTTTTAATGTAATTTAACAAAAAAAAAAACTCTTTATAACTTCTAAAATAAAATTAACGTAGCTTCAATTGAAAGTTTCGACTTAGTTTCGACTAAGTAGTTACTCCTTTTTGAATTTTTAATTCATTTGCAAACTTATTTTTTTTTCTAAAGCGGCGGATAAGTGTAGGTTTTGGTATCCCATAGGTTTTACACAATATGTTATTCAAGCTCATATCCTTCCTCTCTAAAGCTAATAATGTTCTTTCGAGATCTTCTGGAGTCCATTTATAATATTTTCTTTTATCAGCCATCCACATAAACAATAATATTTTTGTAAGCAAAATAACAGTAGAAATTTAAAAATTAGTCGTTTAAATCGTACCGGTACGTTACAAAGAACTTTTAGTGGTACGATTCAACAAACAACTAGCTGTCAAATTAGAAGAAGTGTTTTTGATAACCTTTAAAAAATTAGCAACAACACAAACACAGATATTTGTAGTAAATTAAATCACTGATTCATATTAAAAAAATTATAATTTTTACTCACTATTTATGAAGGATAGATCCTTACGTATGCACTGTAAAATTTCGATCAAAAACAACTGAAATAGAAATTTTTCACTGGATTAAAAATTAATAGCCGCACGCCATTATAAAATGACTTATGACATTTGGCGCTAGTATCGCATATTTTAACATTGTCACTGTAAAAAAAATACTGCCGTTTAGAAGAAATCTGGAGGTGGTACGATTCATCCTGCGGTACAATACCTCCGACTCTCCCCTATGATGATAGCGGGTTATCCGAATCAACATATAGGATACTTTTTACTGCGAGAAAATATCTCATCTCTGAGAAATCTATACTAACCGTTAAAACATATCTAGGGACAAACCTGAGCAGAGCGAGGGCGAGTCGCTAGTTTAAATTTGAAATGTAAAATTGACGATTCAAAATTACTTATAAAAGTTTATTTGAATAAAGTATATTTTAATTTGAAATAAAATAAATAAATAAATATACTCACAGTTATAAACAGTAGCAAAAGCAGCTTCATGTTGACTGAGTCACTCTTGACTATGACTCCTTGTAAGACACCATTCTATTTATATCAAAGATACTGAAGCGTTTCAAAATCATATGTAAATAAATATGCGATGAGATAATACAAAATGCATATTTTATTTCTTTTAAAGTTGCATTATTAAATATTTAAAACTAGCAAAACTTTGGCTTTATGTTATGTCAATACTTAATATTATAAAGCAGAAGAGTTTGTTTGTTCGATTGAACGCGCTAATCTTAGTTAATCCGATTTGAAATATTCTTTTTGCATTGGATAGCCCGTTAACTGAGGAAGGCTATAGGCTATATATTAGGGAAAATGTACGATTCCCGTGGGATAGATTTGTTTTTCTCGAGGGACGAACCCGAAGCGAAGCGAGGGTAAGTCGCTAATACTGTATACAGCTATGTAATTGTATTTAAATAATGTAGATAGTTCTTCAATAATGTATGGAAGTCTGCCCGCTTTGTTGACATTTATGATTACTGCTCCGCTCCCTTGGGTAGTAGCATGATGATATATAGCCTATAGCCTTCCTTAATAAACGGGCTGTCGAATGCAAAAAGAATTTTTCAAATCAGATTAGTAGTTCTTGAAATTAGCGCGTTCAAACAAACTCTGTCCTTTTATAATATTAGTATAGATTATGGCACTGTATCATTTTTCCTAGCGTTGTCTCGCGACTTTGCCCGCGACTTTTGATTTAGTGTACTCTCTTGTAGTGTGATGTAAAGTAGCCTATAACCTTCCACAATCTATACTAATATTTTAATGTTAAAGTGTGTTTGTTTGTTTGTTCTTTCACGTCGTAACGAAGTGACGGATTGGCGTGATTTTTTGTGTGGAATTAGTTGGAGGGCTGGAGAGTGACATAGAGATACTTTTTACCGCAGAAGATTATCTCATTTCCAGAGGAAAATATGTTATAATACAAACCAAAAAAATATTTATGATCAGAATTATTTAAAACTTGTATTGTATTGTACTAGTTGTACTTGGTATTAATGCTCTTCAATACAATAAAATAAATATGTATTTTAGCATTTTTCAAAATTCATCCCATAAGAGGGTAAAATAGGGGATAAAAGTTTGTATGACACCTACAGTTTTTAGAGTTTTTTTTTGTAGTTTTAGCGCGAGCAAAGCTGTAGGTTCTGCTAGTAAATCTATATATAAAAATCGATATATGTATGTATGTTCCCTAGGGACTCTAAAACGGCTGGAGCGATTTGGATGAAATTTTCAGGCATTTTTTAGCTCAGCGCTCAGAAGTTTGGTAGCGATCGGAAGTTTGAACGCGGGCAAAGCCGCAGGAGCTGCTAGTATGCTATAAAACGCAAAAAGATTTTTTCAAATTGAACCAGTAGGTCTAGAGATTAGCGCGTTCAAACAAACAATCTCTTTAGCTTTATATATTATTTACTGTCCATAGATTTACTTCTACGCCATTTAAAGTATACCTATTACGCGTACAGAAGAGAATGTTACATACTTAAAGTTGCCTCGGTGGTGTAGTAAGCAACTACGGCTGTACATTCACAGATCTTGGGTCCGAATCCCGAGTCGAGCCAAGTTTAATTATTGAGGCTTTCTTTTAAGTCCCAGTAAGAGACTGGAGTAGGGAAGTTGGTGGTGTTTCAGGTCGGTCCTGTCCCTGATCTCTCACCGGTAATATCATAATCATATTATTGTCTCTTCGAAATCTGAGAGTAACAGAAATAGAGAGTGCACTTGTGAATGTGCGTATATATATATATATATATATATATATATATATATATATATATATATATATATATATTTCAGACATGCAGGTTTCCTCACGATGTTTTCCTTCACCGTAAGGGAAGTGGTAATCAATAACATATATATCTCTAAAGAAAGGAAAAGAAATTACATTTTAAATGATTTGAAAGACGGTGCATATTTTTATTATTTAAAAGCATTAAAAACCACTGAAGGACATCCATATTCTATCAGAGACCTTTTAAATATATTTATTTTGATATTTTTAAATTCATTTCTTTCTTTACAATTTGATGACACAAGTGTTTTTTTATTTGTTTTCATTACGTACATACTCGTATATCTACAGATTAACTTATGTATCTTTTAATCATTTTGTTTTATTTTTCGGGTGACTCATCCTTGCTCCTCTTAGGTTCGTCCCTAGAATCGTTTTAACAGCCCGTATAGATTTGTCAGAGATGAGATATTTTTCTCAGTAAGAAGAATCCTATATGTTAACCCGGATGCAGGATACAAGATGCCGTTGCAGTTGTTTTCTCGTCATGCGTTCCTAGACAGTCTTCGGATAGTCAGACGACAAAAAATCTAAGAACTATAGATTCGTCCTCTGTATCAATAATAATGACTATTTCAATAAGATTTTCCAAAAAATATTCAATGTACAGATTCGACTCAGAATTTTATTAGTATGGATTTTGTATTTTCTGGAAAAAAAAACATTAAAATAAACATAAAAAAAGAGAGGATAGTTTAAAAATTTAGTTAATACAAAAGTTTCGGTATCCTCCAGCAGTCCATACAGGCTTGAAGCGAAGGGACCTGGTGGCGGCCCATCTTTATGGGCCTCCGGATATGTACCATGAAGGTTGCTCCTGGTACTTCTTTAACAGAATAGTGGATCATGAGAACAACCCCTTGGTTGTTGTGGCCTCGGCCGACAGCTTTCGGGGCGTCATGGTTGAGTTCGTAAGCGATTCTGCGACGCCCCATTAAGACGGGATTGTGTTGGGTTTTAGTGGGTTTCACTGGCTTTTCCAGCCAGTAACAGGTGGTATAAGCTCCATTCATTTCCCAACGACAAAAAAAAACGTATAAACTATTTTAAACAGACAATAATTAATATGTACGTTCAATTTTGTGCCATAAAACCGAATTTCTAATATTGAAAAAAAAATTAACGAATCAGAATTCTCTGAATATCTGTAAATTACTCTGTGTCATTTATTCAAGTGTACATATAAATTATATGACATAATTATTTGTATAGAAATATGTTTCTATGCAAATATAATGAATATGTAGACTATTGTGAATATAATATGTTTTTAATGAATATAATTATACTAGCGACTCAACTTGGCTTCGCTCGGGTTCATCCCTAGGTACCTTTTAATTTATACCCAATACCCATAACACCATACGACGTTTTAAAGACTCAGATATACGTTGTACTTAGCCGTTTTTAATGACCCACTGCTGGGGGTGGGCCTCTCTTCAATACAAGAGGGATCAGACCATAGTTTACCACGCTGGCCAAGTGTGGGCGGACTTAGCATGTCTTTCGAGAAATTGCTTGGTTCTCTCAGACATGCAGGTTTCCTCACGATATTTTATTTCACCGTAAAACAAGTAATCATGTTGGAAATGATTTACATGAGATAAAAATCAAAGGTGCGAGTCCCGGGATTTGTATATGCTTCACTCTGCTTTTCAATCGAGCGCGTCACCACTGGACCACCACTGCCTGGAAATAGATATAAATAAATAAATATGTTGGTACATTAACACACAGCACCATCTAGTTCCATGGTAAGCTACGAGGCCTGTGTTATGGATACCAGATAGTTGATACACTACACATATATAACTTTAAATACATACAAATTATAAATATAAACACCCATGACTGGAGTACAAACGTTCGTGCTCATCACACACATGAATGCCCCCAGCGGGACTCGAACCCGCGACCACTGGCAGAGCAAGTAGGGTCACTACAAACTGAGCCAAATGTGAGATATACGTTGATTTAAGAATTTGAGAGTAAAGGAATGTTCTTTTTTTGCTTTAAGCCACTTAATAATAACTTTTTAATTTAAAAGATAGAGGAAAACTTACTTCTTCACATTAAATATAATTAGTCTACCCCAAGAATTAGAATAGATACCATTTTGAAAAGTTGAGATCATCTTGAGATATAACATTATGTATCTATACAGATAAATAAAATTGAAGTTTCTGTTTGTAATGTCAATATAACAGCTTTTTACTAAATGCTTACAAAAGTTTATACGATTCTTATGAGGAAAAACATTTTTTAAAATTTTTGTCTATCTGTTTGTTCCGGCTAATCTCCGAAACGGCTAGACCAATTTTGAAGGGACTTTCACTGGCAGATAGCTGATGATATAAGGAGTAACATAGACTGCTTTTATTTAAGATAAAGAATTAGGGATCCGCGCACAAAAATTAAAACCCATGAAATTGTGAACAAAATCTACGTACCTAGCGAGTAAAACGAGGGTATGTCTTTTGTCTATACATATAATAAAATTGTAACTGATCGCCGTCTGTATAATGGAAGATATTTGAGAAAAACCGTTTTTTTTTTTAATTTTTTGTCTGTTTGTCAGTGCGTTTGTGCGAGCTAATCTTAGAAACGGCTTAACCGATTTGTGTGCGGTTTTCACTAATGTATTGTTGTAAGCTTCACTTAACATTTAGTATTTGTTTTATTTCAATCGGTTCCTAAATAAAAAAGTTATGTTAATTTAAAAAAAAAACATCTAGGGGCGAATCCGAGCGAAGCGAAGTTGAGCCGGTAGTTTAAAATATATTGAAAATATTGAAAAGGACATGTAAATTGAATACTTCTTTTTTAACCGACTTCCAAAAAAAGGAGGAGGTTCTCAATTCGACCATTTTTTTTTTTTTTGCCAGCCAATACAAATCAAAGCACACCGACTTCGAGAAAATCTGATTAAGTATCTATTCTAAATGAAAACCCCCGTTTAGTTGTTTTTTACTTTTCAGTGCCTGGAAGTCGGTTTTTATTTTTTTTTAAAAGTTTTTTTAAACAGTAAAAATAAGTTTTAAAACAATTATTATAAAGTCAATATGAGCCTCATAATACATATTCATTTGACGATATTTGCTATGAAGCCAGCTGTTAGCAAATAAAACGTTGTATGTGTTATATAAGTTATTGATCGAAAACAATATTCAATTATTTCAATAGCAGACTTTTTCATACATTCATATAAAAAAAATGTGAATGTCTGTTTGTTCAAACCAGCAGTGAAACTTTGACATCTATACATATAATAAAATTGTAACTTAGCTGTCTGTACATACAAGATATTTCAGAAAAACTATTATTAGAGGTCTTTATTAACGCAATAGTACCCAAAACAATGATTTTTAGAATTTTTGTTTATTTGTCTATGCGTTTGTGCGCGCTAATCTCAGGAACGGCTTAACTGATTTGTAGTAAGATTTTTTTTTTAATCTTTATTGCTTTTAAATGGAGCCTATATCAATATTTTTTAATGTAATTTCTTTTTGATTAAGAAAATAATTGTTAAAAAGTGCAAATGTAGTTGAGAAATTCAAAGTAGATGAAACGCAACGCCATTGGTCAGACCGAGTGTGACGTCAGAGTATATCATAACAGAGCGATTAGCGATTTTGTCGCTACTAACTAAAGTCATAATTTTTCTATGTATTAAAGTATCCGTATCAGTGTGATATTAAAAAAAAATAAACTGAATTTTAGTTTTTTTGAAGCTGGATATTTTTTTCACAATTATATAACGATGTTTGTTAGCTATTGTATAAAAGATTAAAAAAAATCATGCATATTCCCTATTGTCTAGCACTTAGCAGTTCGAATGAAACACCTTCTTACCAAACTTCGACAATATAACTCCGATAGTCTCCGAGTAAAATGGTTGTGACATACAGAGAGATGGACAGACGAAAGTGAACAAATTGTAAGAGTTCCATTTAGATTCCTGTTGAATCCTAAAATTAATTGACATATCAGGATATTTTCGACCGAACATTTATAAAATACCGAAATGCTTCTGAACTTAATCTATTCTTCCGAAATATGTAACAATTCAGTACCATTTCCTTTTTCCGTGTTTTAACGTCTTACTGCTGAGCACGGGCCTCGTATTGACCAGTGTGGTGGATCATAGTCCACCGCACTGGTCAATCATATAGTGCGGGTGGACTGAGCATGTCTATCGAGAGCTTACTAAGTTCTCTCAGACATGCAGGTTTCCTCACGATGTTTTCCTTCACCGTAAGACAAGTGGTAATCATGTTGGAAATTATTTGCATATGAAAATATCAGAGGTGCGAGCGAGACCCGGGATTTGAACTCGCTTCACTCGGTTTTCCAAGCGAGCATGTAACCATCGGGCTGCCACTGCCTTCAAGCTTCTTTCCATATTATAGTACAGTTATATAGTACTTCGCTCGCGCTAAAACTCATTCTCTATTTTACCCCCTTATAAGATGAATTTCGAAAAATGCTAAAATATCATTTAATTGTATGGAAGAGCATTAATACCAAGCTTCAAGTAATTCTGATGAAAAATAGTTTTTTGGGTTGTATTACAACGTGTTTTCCTGTGGGAATGAGATAAGCTCCCGCGGTAAAACTCCCAGCCACTCGTTCATTCTCCAGCCCTCCCAACTGTTTCCACACAAAAAATCTCGGCAATCAGTCAATCCATTTCAATATAAAAGAAGGACAAACAAACAAAGCAACAAACAAAGCAACAAACAAATTAACAAACCAACAGACAAAAATTCAAACTCTGTCTATATAAAATATTAGTATTTGATTTCGATTTTTAGTTCCCGTTGCGACGTTTCGAATGCTTTAGAGCAATATATCTGAGACAAAATTCGAAAAGATAGTTTTATTTACAAGTAAAACAGCGGTATACTTCTTGTTTATAGAATCAATTGCATTTACTATGCAGTTCTTTGTTCATTATTTGTTTTTTCAAGTATAAATACTGTAATTTTTCAAAAGCACATTATAGTGTAACAAGAGTGCAAGATGAAGTACTTAGCTATAATACTGTCTTTGGTAAGAAATTTTGTCAGCTTTAAAAATAAAATAAAAAAATTAAAAATTTAAGTATCGAAAAATTAAAAATTAAAATCTATATATGTTATAGGCCAAACCCAATTTCAGGCCAAATTACATATTAGTTTTTTTTTTTATTACTTAACTCTTTACGTCGATTTTTCCTGAGATATTCGACTTTTAATGAAAAGAGATCCTTTTTCATTTTTTATATTTTTTTATGTATTTTAAAAACAACACTATATAAGTTGTAGATTTTTACTAGACCTACACCTTTTGTAGAAAACATTTTTCGATGAAACGTAACAGTAAGGCGGAAATTAAAAAATCTATTTTCAACGCTTTGCGTCCCCCCATTTCTCGGGGGTAGCTGGGCATCGGGGGCATTTTACGAATTTCTATTCCTTATATACCTTCTAACATTTTAAAATCATAAAACTTCAGGTTTTCAATATTTTATATTCTCTTAAAACAAACGCATTTCGATTGGTTTATAATGGATATTTAAAGACTATTAGTAATAAGAAAAAATATAAATTTTGATTGATTGGGCTATTTTGAGGTTATATTTTTGATTAATAATAACTTGATTAATTTGATATTTATAAATAAACAATTTACGAACAAACAATTATTAATAGCGAATAATCAAGAACAAACAACGAATAAACGTTGTATAAAAATAAAAAATCGAAAATTACATAAATATAATCCTGAGGGCCAAAGGAAAATTTGAGGCCAGATATGATTCTTTTAATGTGCATAGGAAAATCAGAGAAATAACGGGGACTTTTAAGGCACGAAACATGAACTGCAACGTATTACTGGATGATCAGGGAAATCCTGCCAAATCAATTGAAGATAAACTTAATATTTGGCAAAAATACATAACAACACTATTCCATGACATTAGACCTGTTCTGGAATCGAGTTCATGTGGAAGTGAATTAACTGGGCCACCTATTAATAAAAGTGAAATTGCTTATGCCATTAATACGTCCAAGTCAGGAAAATCTGTAGGCGGAGATGAATTACCCGTGGAACTGCTTAAAGTGCTTGAGTATGACAACTTAGGAATATTAGTGAAGTTATTCAATACTATATATGATTCGGGCATCATACCATCGGATTGGCTCAAATCCACCTTCGTCACCTCGCCCAAAGTTGCTTCTGCGAAGAAATGTAGCGAGTACAGAACCATCTCCTTAATGAGTCACATCCTTAAAGTATTCCTTAAAGTAATTCATAAAAGAATTTATAGCAAATGTGAAGACCTCATTTCAAGAACGCAGTTTGGGTTCATCAATGGCCTGGGAACGAGAGATGCACTTTTTGGGTATCAAGTTTTAATACAGAGATGCTGGGACATAAATCAAGATGTGTTTGTATGCTTTATCGATTATGAAAAAGCATTTGACAGAGTACAGCATGCAAGAATGGTCGATATACTACAATCCATCGGACTGGACTCTAAGGACGTAAGGTTTATTAAACACCTGTATTGGAACCAATCGGCGAATGTACGTATAGAGGGCAGACTAACAGATGACTTGGAAATCTTACGTGGAGTACGGCAGGGATGTATTCTCTCGCCAATTCTTTTTAACTTATACTCAGAGATGATTTTCAGTGAAGCACTGGATCAGGTGGACGTAGGTATCACAGTGAATGGTCAGATTATTAACAATATACGTTATGCCGATGACACTGTACTACTTGCATCTACAATGGAGGAACTGCAGATCCTTATAGATAAAATCCAATCTGTTAGTTCAACGTATGGTCTCAGTATCAACACCAGGAAAACTAAATATATGACAGTTTGCAAAATACCACCTGCTAACACTTCTCTATTATGTAATGGACAGCCCCTGCAAAAAGTTAGCAAATACAAATATTTGGGATGCTGGGTTGATGATACGGGTGACCACAGTCTTGAAATAAGGTGCCGCATTGAACAAGCCCGTATTGCTTTCTTTAAGCTAAAATCACTTCTGTGCAATAAAAAGCTAAACATCCAGCTTCGAGTGCGACTAGCACGCTGTTATGTTTTCTCCATTCTCCTGTATGGCGTTGAAGCATGGACCCTCACAGAATCGAGCTGTAAGAAGATTGAAGCCTTCGAAATGTGGGTATACAGGAGAATGTTAAGGATATCCTGGAGAGATAAAATAAAAAACGTAACCGTGCTTAGTCGCATAAAGAAAAAACCAGAAGTTGTGTATTTAGTGAAGAAAAGAAAGCTTGAATATCTCGGCCACATAATGAGAAACCGAAAATACGACCTACTACAACTCATAATTCAGGGCAAGATCCAAGGAAAACGAAGTGTGGGTCGAAGAAGAACATCTTGGCTGAAAAACCTACGCCAATGGTTTGGAAAAAGCACTCGTTCCTTATTTAGAGTCGCGGCATCAAAGATACAAGTTGCCGTAATGATCGCCGACCTTCGAAAGAAGATGGCACTTTAAGAAGAAGAAGAAAGGAAAATTATTAATTAAACAAAAAATAGGCACCTTAACGATAGAATACACGTATTTCATAAAAGAACAAACATTAATAAATATTTAAAGACACCTAGTAACAAGTAAAATTATTAATTTCAATTGAGGGGGCTATCTTGAGGGTACATTTTTGTTTATTTATTTATAAATAAACAATTTACGAACAAACAATTATTTATGACGAACAATCTAGAACAAATGACCAACAAACGATGTGTGAAAATAAAAATTCAAAAAAAGAAATAAAAGAATCCCGGGGGGGGGGGGGGGCAAGTTTGGTGAGCCCACAGTATGAACTGGTCCGAAATAACAGTAATTTAGATTAATAATTAATATTTTACCATAATAAATATTAAATCATAGCAGAAAAATGACTGTTATTGTAAACTTTTTTTAGGTTCGTAGCGTAGGTTTGCTATAACCAACAGTTTGAACTCTATAAAATAACAAGTTATAATAAAAACTAATCAAGTGCGAGTCTGAACTTTATAAAATAACAAGTAAGAATAAAAACTGATCAAGTGCGAGTCTGGCTCTCGCTATATACCTATATCTCGAGTCGATAACATCAAATGTATGTTTGTGGTACAGAACCCTCAGTGCGCGAGTTCCAGTCGTACATGATCAGTTTTTTTTGTATTTTACAACAGGGTCCCATATTCTCGCGTGCCCTAGGGCCCCGGAATGGGCTAAGACGGCCCTGCCTTCACCCAAACAGGAATCCATATCTCGGAATCAACAAAAAAGAATAATGATACTAACAACCTAGATTAAGCAAACATACTAACAACTAACAACTTTTGAAATGTAACTTTTAAGATATGGAATAAATGTGGCTTAATTATTATTATAATTATTACAGTAATAATTAGGTGTACATTTGTTTTGTATATCTAATTAAGTATATTTTGTTTATATACTACAATAAAGTAATAGATAGGTTAAAAAAATACTTAATATATTGCATTTTCGAACAAAATAAAAAAAAATGGGTGCATGTAAACATTACGCGTACAAAACTTGTTTGGCAAATATCAGGCAAGTGGCAATGTGTTCTATCTCATTCTCCCACCGGCCTAATCCTATATATTCATTTGCTGGTCTCTTTCTGGTGTCGCATTTTCGTTTCATCTAGTTTCAAATCACAACGACTCTAAAGATGTTTCACTTCAAAAAGAACTTTTACTATTATTTTTGAATACAAAGTGCATTTGCGCGGTGAATTCAAAATTACGAAACATGTCACATCGGTTAGAAGAAAATATTATGTGTGATGATGTCAGTACGTTAACAGATTTGTATGATGGACATTTACCTACACAGTACTTAATGTTCGCCCAGTAGTCGAAATTCGACCATATTGAAACACGCAGCGAGACGGCTTAGGCGATGGTGGCTAAACAGCACGTGGAGGTCGTTACAGCAAGCCGTTATTATGACTTCTCGAATACAATTCTGAGTTCATTATTACCCTCCCTTAAATATAACCTAAACTGACACCACAATAATCAAAGAGCAACTTATAATAAAGAAAACATTATTCAATTACAAAATATTATGTTACATTAGTTAAATATACGTATATATTTATACAAATAATTTAAACTATAATAAATAATCAATTATACATAATAATAAAAAACAGTAAGTCAATAAGCATAATCAAATAAAGCACGTTCGGAAACAAAACTAAAACCTCTTATAGCTAATAAAATAGACAATATTAATACACTTATTTAATAAAAGATGTATCTTGTAACAATATCATTATTGAAGATTTGAGGAAAACATATATAAATTGAATTTACCTATCTATATAAAACAAAAATGTATTTTCCAAAAAAGATTATTGAATGAATTGATTTTTTTTTATTCAAAGAATTAAATTTTTTGTTGCTCGTCTATAGCTGCTAAACAAAAAAAATGTAATATAAGCCCCCGACACAAAAAAATCTAATAAGTTAAAAAAATGTACGTCGGGGACCGCTAATACTTTATCATTATCAATCTTTTTTTAATTGTATTTTGGCTTTTATTTTATCTACTTAGCGGTCCTCCATCGTGGCGGCGCTTATCACCAAAATATTAACAGGTACTTTTAATGAAGTTAAAAGGCCAAGAGAGAAATTTAATTTTTTTAATTTTTAGAGTGTTTTTTTTGTGTCGGGGGATATTTAAAATATTTTTTTTTTTCTTTTAAAATTACTCGCGGATACTCATTGTAATAGATACCTCTCATTGAGACTATTCTTACGAGCTCAAACACGCTATGTCTGCTGTAAGTTTCAGAGGAATTGAGCACCCTTTTTTTTCCATTTTTTCCATTTTTTTATGATTTTTTAACAAAACTATGACAAAATTTTGTAAATATCAACATAATTTGTTTAATTATACTTTCAACTAATGAATAAACAAGATTAGACTATAAATGAATTCCATTTGTTTCTGAAATTACCTTAAAATCTATTTTTTTATATAAAATCAATAAATTTAACTTAAAAATCGATCAAAAATTAATAAAATATCAATGAATTCGAAAAAATAACAACATAAATAGATTCTTCGGGAAAAACTACATCAGAAAACAGTATTGTATTGTATTGTAGTGTATTTTATTGTATTGTATTCAGCGCTTTTTAACGTCCCACTGCTGGGCACGGGCCTCCCTTCAACACGAGGGGGATCAGGCCATAGTCCACCACGCTAGCCAAGTGCAGTATACTGTACGTGAATTCCAATTAAGTATTATTATTTTTTCCCGACTCATCAAATTGTAAAGTTGGAATGCTTACGGCGACATTGTATAATTAATAAGCGTCAAATGTTCAAATGAGCGTTCATTCGGTGAATACATTTTTTGTCGCTGATTATGTATATTTTTTTTTTTATTATTATTACTTTTTTATTTATGTATATATATTAAAATTTTAAGGGACTAAAAAAAACTTTTCGACGAATATGCAAATGTGTTACCTACCTAAACTTTTTTTTAATTGTCACTAAAAAAATTTCACTTATAAATTCAGCTGTTATGAAGCATGAAGAAACGACAAATATACACACTCACAACCTTTCATAATTATAATGTAATTTATTCATGTTTTCTTGTTTTCACAGTGTTTGATGGCCGTCCAAGCCAGACTAGGTGAGTTATTGAAACTGTAATAATTTTATATTGATATCTACTCTAATTTTATATTGACAGACACTCGCTTCGCTGAAATACTTCTCTAGCCTTTTATTATTATTATTTTTTGCTAACAGTACCTATGTACTACTCTAGGGATTTCCCATTAATCACGTGAGGCTCGCAAGGAGGGAGAGGGTGTAGTGAGATATCACGTGTGTTTATTTTTCATTGAACTTCGTCGTTCATCATTCTTTCGTTGAATTCAGAAGGCTGGAGAAGTTCTCACAGAATTATGGAATAATATTCATATAAGAAGTATGCAGTATTTGAAGTAATATTCTGAAAAATTTTAAAATACTTTGCACCAAAAAAATGTACGTAATTTTGGTTAGGGGGGGAGGGTCAGTCTAAAACCTCACCACGGATCACCAGGGGGGAGGGGGGAGTTAAAAAGTTGCTAAAAAATATCACGTGATTACTGGTCGACCCCCTATCTGTGTATAACATTTTAGCCGAATTCGTTCAGCCGTTTCAGAGTAAAGGCGTATACAACATACACTCACAAACTGTTTCATTTATAATAATTGTACGATATATACTATCTCGTGTCGAAAAAAAAACATTTTGAATCATTTAAAACACTTCTATACTGTACATCAGTAGCAAAAACTTAAAATGAAACCACGATGAAATTCGAACAGACAGTTTCACAAAAAAATATATTTTGAAATTATACATTCAGGTCTTAATGATGAGTCTGCTGCTGTTATCGATGCTGGTAACGGTGCTGGTAACGGTGCGGGTAACGGTGCTGGTGGTAATGGTGCAGACATTATTGGTGAACCCAATCTTAACGCGGCCATCGGAATCAGTGAAGATGAAACTGATGGTGATAAAGTTGAAACTGACACATGAAGTGTTGACAGTCAACCTGACCTTGACGTTAGCTTTGGGCTCGAGCTCAACCTATAAAAAAAAATCTTTAAAATAAATACTATTATTTACGCTATATTTCTTTTTTTACCCTTTAAAGACTGATCATGACGAAACAATAATTTGAAAAGATTCAATTTTACATGATATTTAATATAATGTGGATACTTAGGTTCAAATTAAAAATATTTTATTCAGCATTAAATTATTACAATTTTTTAACGTATGTATACCTTTTTTAGTTTTTATGTGTGAAGTGAAAACTTCTCTAGGCACGTTGGGCACTTTTGGAATGGGGAAAAAGCACTGAACTCGCCTTACCGCCACACTCAGAAATATATATATACAGATATCTGTGTAAATAAAAATTTTGTTAAAAATATTGTTACTTGTTAGTAAAATTAGATAATAAAAATTATTTTTAATGTAAAAAAGCGCAATTTATTTTTATTACTATACTAGCGACTCAGCCTCGCTTCGCGCGGGTTCGTCCCTAGGTACATTTTAACGGTTAGTATTGAATAGATAGTCGATCGCTTGCTTTGTGTAAAACAAAAACAAATTTATCCCACGGGAATCGTATGTTTTTTCAGGTTAAAAAATAATCAATTTGTTATTTCAGACTATAATCTATCCCTGTGCTTTTCATCCAGATCCGTTCAGCCGTCCTGATGTGATTGATTAACAAACTACACAAAATTTAGTTAAAATCGGTTCCATACTTTTTGCGTGAAACGCGCACACCTACATAGACAAACAGACATACAGACAAAAATTTAAAAACTATTGTTTTGGGGTGTATATTCTGTACACAATACTTTACAGTCATTGTTTTTGAAAAATATTTCATGCATAGATTTCGCTAAGTTATCGCTTTATTATGTGTATAGATAATAGTTAGTTATTAATTTAAATACATGTTTATTTAATACTTTCTTAGATTTACGCGAATATTAGACATTTAAATAAAACTATCTTTTCGGATTTTTTCGCGGATTTATTTTGATTTTTGTTTCCCGATTTAATTTTCTAAAGTAGACATAGAACAATAATGTGGCTTAAATAATTAATATTTTATTTTTCTTTATGGTTATAAATATTATAATGGTAACACTAAAAATATAGATTATTAAACAATAATACAATAATAAGTTTTCTAAAAAATTGAAATAATTATAATGATAATAGCTAAAATTATATAAATAATATTCCATATTTCAAGTATAAAATTAAAATTATAAAAATGTTTAAAATTAAAATTAACAAATATTGTAAGGTACTTTGATGCCAATTTTCAAAATTTTGAATTCATTTTTGTTAATTGTGGGTAGGCTGTCTGTAACAACTATATAATGTATTTGAGACATCTGACACCTTAGTCTCTCCCGGGACCATGATTGCTGTAAAGCAATCGAAACGTCGGGAAACAAAAATCAAAATAAATCCGCGAAAGAATCCGAAAAGATAGTTTTATTTACATGTTTATTTATTCATAAAGAATCACTGCGTTCAAACACATAATCATGCCCCAAAACATTTATTCACTATCATTACCGCGCTCACGCGCTCTTCGCGCGTGAACTCTGCGTCACAAAGGTACAACTTCTGAATAATCCAGCCATGATTTTTCCACCTCCATTGATTTTTAAATGTACATTAATCAGAGTCAAATCTGTACAATAAAATTTTTTTGGAAAATCTTATTGAAATAGTCATAATTATCGATACCGAGGCCGAATCTATAGTTTTTAGAATTCCTGTCTGTCTGTCTGTCTGGGAACTCCTCATGAGAAAATCGCTGGACAGATTTAGATGAAATTTGGTATGATGATAGCTGGTCATCCGAGTCAACATAAAGGATACTTTTTACTGCGGGTAAATATTTCATCTTTGAGAAATCTATACTAGACGTTAAAACAAAACTAGGGACGAACCCGAGCGAAACGAGGGTGAGTCGCTAATATATACATAAAAGGCTTTGTCCTGACTGACTGATGGATCAACGCACAGCCTAAACCACTGGTCGTAGAAACGTGTATTTTTGAAGAACTTATTTCTTATATGATGTAGGAGAAAGAATTTTGCGAAATTCATTCCTTAAAGGGGTAAAAGAGGATGCCAAAGTTTATCTGTGAAAAAAAATATTTAAAATCAGAATTACTTTAAACTTAGTAAATTAATAATCTTCAATTCAATTAAAGAAACACGTGTTTTATCTTTTATCGTAATTCATCCCGTAAGGGGGTAAAAAAGGGGATGAAAATTTGTAATTTATTTGTATTAAAGTCTGTAATTTTTAAAGTAAAATGCACGGAAAGTGGTATTTAGCTTTAAAATAAATAATTAAAATATGTATATAAGATTTTTTTGAAATCTATCCCTTAAAGGAGTAAAAAGAATTTAATCTACCGTAATTCCTTTCTTAAAATTTGTATTGCAATGAATATTAATAAATGTCAGGGCCAGTTGTTAAAAGTAGCAGGTATGGAATTAAGAGGTTTGCATCTCACATGGACTTTTTAACAGAATCAGACTGAACATCCACCAATGTGGTATACAAAGAAGCTCTTAATCAAATTCTAGCCTCCTATCCGTAAATTTTTAGCATAGATTAAGTTAAATAAATCTGGAGTGATTACATAAATGTAGGTACATATATACGAGTAATGTACATTACAAACTTAATATGACAACATATAAATTCCTTTGTTATGGACATGTGAAGAGAAGGGATGAAACGCATATAAATAAATGCTTGTAAATTAAAGAATCGGAGAAAATTAATTTACAAAACTTAAAAAAAAACCGACTTCCAGACACTGAAAAGTAAAAAATAACTAAACGGGGGTTTTCATTTAGAATAGATACTTAATCAGATATTATCGAAGTCGGTGTGCTTTGATTTGTATTGGCTGGCTATTGAGAACCTCCTCTTTTTTTGGAAGTCGGTTAAAAATATACGGTAAATATCTTTTAAGATACTGGAGTCTGGATATTTTGATATACGATCGCTAGAATTGTACTTTTTTTTTCGATAACATCTTTAAGAAATACGGACTTATTTTTGTAAATACTAAAGTATTTGTTACGTTAAAATTTATTTAGTGTGTAAATATGTTAGTAAAAATAACACAATATTGGGCGTATCGAAGTTTTAAAGTACGAGGGACTGGTCCCTCGCTAGTGGCCTCCAACCTCCCCTTATAGCCACCCCGAGCCTCGCTAAACTGGTCACTGTTCTAATTTAGTCAACTGATTTAATAGATTTCACAATACTTATCTCAAACGAAACGTTGAACAGTTCCTAGTGGAGAGGTCTTGATCTCAGCTCGGCTCGAAGGCAAGTCCCCGGCCCTCAGCATGCCTCCATTAGCTAGGCTCCGTCGTAACACGAAGTTCGCCGAGTGTCAACGATGTTCCGACGGTGCTGCCATCACTCGGGTGTCGTGCCGCGCTTCGTTTAGCGACTGTATTCATGACTCGCGCTTCGTTTAGCGACTGTATTCATGACTGTCTCCGACACGGCCAGACTGACATTCGACCGTCCCCGGGCGATTTATCTGAAACAAGTCGAGTTAACTGCGTAGTCCGTTCGCTCATCCTGACTTAATAATTATTATCAGCCTGACACTAAGATCATTTTGATGACATGGACTTTTTTTTTTTTTTTTTTTTTTTTTTTTTGTTTTCGCTGGGGAAACCCATCATGGGGACCTTACCGGCCGTCAATGGGTAAGGTACTGTGAGACTCTTACTCACTAAAACCCACAGCGGAATCCATCGCCGCAGTGCAATGGGGCGTTGCAGGATCGCTTGCGCATGCACTACAACACCCCTGCGGACGGCCCGTACCTCGCGGGCCAGCCACGCCTTAATCAGGATGCCCTCGATTCACAGAGCATCCCAACCGCCCCGATGACGTGCAGGGGAGTCAAGGAGTGACCCCCCCGCAGTAGCTCCTCTAGGGTGGCGGGAGAAGATGCGCATAACGACGCCTCCTCTCCCCCAGCCGACGGCGACGAAGAGGGTCTGCTAAGGCGTTAGCCTCGCGTTCCCTCTCCGCCGTCTCCTTCAATGAGATGACGGCCTCGCTGAAGGAGACCATCGCTGACCAGGACCTCTCGTCGCGCAGCATGGCCCCAACCACGCTGCACAGCGAAAGGTCTCCACCCACTACCGCCATCAGGGCATGGCGCTGGTGAGCCCAGGCGGCGCATTCCACGAGGGTGTGGTGCGAGGTGTCCTCGGTCGCACCACACTCATGGCATACGGGCAACGGTTCCCGACGCGCAACCTGAAACAGATACTTACCAAAGCATCCGTGCCCGGTAAGCATCTGCGTCAGCCTGAACGTTAGGACACCGTGTGGTCTCCTGACCCAGCGAGACAAGTGCGGGCGAACCGCGCTCACTGTCGCCAGGCCAGCCGCCGGATTCCCCAAACCTTCCCACCAGCGCCGGATCAGAGCCTCATCTGCTAGGCGCCTGATCCGAGCGACTCTCTCTTGCGCCGGACGTTCCCCGCGCGCACGCTCACTCGCCCGAAACTGGTATACTTCGGTGAGCACCTCCGCCTGGAGTTCCCAAGGCGGATCACTCGCCAGAAGCGTCGCCGCCGTGAAGGACACCGTACGGTACCCTCGTATCGCCCTCACCGCCAGGACCCGCTGCGCTTTGCGCAATTGAGCCCTGTTAGGCGCGGAGAGGGCGTCGATCCAAACAGGAGCACCGTACAGTGCCATGGACCTCACTATGCCGGCATAGAGCCGCCGGCAAGGAGAACCAGGGCCCCCGACATTCGGCAGAAGCCTGCCGAGGGCCGAGGCGGCGCTCATCAGTCTCGGGGTGAGCTGGGCGAAGTGGACACGAAACGTCCAGCGACCGTCCAGGGTCAGGCCCAAGTATTTCATTTGGGTCCGAACCTCCACCAACCTACCCTGGACGCGCAGACAGGCGTTGCGGGGAGCACCCCTCCGTGGGCCATGAAAAAGGAGGGCCTCCGTTTTTGAGACAGAGACCCTCAGGCCCAACATCTCTATTCGGTCGACGACCAGATTAGTGCCGACTGTGGCCAAGCGTGCCGCTTCCTCGTATGAACGACCCCGGGCCGTTACCAGGGTGTCATCAGCATAAGCAATGACACCCAGCCCGGGAAGGAGCGGACACCGCAGGAGCCAGTCATACCCGAGGTTCCACAGAACCGGGCCCAAAACCGCCCCCTGTGGAACCCCGCAGTCGACACTTCGCCGACCGACCACCCCATTTGCCCCCATCCACACGACCTGTCTGTCGTGAAGGTACGCGTCCAATACCCGCCGGAGATAGAGAGGCACCTCATGATATCGAAGCGCCTCTCGTAGAGTCTCGAACGGCAGGGTGTTGAAGGCGTTGGCCACATCCAACGAGACGGCTAGGAGCACGTCTCCCCCCTCCACCGCGGCCAAGGACCGAACCTTCAGGGCGTTCAGGGCATCCACGGTCGACCGACCCGCCCTGAACCCAAACTGAGCCTCTGAAAGGCCTGGCCCCACCTCCTCCAGATGCTGAGTGACACGGGCAGCGAGAATTCTCTCGAAGAGTTTGCCCATCTCACTCAGCATCACGATTGGCCTGTACGCCGAAGGGGAGTCTAGAGGTCGACCCCCCTTGGGCAGCAGGCACAATTTCCCTTCCTTCCAGATCTTCGGGAACTGCCCAACACGGAGACATGCGTTGAAGAGCTCCCGAAGATCCTCTCCCAGGTATTCCAGGGCGATGTACAGAACTCGCCCTGGAATACCATCCGGTCCCGGAGCCGTCCGCCTGGCCCGCATCTTGTCTAGGGCCAGGTCAAATTCCCCCTCAGTAATCGGGGGGACTTCCTCCACTCCCTCGAGAGATGAGGGAGGAGCCATCACTGGGGGAACATGTCCAGACGACTCCGGAAACAGCCCTCCCACAAGCCGTAGGAGGACGTCAGGCGGCGTGGTCTCCGTGACCGGGGCGCCATGCGCGCGGAGCTTGTTCCGCGCGCTGATATAGGGACGCCCCCACGGATCCCGATCCAGGCCCGCCAATAGTTCCTGGCGGGCCGCCGCCTTGGCCTGGCTGATGGCGAGCTGCAGGGCCTTCTTCGCAGACTTGTAGGCCTGCCGCAGCTCGCTCTCCAGATCTGGGTCCAGGCCGTTCCTCCTGCGGCACCGGACATATGCCCGCCTGGCCCTACTGCTGGCCGCCCGAAGCTGTGCAATTTCGGGCGACCACCAATACACCGCCTTGCGTCGGCCCAAAAACCTCCGCACCCGCGGCATGGCCGCATCGCACACCCTAGTGAGGACGTCGCGCATGCGGCCAGCCAGCTCCTCAACATCGGAGCTGGCGCCCTCCACACTCCCCTGGGAGCTCCACGCTTCAACGATGGCCGCCTCGCGAGCCAGCTCAAGATCGAGCCGACCAAGGGCCCACCTCGGAAACGCTCGAGAGGGCCCTCTAGGGCGGTCAACCGGCACCGGACGGGTGGAGACCTCAAATCGGACATAGTTGTGGTCCGACAGAGTCTCCACCTCCTCCTCTACCCTCCAGTTCCTCACATTATGCGCGACTGCGGGGGTGGCGAACGTTAGGTCCACCACAGACCCCCCCTGCTGCCGCACACACGTGAATGCTGTCCCCACGTTGAGGAGAGACAGCCCGGAGAGTAGGGCCCACACCTGGACAGCTCTCCCACGAGCGTTCGTGGTGGGGTTCCCCCAGGCCAGAGACTTGGCATTAAAGTCGCCGAGGACGATAGTAGGCTTCGGCGACACCCTGCAAACCGCAGCACGGACAGAGTCGAGAAAGACCTCAAACTCCGCCAGGCTGCGGTTGGGGGAGAAGTACACGCCTATTATCGCGTACTCTCCCCACCCTGCCACGACAAGTCCCTGGCCCCTCTCGATTGTCGAGAGACGGGGGCCGGTGCTGCTCCCAGACACAATTGCCACTGAGCCCTCGAGGTCCCCCACCCAATGTGGCTGGGAGGGGACAAAATAAGGCTCAGCGGCCACCGCCAGGTCGATTTCCCATTCGGCCATGGACTGCAGCAGCAAGTCCTGCGCTCCAGCCGAGTGGTTGACGTTCGCCTGGAGGAAGCGTGTGAGTCCCATTAAGATGACATCACAGCTTCCTCCTCAGCCTGACGGCTTTCAACACTAGGGGCGGCTCTGGTCTGTTGAGCCGCCCTTCCCTTTGTAACGGGTGGGTGGCAATCGCCCCCGCCCATTATGTGCCCCGAGGGGCGCCCTGCATCTGCGCATACGGCGCAGCGCATCGTTTTCGCAGAGCACTCCGCAAACTGATGCCCCTCGCCTCCACACCTGAAACACAGGCGCCCCCTTTCCACTCTCGATGGGCAGACCGGCAAAGTATGGCCGATGCCCATGCATCTGAAGCAGCGCAACGGGCGCTGCCCCAGAACCTGCACCTTTGCAGCCGACCAACCCACCAAGAGTTTCCCGGCGTCCACCACCAACTTAGCTGCCGTGACGGGGCACTTCACCACGGCGGAGCCCATCCCAAGCCTCCCCGTGTGGATTTCACTGACCCGGACCGAGGCTGCAGGGCAGTTGCCCGCACACGCAACTGCCGCGGCCACCCTGTCTTTGGTGACCGAATCGTCCAGGCCGGAGATCCTCACTTCAGCCATCCTCTCAGGGCGGATGACCGTCGCCAGCCCATCGAGGACTTGGCGCAGCCTATCCGCCAACCTATCCGCCGCCTCTGCGGAAACCGACGCAGGGAGCTCCAACAGCCGAGCTCCCGTTGCCGCCCTTCTCACCGCCAGCCCCCCCGTAATGCCCAGCTGCGGTAAGCTCACGCTTTGCTGAGCCTTCTCCAGTACCTCAGCATAGGTGACCCCCTTCGCCGCAGCCTCTGGTGATACAGAGATAATCACTGCGGCCGTGCGTGGAGGGGGAGCAACCTTAGGCTTCGCTGGATTCTGGGAAGGAGCCCTCGATGCCCGCACTGCCGCCGGAGCAGAAATTGGGGTGGAAGGGGCCGTCTTCTTCCCCTTTCCCTTTCCCTTCCTTACAACCGTGGCCCAGGTTTCCTTTTCCGGAGCCGCCACTGCACTCGGTCCAGCCACCGGAGGAGGAGGGACCACCGCCCTCGGCACAGGCAGCGCAGAACGAGATGCAGGGGTAGCCGCCTTCTTCTTTTTTGGTTTGCTCTTGCGAGCCACCGATTCCCGCTCAGCCACTGTCACGACCGACGCTGGCACAACCGACGCTGGCACCTGACTCACAGGAGCGGCCGCCTCCCGACGTTTGTCTGCGGCCAAAGGAGGACGCACCGTCTTTGCCGGGAGGAGGCGCTCCTCGATCCCGGCGAAGCGGGCATCAATGAGGGTCCCCACAGAGGCGACAATGGAGGCCCGTATCTCCTCCAGCCAATCCCCAGCGAAGGCATTCGAAGGGCCAGCCTTGGCCGCAGACAGCTCCGTCCTCATCTCACAGAACTCACGACGGTGAGCCTTCAACTCCGCTTTCAAGCTCTCCGTCTCACGACGAAGGCGAGCATTATCTAATCTTATTTTCTGGACCTCTTCAGCCACCGTTCGATCAGCCAGAGCGTCCACCACCCTTTGAAGCGTGTCAGCAGCCACCTTCAACTCCTTGATCATGCCCCCCTTCAAATTCTTTGATTTTCGGGCCACCTCCAAAACCGCTGCCACGCTCTTACCGGCCAGCTCCCTCAATTCATCGGCCGTCTGTTCGGCCGGGTCTCTTTGAGCCGGGGCCTCCGAGGCCGACGACTCATCGTCTACTTGCACACTTGTGCCTGCCTTACCAAAGGCACGCTGCCTCAGGCGCTTCTCGAACGCCACCTCGCGTGCCTCCTCTTCCAGTTCTTTGAGCTCGCGACGTGCGCGAGCTAGCCCTGAGCCTGCAGCACCCTGCTGGGGCTTTCCCTTACGCGCCTTTACCGCCTTGGCGCTAACAGTCATCTCCGTTTCGGTCTCTGACCCGGAGGACGACGCCAAAGGCGGCAAAGGGCGGGTGCGCTTCCGCCCTGCGGAAGAATCAGTGTCTATCCCTTCGGACATGACACTCTCCTCCACCTCTTCATCACCGCCCATCTCGGGCCGAACATCATCTCCGCCAATCACTGGCACCAACGTCTCACCGCCCATCACAGGCTCCACGTCTATGTTAGTTTTTTGTGTAGAAAAATAAGCCATATTTGATCCCACGAGTATGGGGGAAATAACCCGTCCATCCGAATGGTGCCCCCTGCACCCGGATAAGCCAAAACGTAACCCGCTAGAGTGTCGGCCGGTACTCTAGCGGGGGAAGCAGTAGAGACTGAACCACCCATCAGCCATGCATCCCCTCGCGCTGCTACGCCGCTTGGGATTCGGGGTAATTTTTTATAGAGGTTTTCTTCCTCGCAGCCCGGGCGGTTAAGCCAAGGCTCTCGGTCCCAGTTTCCAGCCGCTAGACGTGATCAACGACACCGGGAACCGGGATTACGATGTTTGAGGAGCGGTGCACATGAGTGCTAGCCCGACTGCGCAGTTAAGCACCCGCCGGGCTCGCCACCTCCGCGCTTTTCTGTCAGGGTGTGCTCCCTTAGGCCGTGGGGCTAACAAGCCCCTAAAGGCACGCCCATGCCTACTGGTTTTGGTCCGCGCCGGATGAACCGGTACCACCCGCTTATCAGTGCGGGTGGCATTCCCCTATCCGCCACCTGGGGACGCGCCCGGTAGGAGACCAGCAACTCCCTCGGGTTGATGACATGGACTAACCAGCTAAGTGAACCGCTTCAGTCAACCTGATGAGGTATGACTACACTTCAGCTAGACCAGTCAACTAGAAATATGAACTTAGATTATAATATTCTATCCAAAATTTGACTATGACTATACTTCACATTTTTAACCATCTAGACAAGTCAATCCCAACCAAGATGTGGCCTGGACGACACCTTTCGTCATTGCATACAGCCAGACAAGCCAATCTTAGTCGAAATGTGACCCGGACGACACATTTCGTCTCTATTACAGCGCGACAAGCCAATCCTTGGCCGGATATGACTCGGACGACACATTTCGTCTCTATTACAGCGCGACAAGCCAATCCTTGGCCGGATATGACTCGGACGACACATTTCGTCTCTATTACAGCGCGACAAGCCAATCCTTGGCCGGATATGACTCGGACGACACATTTCGTCTCTATTACAGCGCGACAGGGCGGTATGGAGCTCTCGATGCGCGAGTCAAAATATTTGAAAGATAGACTTTTTTTAAAAAAAAAAATATTTAATTAAATATTTTCTTACAATTTAGCACTTAGTCTGTCTTATTCTAAATCTGAGGTGATGTGAACACTGTCGCACGCCTGCTCGCGGATTACACAGTGCTCCTGCGGGGGGGCCGCGACTGGATACGACACACGTCGATATTGCTGGAATTCTCTAATTGTCTATAAAATTAATGTTTCCTTCATAACTCATTGTCTTTCTGTACTATCGAATTCTTATGAGTCCATGTCACTGGAATGCGATCTAATTGCCTATTATTGTCTTTATTATACTTAAAGTTTATATTTTTATCAAGTGCTATGGTCTGGGTGGCTTGACTCGCGAGTCAAAATTTTGTTATAACATAAAGCCAAAAACTTTGTTTGTAGTTTGAACGCGAGAGGCCGCGGGTTCTGCTAGTAAATAATATGTTAAAAATGATTTAATTCAGTTCATTTGGCAGATTCATTTTCAATGTACCCGAGGGTAGTGGCAGACACGAGATCTGTGGATTATTTTTTAATATTTCATGTACAGATTTCGCTAAGTTACTGCTTTATTATAGTATAGATAATAACAGCTAAAATTAAATAAATAATATTACTGTATTTAATTATACTATTTATAATTTTTTTTAAATGCTTAGCATTAAAATCAACAAATATTGTAAAGTACTCTGGTGCCACTTTTGAATTTTAAAATCATTTTTGTAAAACTATGGCTGGACACTGTAACAAGTATATAACGCCTTTAAGACGTCTAAAACCTTAGTCTCTCCCGTGACCATGATTGCTGTAAAGCATTCGAAACGTCGCGAACCAAAAATCAAAATATATCCGCCAAATAATCCGAAAAGATAGTTTTATTTAAAAATTTCAAATATTCGCGTAAATCTAAGAAAGTATTGCGTTGATAGAAATCATTTATAATAAAAAATACTTCCTAAAAAATATTTCTTAACAACCCAAAAATAATGCTTACAAGTTTGTAAAACTAAGAAGTTTTTACTTCTGACGTGCAGTCCTACGATTGACAGTTTTTTTTTTTTTATGTTGAGACATACTAAAGGCGTACCACCTTTATACATATAGGTTAGGATTATGACTCATCGGCTAGAGAAGCCAATACTACCCTCTAAAACCCAACAGAACCTGTCCCGTCTTAATGGGGCGTCGCAGGATCGCTTACGAACTCAACCACGACGCCCCGACGGCAATGAACGTATATCACTAAACTAACTAATAGCATAAGAGATGTTACAGAGCACAAGTGTACAGTAATATCCCGGACTTACGCGTTAGATGGGACCGAGCGATAACCGTAAGTCGAATTCGCGTAAGGCGGGGTACAACTTTCCGTATAAATTAATACATATAAAGTATGTTTGGGGGGGATACATAAACATACTTTATAGGTATTTCGGCACAGAGACGTGGCCGCTCACGATGGGCCTGATAAGAAAGCTCAAGGTCACACAAAGAGCAATGGAAAGGGCTATGCTCGGGGTTTCCCTGCGAGATCGAATCAGGAATGAGGAGATACGCAGAAGGACCAAGGTTACCGACATAGCCCACAGAATATCCAAGCTCAAGTGGCAGTGGGCGGGGCACATCGCTCGTAGAACGGACGGTCGTTGGGGACGCAAAGTTCTCGAATGGCGGCCACGTACCGGAAGGCGAAGCGTGGGCAGGCCTCCCACAAGGTGGACCGACGACTTGGTCAAAGTCGCTGGAGCCCACTGGATGCGGACGGCACAAGACCGGTTGTCGTGGAAATCTTTGGGGGAGGCCTATGTCCAGCAGTGGACGTGTTTCGGCTGAGACGAAGGTATGTTTAATCTGGACCAGAGTCTAAACAAAACAATAATTTAGAAGAAATATGTTTAATAGAATGTTAGATAATAAAAGAATTTACATTGTTATGAATAAAACAACGTAAACCGAAGTTATTTTGATGTCGAAAACTTCATATATTCTAAAAATGGCGCCTGAAATTCGTGAAATTCATAAATTTTTATTTTTGTTTAAAAGTCTTTGATAATATTTAGTTAATTAGTAAAACAATACCACGCGGAACACTTTCGAAGCTGTCGTAAACGGAACGCTAACAGGACGGAATGGGAGAGCTGATGCACGCGGCCATCAAAAAGAAAAACCACGTATCTCCGAATTCGCGTAAGTCGGGTGTACTCTCTTTTCCTATAACGCTTACACTTCATTAGAAAGACAAATTTTAACACTACTGGTGGAAGATCAGGCGCAGGACTCTCCGAAGCATGAATATGACTGCCATCTATATATTCTTTATTGCACTAAATAATTCAAACAAAATATATATAGAAAGTTATGTGGACAAAGGTGACCTTATCCCTATAAGAGCTGCACCAGTATCTATCAAAAAGTGCTAGATACAATCCCACACAAAAGTTCTCTTAAAACTATCACCAATTGTGTTTAGGTATCTATTCTAGTTGAAATAAATATACAACAATGTGAATTGAACCTTAAAGGCAATACTTAAAATAGTTTTCACAAAAAAAAATTAAAAGCGCGTTCAAATATTTAATTGAGCGTTCATTCGGTGACGACATTTTCTGTCGCTGATTGTTTAACTAGTACTTTTTAATCCATGTGTTCCAGTCAACACATGTATTTGGGAAACAATATTAAGTAGCGGGACAGAAAGAAAGAGTGCAAAATATCTATATAAGAATAAATAAATAAAATAAATACAAAGGTACAGGCAAGGAATGGGGTTTGTCACAATTTGTGTTTTTTTTTACTGGTAACAAATCTACGTCTATGGTAGGTACAAATACTCTATGGATGTCGCTTAAAATACGTTTTAATCTATGCCCAAAGCGAAAAGAACTGAATATGTCCATGACGTACCGGTAAAGAAATAGGATTGTGCAAAAATGTACATAGTTACAAGTGAATGCATAGTCTGATCTCAATAAAAATATTATATCTTTATTTTATTTACTTAGCGGTCCCTCGACGCGGCGGCGCTCATCATCAAAATATTAACAGGTACTTTTAATGAAGTTATAAGGCCAAGAGAGATTTTTTTCTTTTTAGAGTTTTTTTTTTTTTTTTTTTTTTTTTGTGACGGAAGATATTTAAAATATTTTATTTATTATTACTTCAGTCTTTTTAAATTACATGCGAGCACTAATTTTAATGGATAACTCTCATTGAGATTATTCTTATGAGCCCAAACACACTATATCTGCTGTAAGTTTCTGAAGATTTAAGTACCCTGCAAACTACTTGATGCTACAGTATCAGCTCAAGATTATCATGTCTTGGAAATATCAACGAAGCAACACTACACCAAATTTCAACTCAATCGGGTCTGTGAAAGTTAGTAAGACCCTTTTGTCAAATAGGAAATGAACATCAAACGCCTGAACAGATCTTCATTAATTACAGCTAAGAACTATCTCGATCACGTTAGCTTTTAAACAAAAAAAAACCGCATCAAAATCGGTACATTCGTTCAGGAGTTACGATGCCACAGAAAGACTCCGATACACAGACAGAAACGTCAAGCTTATAACACCGATCATTTGCGTCGGAGATTAAAAAAAAATCGGTTGACAAATAGAGGAAAAAAAGATACTGAATTGTTTTGTCTTTGCCTATTTATATGTGGATTTGCAATTTATTTTGACTAGAAATTGTTTTTTTCATTCATTTAATTAGTGCAATTTCAGCATCTTTCATTCAAGCGTCATTTCAAACGCGAGAACATAACGAATTTTGAACCGCTTAAATCTTAAAAAAATAAATATGAAATAAATAACGTGTGTGTGTACTTATGTCCGCACGTACGAAGTTATACTTCTTTGGCGTAACAGAACAAAAATAGCCAACGATTTCATCCCGTATGTCACAACTCTCTGTTTATAAAAGGAATGCAGCTAACTTCATCATGTCGCTTTTGGCTAACTTCATCATGTCGCTTTTAGCTAACTTCATGATGTCGCTTTTTGGCTAACGGTGCTCACGCGAATCGTAAAAATTTTACTCTCATAATTTTTTTCAAACGTGCCAAAAGAAATATAACTTCAAAAATAATTTTTTTTCACATATTTAAAAAATTTCTAAACATTAATGAATTAAAATAAAAAACAATACATTTGTAGCTACACTCAACGTCTCGTGAAACACGGAAAAGTTAGCTCTGAAAAGAGCTGTTTGTGTCGTAGGAAACTAAAAGTAGTTCTAGAAAGAACTGTATTACGAGTCAATTACTACGCGTTACTAGACTGAAGCTCCGCCCGACGCGCGCGCTGCGAAGCGAATGGCACTCCACAATTGACTGCGATATATTTATAACTTCAGCGGCCCGCACAAATCCACACGATCGCGCGATTTCCTAGAATCCAAAACAGCAGAATAATCGCGCTATTGTTCTCTCATTCATTTTTTACGAGCAATCAGATTTTAAGTTTGTAAATATTTTATTTTTGTTGTGAGCTGTTGTTGGTTAAGTATTTTTTTTTAATTTTTTCTATTTTTTTGTATAAGAGGAGCACATTTTTTGTAATAAACATTCTATTCATTCTACGGATTCTATTGATAACAAGTTTCTCATTTAGTAACTCCTAACTTGTAAACATTCATTGAATCTATTGTAATAATATTTGACAAATATGTATTTTAAACTTTATTTTTAATTTGAACAGCTTTGATTAGTTTACGTGAATTCGGCTCGACGTTAGTATATAAGCACATACATTCTATTTTATTTATTTTTTTATTTAATCCTTTATTACACCAAAGAAAAAGAGAAAATTTGAAAATAATAAATCAATTTACATATAGAAATTTCAGTGTAAAGGCGGCCTTATCACTTAAAGTGATCTCTTCCAGGCAACCTATATAATAAGGAGACAAGTAGGGTAGCATAGATAGGGGTTGGTGCAAATAAAAGAAAACAAAAATATATAATATAACATACTTACTTAAACGGTACATACTATAAATTACACACAAGTTTACATAAATAAGAATAAAGAGTTACATACATAAATATATAGTATAATATATATGTTTAAACAATATACGTATATATTCCACGATAAACTTACATAAACAGGGCTTACATAAAAATACACAGACTTACAAAGATAAGTAGTAGTCTTTAAGACGACGTTTAAAAATTTGCAGAGATTTTGCATGGCGAATATCATGTGGTAAAGCATTCCATAATGTTACAGACTTGATCGTAAACGAGTCACCATAGCTTTGTGTTCGACTGACGGGCAATGCTAATTTATTGTCAGTATGCGATCGAAGGTTTAGGGAATGGCCAGAACCAAGGAAACTGAACCTTGTTTTGAGATAAGGAGGAGTGTGGGAGTGATAGAGGATTGTGTATAGGAGAGTAAGGATATGCAAGTTACGACGCTGTCTCACGGTGAGCCATTTGAGTTGAGCTCGAAATTGAGAAATGTGGTCAAATTTTCTCAAACCGTAAACAAATCGTATTGCCATATTTTGTAAGCGTTCCAGTTTATTGAGATGAGTCTGCGACAAGTCGGGATAGCAAGTATCTGCATAATCGAGTAAGGGAAGGAGAAGAGATTGTGCTAGGGATACTTTGGTTTTTATTGGTAAAAATTTCTTCCACCTCCTCAAACGACCAATCACAGCGAAGAACTTCCTACTTACCTCAGAAATCTGGGGCGCCCAAGAAAAGGAATTATCCATCATAAGGCCTAGGTTTTTAACAAAGCTGCGAATTTGCAGTATAGTCCCGTCGAGTAGAATAGGTGAAAGAGATGATAGATCAATTTTGGATACTAGCTGACGAGAACCAAATAGGGATAGGGTCGCGGGAGAGACTAAGGTTTTAGACATCTCAAAGGCGTTATGTACAAAAACTGATTTCAAAAATTCAAAAATGGCACCAGAGTACCTTACAGAATATAGAACTGACATGATCTGTTGGAACTTGGACGTGAGTTATGGTCAGAAATGGAATTTCAGATTGCAGCTCTGATACAGATCTGTGATAAACAAAAGAGTTCTAGCCTTTACAATAATTTGAAACGATGAAAATAGTATACTCTTATTTTTTAAACGTTCGACTTCTGACATGATCTGCTGGGACTTGGACGTGAGTTCTGGACTCGAATCGAGTTTTACGTTGCAGTTGTGATACAGATCTGTGATACACGAAAGAGTTCTAACTTCTAGCCTTTTTTAATCATTTAAAAAAATGAAAATAGTATTTTTCAACTTTTTCAACTTTCTGGTATGATCTGCTGGCACATGGACGTGAGTTCTGGACTCGAATCGAGCTTTGTATTATAGTTCTGTTACAGATCTGTGATAAACAAAAGAGTTCTAGCCTTTACAATAATTTGAAACGATGAAAATAGTATACTCTTATTTTTTAAACGTTCGACTTCTGACATGATCTGCTGGGACTTGGACGTGAGTTCTGGACTCGAATCGAGTTTTACGTTGCAGTTGTGATACAGATCTGTGATACACGAAAGAGTTCTAACTTCTAGCCTTTTTTAATCATTTAAAAAAATGAAAATAGTATTTTTCAACTTTTTCAACTTTCCGGTATGATCTGCTGGCACATGGACGTGAGTTCTGGACTCGAACCGAGTTCTAGATTACGGTTCTGATACAGATTTGTGATAAACGGAAGAATTCTAGCCTTTCTCAATAATTTGAAATGATGAAAATGGTATGTTTCGAGAACTTGGACGAGAGTTCAGAACTATTCCTGAAAAGTATCAGGAACTGTAAAACTCAGCTGCATGCGCATAGAACTCACTTTTTTTTGATTTGTTGCAAAATGATCTGCTACGGGAAGTTAGCAGATCATTTTATCAACTGACTTTTTTTTAGGGAAAAACGCCAGAACTATTTCTAAAAGGTATCAGGAACTATAGAACTCAGCTGCATGCGAATAGAACTCAAATTCATTTTTGATCTGCTGGACAATGATCTGCCAAGTTCACTGATATCGCCCTCACCCTCACCCTCGCTTCGCTTCGGGTTCGTCCCTAGACAAAAACAAATCTATCCCACGGGAACCGTACATTTTTCCGGGATGATATATAGGCTATAGCCTTCCTCAGTTAACGGGCTATCTAATGCAAAAAGAATTTAAATCGGATTGGTAGTTCCAAAAATTAGTGCGTTCAACCAAACAAACTCTTCAGCTTTATAATATTAGTATAGATTATATACAAAAAAAAAGCCTATCCCACGAGAACCTTACATTTATCCGAAATAAAAAGTATCCTATGTGATAACACATATCCAGACTATAATCTATCTCTGTGCCAAATTTCATCCTAATCTTTTCAGCCGTTCTGGCGTGAAAAAGTAACAAACATCCATACACCCATATTCACAAACTTTCACATTTATAATATTAGTGTGGACTAGAGACGAAGTTGTATTAAAGTAAAACTTGTTTAGGCGTGAATGCGGGGTAAGTCGATCGATACATTGGGAAAATGAGTGTCGCCAAGTGTGAGTCAAATTTATTATTAATAATTTTTAAAAATATATTATATTCATATGTTCACAATAATTATTATGTATAAAAATATATATTTATTATTAACAGAGATGTAACTTATCTAAGATACAAGTATCTGAAATACAGATACAAGATACAAAATACGTATTTTCATCTTGTAACTACAATTTTTTTTTAAATTCATTTCGTATCTTGTATTTAAATACCTTTTATTTGGTATCTTAGTACTTTGTAGATACTATGTTTGTTAAAATACTTTTAGTAATAGACTAGCGACTCACCCTTGCTCCGCTCGGTCCGTCTCTACTTACGTTTTAACGTTTAGTATAGATTTCTCAGAGATGAGATATTTTCCCGCAATAAAAAGTATCCTATATGATGACCCGGATATCCAGCTATCATCATACCAAATTTCATCAAAATCCATCCAGTGGATTTTCTGTGATGCGGTAACAGACAGACAGACAGACAAAAATTCTAAAAACTATAGATTCGGCCTTTGCAGCGATAATAATGTCTATTTCAATAAGATTTTCCAAAAAATATTTAAGGTACAGATTCGGGTTAGTTAGAATTTTAGTTCAGCGACACTTGCAGCGACACTTTCAGTGATACTTTTCAGCGACACTTCCAGCGACACTTCCAGCGACACTTGCAGCGACACTTTCAGCGACACTTTTCAGCGAAACTTTTCAGCGACACATTTCAGCGACACTTCCAGCGACACTTTTCAGCGACACTTTTTTCAGCGACACTTTTCAGCGACACTTTTTTCAGCGACACTTTTCAGCGTCAATTTTTCAGCGACACTTTTTAGCGTCACTTATTTCAGCGACACTTTTCAGCGACACTTTTCAGAGACACTTTTTTTAGCGACACTTTCAGCAACACTTTTCAGCGACACTTTTCAGCGACACTTTTTTCAGCGACACTTTTTTCAGCGACACACTTCAGCGACACTTTTCAGCGACTGGTTTTTCAGCGACACTTTTTTCAGCGAAACTTTTCAGTGACACTTTTTTCAGCGACACTTTTCAGGAAACTTTTTCAACGACACATTTCAGCGACACTTTTCAGCGACACTTTTTTCAGCGACACATTTTTAGCGACACTTTTTAGCGACACTTTTTTCAGCGACACTTTTCAGCGACACTTTCAGCGACACTTTTTTCAGCGACCCTTTTTTAGCGACACTTTTCAGCGACACTTTTCAGCGACACTTTTCAGCGACACTTTTCCATCATCATCATCATCGCGACACTTTTCAGCGACATCAACACACAGATCAAGACACCATCATCCCTTTCGCATAAGGAGAGGGAGTTAAGTCCTCTATTTTTCTGCCCCAAAAAAGTATCCCACAAGATAAATTTCGCGGAAAAATCAAAATAAAAAGATAATTATAATAAAAAGATCCGAAAACAAAATCTAAGAAAGTACGTAAAGTAAGTAATTAATAATAAGTAAAATATACGAGTCAGGCAGTGTAGCTGTCCGTTAGGCGACTAACTTTTCTTATTGCAAAAAGTATAGCTAATTTTATCCGCTAGTGTCAAGAGATGACAATTTCACTGGAGCTTAGAATCTATCATGCCTAAAAATACTGCTCATTAAATTATTTTTATTTGTTACATTAGGTAATGTAAATTCGAGATGTTTTTTTTCTTGGCCTTTACCGTCAAGTTTAGCTTTTTTAGGCTAACTTTGAATAAGTCCAACTTTAAACTAGCGAAATATGTGCGACAATGCACTGACTATTTCATTATTATTTTATTACGTTCGACTTCAAAAATTTACGAAATGTCATCATATCATTTCATTACATAGTTAAAACGTACATAGTACATATAAGAAAGGACTAAGAGGACATGCTTGTGGAACACCCATCCTTAAAGAAGATCCATTTTCACATTATTTATTTTAACCCTTTAGATTCTTTGATTGAGGTAGGGAGCAACACGATCAAACGCAGCGCCCTATATGCCATAGTGATTCAGTACAAGCAAGAAGGTTTGTTGATCAACACAATCAAAGGAATGTCAAAAAGTCCTATAGGATTTTGCGATGTGTCCCAAGCACCGTAATTCATTGACCTTTTGGGAAGTCATGCTGTTCACTATGCATAATTTTGTCACAAAAGATAACGAGCTCTCTTAGGAAACCGAATGAAGCGGATACGAATCCCGTTTCTCGCACCTCTAATATTTTCATTTGCGAATCATTTCTAACATGATTACCACTTGTCTTACAGTGAAGGAAAACTTCGTGAGGAATGCATGTCTAATTTCGTCAACCCGCACTTGGGTAGCGTGGTGGACTATGGCATGATCCCCCTCGTATTGAATGGAGACCCGTGCCCAGCAGTGCAGCGGGTAATTAATAAAAAGGGTTGAATATCAAAGAAGCATTTTTTTTATATTTCACTCATATTAAATTGCTTATTCTTTTTAGCTGCGAAAATGACCGTATAAGTACTAGTAGTATTATGTGATCTATGATAATAATTATTATAAAACGAACAATCTCGCACTCACAAAATATGTTTTACAAACTTTCCGCTAGGCGGCGCTAATCCAATTCCATACAAATTTGAGTTTACTTTAACGCGATCGAGTAGTAAGAAAAACTCATACTAAGCCCACAGAACGGGTTTTACTTAAGTCTCAAATAAAATCTTAAAACTTTAAAATTAGGTTGTGTTACGTTTGCGCGTTCAACGCGATTTACATGTAAAAAATTAACTTTCATTAAAAAAAATGTTGCTTTTTACAAAAGTATTTTATCTATAAAAAGTATTTAAAAGATACGTACTTTATATCTAGTATTTCAGATACTATTTCAGAAAGTTATTTGCATCTGGTATCTGAAATACTTCATTTAAAAGTATTTTGCATTTTGTATTCCAGATACTTTGTTTAAAGTATCTTGTACATCACTGATTATTAATAATGTTATAATAATGATTGCTTTTAAAAATGAATATTTATTACTGTGGGATGAATGTGCATGAATTAAATAAAAGCTATTATGACTAATTGTTGCCATGGTAATCGTTGTTATTGTCTGACAAATTATATATAATATTATATTCTTTCAGACAGGCAGATAGACAAACGGACGAACGGACGGACAGATAGACATACAAAAATGTTTAAAATTGTGTTTTTCTTATATGTACTGTATAAAATTATCGGTTCACATCAGTTAGAAGAAAATATTATGTCTGATGCTGTGAGTACATTAACAGATTTGTATGATGGACATTTACCTACATAGTACTTAGTGTTCGCCCAGTAGCCGAAATTCGACCATATTGAAACGCGCAGCGAGACGGCTTAGGCGATGGTGGCGAAACAGCAAGTGGGGGTCGTTACAGCAAGCCGTTATTATGACCCTCCCTTAAATATAACCTAAACTGACACCACAATAATCAAAGAGCAACTTATAATAAAGAAAACATTATTCAATTACAAAATATTATGTTACATTAGTTAAATATACGTATATATTTATACAAATAATTTAAACTATAATCAGTAATCAATTATACATAATAATAAAAAACAGTAAGTCCATAAGCATAATCAAATAAAGCCCATTCGGAAACAAAACTAAAACCTCTTATCTATACAGATAATTAAAATTGGAGTGTCCGTTTGTAATATTAAAATAACCGCTTTTTACTAAATGCATATGGATGTATACACGGTACATATACCAAAACAACATTTTTTACAATTTTTGTTTGTCTGTCTGTCTGTCTGTTGGTTTGTTCCGGGTAATCTCCGAAACAGCTGGACCGATTTTGACGGGACTTTCACTGGCAGATAGCTGATGTTATAAAGAGTAACTAAGGCTACTTTTATTTTAGAAAAAGAATCAGGGTTCCGCGAAAAAAATTAAAAAGCCATGAAATTGAAAACAAAATCCGCGTACGGCGTAGGCCATCGAGGGAAGCGAGGGTAAATCGCTATATAATTTAAATGAATATCTTAGGAGTGGCAAGCTACTATTTATGTTTATCTAAACATAGGACGAACGCAAGCGAAGTGAGCGTGAGTCGCTAGTAGCTAATAAAACTATAACGATTAAATAGACAATAATAATACGCTCGCGTTCATCCCTAGGTACTTTTTTACGGTTAGCTATGTTTAGGTATACATAAATAGTAGCTTGCTACTTCTAACATATTAATTTAAACTAAATAAGGTATTTAAATTTTATAGCGATTTATCCTCGCTTTGCTCGGGTGCGTACGCCGTACGAGGAATTTTTCACAATTTCATGGGTTTTAAATTTTTTTCGCGGTACCCTAATTCTTTTTCTAAAATAAAAGTAGCCTAAGTTACTCCTTATAACATCAGCTATCTGCCAATGAAAGCCCCGTCAAAATCGGTCCAGCCGTTCTTGAGATTAGCCGGAACAAACAGACAGACAGTCAGACAGAGAGACAGACAAAAATTAAAAAAAATGTTGTTTTGGTATGTGTACCGTGTATACATCCATATGCATTTAGTAAAAAGCGACTTTTTTAATATTACAAACAGACACTCCAATTTTATTTATCTGTATAGATTAGGGCTTTCATCCCGGGAGTTTCGGTCTCGAAAATTTCGAGAGTCTCGACGATTTTTTCGAATTTTCGAGACTCGAGACTGCTACCGCCAGTCTCGGGAATAACGAGACGTTTGAGACTTTACTTTTTTCGAGATTTTTTTATTCCGGTTGCGGCATACGGTACGTGTCAGAACTATAAAATGAAATTTAGGATAGGACAACAGAGGGAAATACTAAACCATCGCTATTTAACTATTAAATCTCTATCCCCTATCTTATACTGGCGTAGAAGCAGAAAGAGCTTTTTTGTAACGCCGGTAACTTTTATAGTAATATCGGATCCTCTCTATCTAAAAGTACATTAAATACTCTTTGTGTTTACGTGTCCACTGTAAAAAAGAAGAAAAAGCTCATAGATATTAGGTCCTTACATATGAAATTGGCGTTTTGTCGAAATGGCTACTTTAAACTAAAATATCTATATCTTGCGTTTGGCTAGGAATTCCAAATTCAAATTTATTTTAAAATACGATATAGAAAACTTAAAATACCACCGTGGCACCAGCGCTGCAGAAACAGCTCTAAGGATTAATGCGGTGTATGAGAAAGCTACTGTAAAATAAAACACAGTTTTGGTTTCAACGTTTTTGTTCTGGAATTTTGGACCTATAGAAGCCCCGTGGATGGCCGAAGACAATGAACAATTAAAAGTGATCGTGGAAACAGATCCATCACAAAACACGTCAGAATTAGCGGCAAGCTTCAATGTGAGTGGTAAAGTTATTTTAATTCATTTGAAGCAAATTAGAAAAGTGAAAAAGCTGGAAAAATGGGTACCGCACGAATAGATGAAGTCTCTCAACAAACAAGCGTCGAGTGCTGCGTTACATTACTCAACCGTCACAATAACGGATTTTGAATCGCATTGCATTCTGTACAATAATCAGAAACGCTCATCACAATGGTTGAACCCAGAAGAAATCCTGCCCCAAGCGACAGTTGACTCAGAAAAAGGTACTGGTTTACCAGTACATTTTTCTGAGTCAACTGTCTGTCTGTTTGTAAATTTATGTCTGGTGGACCAGTTCTGGTGTCATCCACTACAGCTTTCTAAGATCTGGTAAGATCTGTACTGGCAACAAATGCAAACTATTATGTAAAAGCTAACCATTAAACAACCGAGACTGGTCTATTGCTCTAATCCACTGTTGCTTCAGGACAACGCTAGACCACACACTGTATAGCAGACGGTCGCTAAATTAGAGGAGCAGGGATTGAAATGTCTCCGACACCCACCATACTCCCCGGACCTTGTTCCAAAAGACTACCGCTTTTTCCGGAATTTGGACAATTTCTGGAAAAAAATATAAGTAACGTATAAGTAAAGTAATATAAGATAACAATGGTACTTACTTTGACTGGTTAAATATATAATTAAATTTTTCTTTTTTTTGTTTTACTTTTTCCATATAAAACCGCAAATTTTATATGTAAGGACCTAATAATTGTTAATTTTACTTGTATTTGAGTTTGTAACAGTATGATTAATAAAGTACTTTATTGAAATACCTTATATCGACTGCCTAACTGCCTAGCCTATGAGTATGAAACCTATTTTTGAAGCAGTCTCGAAAGTATCGTTTTTCCCGGGAAATTTGAGACCATAGCGAGTCTCGATTTTTTTCCCGGGACTCGCAAATATAACGAGACTGAAAGCCTTAGTGTTGTTACATGCGTTCCAACACAATCTGTTGTGATAACATTCCGTGGACAAATGTTACCGGAAAATGTATACTGTTACCATACACCCTTACCAGTTGAAACTTACAAACTCCCTACCATCCAATGTCTAAGCTGCTGTCGCTTTGGTCATATTAAATCCCAGTGTCGATCAAAGCCTAGATGTTACAGGTGTGTGTGATATCTCCAAAGATAACTCAATATGTTTATATTGTTCAGGCAAACATTTTGTTACAGATAAGGATTGTCTTGAGTTTTCTAGACAGCAATCTATCGAAATTGTAATGTCGCAAGATAATGTTTCCTATATGGAAGCCTCTGCCCGCTTTCCTCCTGTCCAACGATCTTACTCAGATGTAGCCAAGGAAATGTTTACTCCTCCGGTATATTCCATTACTCAAGGTTCCTCACCTGTTCCTTCTCCTTCTCAAACAAAATCATACCGCCAAACTGTTGTCCGTCAATCACGTCCCAGGGCTCCTATGCGTAAGGGATATGATAAAGAAGCTCACCAAGCCATTACTGGCAATTGTTCTTCCTCCTTACCCAATGGTTGTGCTCTTAACAATAATGTTAATACCCCTTCAGATACCAAGTCCCTTTTAGTTACTCTTACAGAAACTTAAATTAGTATTATCTCAATTTGCGATGAACTTCCTTTACCGTCCAACGTTGCCTAAAAACTATTCCAACTTTTCCAAATTATTAACAATGGCCCCACTTCGCTTCCTGCAATGGAACTGTAAAAGTATAAAAAACAAGAAACATGAATTATTCTCCATTATCAACCTGCATAAGCCTGTCATTATTGCCATCTCGGAAACATAGTTGTTGCCTAGTTCTCGGTTTCGAGTTACAGGTTTCACCTGTTTAAGGGATGGGTATGCAGGAAGTGCCATCCTTATACGGCACTCTACACCTTTTTCCTCTATTCCTCTTCCCCCTCACAGTCAGCACATTAATGCTGTTGCTGTGAGAGCCTTTGATATATCATTCTTCTCACTCTATATTTCCCATCCTTCCCCTGCCCTTATTCCTGAGCTACATTCTACTCTTACCACCCTCCCCAGTCCAATTCTGGTAATGGGAGATTTTAACACTCATCATACCTTGTGGGGGTGTTATTACTGTGATGGAGTCTTTCCTTTATTGATCAATATGTTTGACGACCTGAACATGTGTATCTTAAATGATGGTTCTCTGACCAGAAGAGTACATCCTAACCAGAACCCCAAGACCTCTGTGGACTTATCCTTATCCTCTCCCTCTCTTGCTTCCCAATCATCATAGATCACACTTCCATCCACCCATGGTAGTGACCACTTCCCTATCCTTATATCTATTCATAACAAAAATATAACCGTTCCAAATACCAGACCCCTACTTTCACATAACCTAAAGAAAGCAAATTGGGTAGATTTTTCTTGTTCGGTTGATTGTATGATTGAATCACTTCCTGAGCTTGTTAATGGTGAGAATATCATTTTTTGTTACAACCAATTTGTTTCGGCTATTTTATCTTCTGCAGACCTTCATATTCCCAAAAAAACCTCCTCACAGTATCAATTTTTCTCCAATCCATGGTGGGATCAGGAAGGCACTGATGCTGTCAATAGTAGAATTTCTGCTGAAGTGTCATATGATGCCTCTATGATAGGGGAGAATTTTATAAACTAGTATCAAACGCGACTAGTTTAAAAAAAAGAAAAAGTCTGGATGGATTAATTTCTGTGAATCACTGAATCCCCGCTGCCCATCCTCAATAGTTTGGACAAATGTTAAGAGATTTCGCAGGTCTCTTAATGTTGTCCAACTCAATTCCAATAATCCGTCCGATTGGCTTAATGACTATGCAGACGAATTAGCTCCTCCTTTTGTCCCTAATTATGATTCCTTTTCTAATTTTTCACCATCTACTGCTTCCGGTAAATTGAATGCCTCTTTTTCCTTCGACGACCTCAATAATGTTTTAACGAGTTTTCTTTTTTATCGAAACTTAATGATAGGGATATATTTTTTTTTTATTTAATCAATGCATCTTTTTATTCAGGAATAATCCCTGAAGCATGGAAATCCCAGCTTATTGTCCCAATTCTAAAACCAGGAAAAAGTCCTTCTGATCTCAGCTCCTATAGAGTAATTGCATAAGCATCCACTCTTGTTAAAATTTTTGAGCACCTCCTTAAAAATCGCTTGGAATGGTTAGTGGAAAGCAGGAAAACGTTTTTTAACGTCCCACAGCTGCGCAAGGGCTTCCCTTCATTGCGATGGGGATCAGGCCATAGTCCACCACGCTGGCCAAGTGCGGGCCAAGTTAACATGGCGAAAACTTGCTAAGTTCTCTCAGACATGCAAGTATCCTCAAGAAGCTATGTTTCTCTTAACCGTAAGGCAAGTAGTTGTCATATTAAGTGACTAGCCCGTGAGATTATCAGAGGTACGAAAATCGGGATTCAAACCCGTTTCACTCAGGTTGCCAAGCAAGCGCGTTACCACTAGAAAACCATTGCCTTCTCTCTTCTGCAGTCCCATACATAATCCAATCTATACTAATATTATAAAGCTGAAGAGTTTGTTTGTTTGTTTGTTTGTTTGTTTGTTTGTTTGTTTGTTTGTTTGTTTGGTTGAACGCGCTAATCTCAAGAATTACTGGTTGGAATTAAAAATTCTTTTTGTGTTGGATAGTCCATTTATCGAGGAAGGCTTTAGGCTATATAACATCACGCTACGACCAATAGGAGCGGAGCATAAATGAAAAATGTTGCAAAAACTGGGAAAAAATTATTCCTTTTGAGAGCTTCCGTTGCGTGCGCTGCGTAAACGGTTAAAGTTACGCAAAAATCGTGTATGACGAAATTGTTCCCCTTTAAAAGTTCTAAAAAAAAGTCCGCGACAGCATATGTCTATCTTTTGAGGTTGACTCAATATAACCCTTTTTATGGTAATGAAATTTGTTCTAAAATAATGCATTACTTCCAACTATCCTTATCCAAATAAATACGTTATTCATCACAAATATTTAATTTTGAACAAAATTGCCCTTGACATCATTTGATTTCAATGAATATCTTAGGAGATATCATAGTTTTAAAATATACATATTTAACTTTACGCGGTCTATGGGTGAGCGCGCTCTCAGCCCGATACAAGGCGAGGGCGGGGTGGTCGTGAGGGGGGAGGGCGCTGGCCGCCGCGCCGGTAGCTCTGCGAGCAAAGTCACTATTCTACGCGGACGAAGTCGCGGGCAAAAGCTAGTATATATATATATATATATATATATATATATATATATATATATATATATATATATATATATATATATATATATCTCAGACATGCAGGTTTCCTCACGATGTTTTCCTTCACCGTAAGGGAAGTGGTAATCAATAACATATATATCTCTAAAGAAAGGAAAAGAAATTACATTTTAAATGATTTGAAAGACGGTGCATATTTTTATTATTTAAAAGCATTAAAAACCACTGAAGGACATCCATATTCTATCAGGGACCTTTTAAATATATTTATTTTGATATTTTTAAATTCATTTCTTTGTTTACAATTTGATGACACAAGTGTTTTTTTATTTGTTTTCATTACGTACATACTCGTATATCTACAGATTAACTTATGTATCTTTTAATCATTTTGTTTTATTTTTCGGGTGACTCATCCTTGCTCCTCTCAGGTTCGTCCCTAGAAACGTTTTAACAGCCCGTATAGATTTGTCAGAGATGAGATATTTTTCTCAGTAAGAAGAATCCTATATGTTAACCCGGATGCAGGGTACAAGATGCCGTTGCAGTTGTTTTCTCGTCATGCGTTCCTAGACAGTCTTCGGATAGTCAGACGACAAAAAATCTAAGAACTATAGATTCGTCCTCTGTATCGATAATAATGACTATTTCAATAAGATTTTCCAAAAAATATTTAATGTACAGATTCGACTCAGAATTTTATTAGTATGGATTTTGTATTTTCTGAAAAAAAAACATTAAAATAAACATAAAAAAAGAGAGGATAGTTTAAAAATTTAGTTAATACAAAAGTTTCGGTATCCTCCAGCAGTCCATACAGGCTTGAAGCGAAGGGACCTGGTGGCGGCCCATCTTTATAGGCCTCCGGATATGTACCATGAAGGTTGCTCCTGGTACTTCTTTAACAGAATAGTGGATCATGAGAACAACCCCTTGGTTGTTGTGGCCTCGGCCGACAGCTTTCGGGGCGTCATGGTTGAGTTCGTAAGCGATTCTGCGACGCCCCATTAAGACGGGGTACTGTTGGGTTTTAGTGGGTTTCACTGGCTTTTCCAGCCAGTAACAGGTGGTATAAGCTCCAATCATTTCCCAACGACAAAAAAAACGTATAAACTATTTTAAACAGACAATAATTAATATGTACGTTCAATTTTGTGTCATAAAGCCGAATTTCTAATATTGAAAAAAAAATTAACGAATCAGAATTCTCTGAATATCTGTAAATTACTCTGTGTCATTTATTCAAGTGTACATTAAATTATATGACATAATTATTTGTATAGAAATATGTTTCTATGCAAATATAATGAATATGTAGACTATTGTGATATAATATGTTTTTAATGAATATAATTATACTAGCGACTCAACTTGGCTTCGCTCGGGTTCATCCCTAGGTACCTTTTAATTTATACCCAATACCCATAACACCATACGACGTTTTAAAAACTCAGATATACGTTGTACTTAGCCGTTTTTAATGACCCACTGCTGGGGGTGGGCCTCTCTTCAATACAAGAGGGATCAGACCATAGTTTACCACGCTGGCCAAGTGTGGGCGGACTTAGCATGTCTTTCGAGAAATTGCTTGGTTCTCTCAGACATGCAGGTTTCCTCACGATATTTTATTTCACCGTAAAACAAGTAATCATGTTGGAAATGATTTACATGATATAAAATCAGAGGTGCGAGTCCCGGGATTTGTATATGCTTCACTCCGCTTTTCAATCGAGCGCGTCACCACTGGACCACCACTGCCTGGAAATAGATATAAATAAATAAATATGTTGGTACATTAACACACAGCACCATCTAGTTCCATGGTAAGCTACGAGGCCTGTGTTATGGATACCAGATAGTTGATACACTACACATATATAACTTTAAATACATACAAATTATAAATATAAACACCCATGACTGGAGTACAAACGTTCGTGCTCATCACACACATGAATGCCCCCAGCGGGACTCGAACCCGCGACCACTGGCAGAGCAAGTAGGGTCACTACAAACTGAGCCAAATGTGAGATATACGTTGATTTAAGAATTTGAGAGTAAAGGAATGTTCTTTTTTTGCTTTAAGCCACTTAATAATAACTTTTTAATTTAAAAGATAGAGGAAAACTTACTTCTTCACATTAAATATAATTAGTCTACCCCAAGAAATAGAAAAGATACCATTTTGAAAAGTTGAGATCATCTTGAGATATAACATAATATGTATCTATACAGATAAATAAAATTGAAGTGTCTGTTTGTAATGTCAATATAACAGCTTTTTACTAAATGCTTATAAAAGTTTATACGATACTTATGAGGAAAAACAATTTTTTAAATTTTTGTCTGTCTATCTGTTTGTTCCGGCTAATCTCCGAAACGGCTAGACCAATTTTGAAGGGACTTTCACTGGCAGATAGCTGGTGTTATAAGGAGTAACATAGACTGCTTTTATTTAAGATAAAGAATTAGGGATCCGCGCACAAAAACTAAAACCCATGAAATTGTGAACAAAATCTACGTACCTAGCGAGCGAAACGAGGGTATGTCTTTTGTCTATATATATAATAAAATTGTAACTGATCGCCGTCTGTATATGGAAGATATTTGAGAAAAACTGTTTTTTTTTTTAATTTTTTGTCTGTTTGTCAGTGCGTTTGTGCGAGCTAATCTTAGAAACGGCTTAACCGATTTGTGTGCGGTTTTCACTAATGTATTGTTGTAAGCTTCACTTAACATTTAGTATTTGTTTTATTTCAATCGGTTCCTAAATAAAAAAGTTATGTTTATTTAAAAAAAAACATCTAGGGGCGAATCCGAGCGAAGCGAGGTTGAGCCGGTAGTTTAAAATATATTGAAAATATTGAAAAAGACATGTAAATTGAATACTTCTTTTTTTAAATCAGTCAAAAATAAGTTTTAAAACAATTATTATAAAGTCAATATGAGCCTCATAATACATATTCATTTGACGATATTTGCTATGAAGCCAGCTGTTAGCAAACAAAACGTTGTATGTGTTATATAAGTTATTGATCGAAAACAATATTCAATTATTTCAATAGCAGACTTTTTCATACATTCATATAAAAAAATGTGAATGTCTGTTTGTTCAAACCAGCAGTGAAACTTTGACATCTATACATATAATAAAATTGTAACTAAGCTGTCTGTACATACAAGATATTTCAGAAAAACTATTATTGGAGGTCTTTATTAACGCAATAGTACCCAAAACAATGATTTTTAGAATTTTTGTTCATTTGTCTATAAGTTTGTGCGCGCTAATCTCAGGAACGGCTTAACCGATTTGTAGTAAGATTTTTTTTTAAATCTTTATTGCTTTTGAATGAAGCCTATATCAATATTTTTTAATGTAATTTCTTTTTTATTAAGAAAATAATTGTTAAAAATTGCAAATGTAGTTGAGAAATTCAAAGTAGATGAAACGCACGCCGTTGGTCAGACCGAGTGTGATGTCAGAGTATATCATAACAGAGCTATTAGCGATTTTGTCGCTACTAACTAAAGTCGTAATTTTTCTATGCATACTTTGACGTCATGTCAAGCGCGAGAAATGACTGGTGTTTAAAGTATCCGTATCAGTATGATGTTAAAAAAAAAATAAACTGTATTTTAGATTTTTTGGAGCTGGATATTTTTTTTCACAATTATATAACGATGTTTGTTAGCTATTGTATAAAAGATTAAAAAAAATCACGCATATTCCCTATTGTCTAGCACTTAGCAGTTCGAATGAAACACCTTCTTACCAAAATTCGACAATATAACTCCGATAGTCTCCGAGTAAAATGGTTGTGACATACAGAGAGATGGACAGACGAAAGTGAACAAATTGTAAGAGTTCCATTTAGATTCCTGTTGAATCCTAAAAATAATTGACATATCAGGATATTTTCGACCGAACATTTATAAAATACCGAAATGCTTCTGAACTTAATCTATTCTTCCGAAATATGTAACAATTCAGTACCATTTCCTTTTTCCGTGTTTTAACGTCTTACTGCTGAGCACGGGCCTCGTATTGAATAGTGTGGTGGACCATAGTCCACCGCACTGGTCAGTCACATAGTGATAGTGGACGGAGTATGTCTATCGAGAGCTTACTAAGTTCTCTCAGACATGCAGGTTTCCTCACGATGTTTTCCTTCACCGTAAGACAAGTGGTAATCATGTTGGAAATTATTTGCACATGAAAATATCAGGGATCCGAGCGAGACCCGGGATTTGAACTCGCTTCACTCGGTTTTCCAAGCAAGCATGTAAGTTATATAGTACTTCGCTCGCGCTAAAACTCATTCTCTATTTTACCCCCTTATAAGATGAATTTCAAAAAATGCTAAAATACGTATTTATTTAATTGTATGGAAGAGCATTAATACCAAGTTTCAAGTAATTCTGATGAAAAATATTTTTTTGGGTTGTATTATAACGTGTTTTCCCGTGGGAATGAGATGACCTCCCGCGGTAAAACTCCCAGCCACTCGTTCATTCTCCAGCCCTCCCAACTGTTTCCACACAAAAAATCTCGCCAATCAGTTAATCCATTTCACTGTAAAAGAAGGACAAACAAACAAAGCAACAAACAAAGCAACAAACAAATAAACAAACCAACAGACAAAAATTCAAACTCTGTCTATATAAAATATTAGTATTTGATTTCGATTTTTAGTTCCCGTTGCGACGTTTCGAATGCTTTAGAGCAATATATCCGAGACAAAATTCGAAAAATTAGTTTTATTTACAAGTAAAACAGCGGTATACTTCTTGTTTATAGAATCAATTGCATTTACTATGCAGTTCTTTGTTCATTATTTGTTTTTTCAAGTATAAATACTGTAATTTTTCAAAAGCACATTATAGTGTAACAAGAGTGCAAGATGAAGTACTTAGCTATAATACTGTCTTTGGTAAGAAATTTTGTCAGCTTTAAAAATAAAATAAAAAAATTAAAAATTTAAGTATCGAAAAATTAAAAATTAAAATCTATATATGTTATAAGGCCAAACTCAATTTCAGGTTAAATTACATATTTTTTTTTTTTTATCTTGGGAATGTATTTACGCCATACCACCTGTAGACAATACAGGTGGTTATGTCGGACTCACCGTTTAAGAAAACCAGTACTACCAGCTGAAATTCAACAAAACCGACTTAATGGGCGTTGCAGGATCGCTTACGCGCTTAACCACGACGCCCCGATGGCTGGTCTGCCGAAACAGACCACAACAACCATGGGGTTGCTCCAAAAGTCCACTCTGCTATCACAGAAGTACCAGGAGCGACCGGCATGATACACCGCCCACCGAAGTGGGCCACCTCTCTGCGCGTTTCTTGACTTCTCGCCCGGCTAAACTGCCGAACGCTAATGAAGCCACCACGACAAAGTGAACGCACGTTGCGGGGGGAAACCAGTTTGTCCTAAGCCAAACTGATTCATCCTTAGTGTGTCAGGATATACTAGTTTAGCCCCGGAACTATCTAGTTTGGCCTAAATACTTTAGGCTTAACTAGTTTGGCCTTCGGGTTTGGCCGATAACGTATATAAATAGGCAAAGACAAAACAGTTCAATTCATAAAACTTTTTTCTTCTCTGTCAACTGATTTTATTATTATTATTTTTTTTTTGTTTAGTAGCTTGACGAGCTTTAGTATTATTATACTAATATTATAAAGAGGTAAAGTTTGTGAGTTTGTGAGGTTGTAGGGGTAATCTCTGGATCTACTGAACCGATTTACATAGGTTTTTTTATCCCGGAAATTATCCCTTAAGGGAGTTAAAATGAGGATAAAAGTTTGTACTGGGAAGCAAGCTATGAATAAACAAAGTTTTGTCATATTTTCAATACTTATGAATTATCCTATTGATTTTATTATTATTTTTTTTTTGCAAAATTGAAAATAATGGTCCAATTTCGATCACTAGGTAAATAGTCTAAGATACAATCTCATATATAACATTGTTTCAGTGTCTGTTGGCAGTCCACGCTACGCCAAGTAAGTATAAAAGCTCATAATTCTAATTTACTTTTTCTCATCTGTTTGTCAAACGATTATTTCGTATAGTAGTTATTTAAAATGGACGAACTTAAGAGTTATTATTATTTTTTCTAAATAGTGTTTTTTTAAATAGGATTCATATTATTATGAACCAAATTTATTATTCCTATTCAAATCAAGTACTGACAAGTAAAACAAAAATATTTAAAATATAGTTTTCTTAATATATTATTGGGCCTTTTAATTTATGATACATCTAACTATGAGAAGTCGAAAATCAACATATCTTTAAAATATCTTTATTGTATACGAGCGACTCACTATCGCTCCGCTCGGGTTCGTCTCTAGTTACTTTTTAACGTTTAGTATAGATTTCTCAGAGACGAGATATTTTCCCGCAGTAAAAATTATCCTATATGTTGACCCGGATAACCAACTATCATAATAGGTACCTAATTTCATCAAAATCTATCCAATAGTTTTTCATGATACGTTCCCAGACATACAGACAGACAGCCAAAAATTCTAAAAACTATAGATTCTTCCTCTGTATCGATAATAAAGACTATTTCAATAAGATTTTCCAAAAAATATTTAATGTACAGATTCGAGTAAGTAAGAACTTTATTATATGTATATAATTTTGTTTTCTAAAATTACATTACATACATCATTTCATCAATTACAATTGTTATTGTTATATAAAGAAAAATATTGGGGTAAAAGTTTTATCACTTTAGCCAAGTCTTATTTTTTTACAATCGGGACCGTCTTTTTCTTTGATTTATATATAATATAATAAAATTCTGAGTCGAATCTGTACGTTAAATATTATTTGGAAATTTTTTTTGAAATTGTCATTATAATCGATACAAAGAACGAATCTATACTTTAAATTGACATTGTAAAATATCTATCTATACTATAATAAAATTGTAGAGGTCGAATGTCTGTACATAGAAAAAAAATGCTAAAAACCGAGTCAGGGGAGTGTAAGAAGAGCTATAGAACCAACCCAGATTTTTTTCAATTTTTTTGTTTCTCTGTCTGTTTGTCTGTTTGTCTGTTTGTACGGGCTAATCTCCGAAGCTGTTGGACCGATTTAAATGAAATTTTGCATGGTGGTACCTTATATCCCCGGTCAACATATAGGATACTTTTCATCCCGGAAAATCAAAGAGTTCCAGTGGGATAGTTAAAAAACTATCATAACTTATACAGCTTACTACACAAAAGCTACGCATTGGATTTTAATGAAACTTTACAATAATATAGTTCATATATCAGAATAACAAATAGGCCACTTTTTATCCCGGAAAAATGAACGGTTCCCGTGGGATAGATTTGTTTTTGTTTATCTAGAGTCGAACCCGAGCGAAGCGAGGGTAAGCCACTATAATATTATAAAAAGGAAAGACTTTTTTTTTGTTTATTTGTCTGTACCGAATAAGCTCCGAAACTACTGGATCGATTTAGATGTAAGGGTTTGGCCGGGTAAGTATAGTGAACTGGCCCCCTAATGGCAACCTATATCGAAACTTATGTGTCAATAAGGGCTTGATGTAGAAAAGCGATTCATACGAGTTTCACTGTCGTACTCCGCTTTGGCCTTGAGATATGAAGAAAATGAGCGTAATTATGACTTTCGTTCAAAAGGGCATATCTCGAAAACCTTCAAAGCTAGAAACTTAAAACTAAGGCGAGTTTTAAGGTAACCTTTGAAAACATATTATATTTTTTTAGATTTCTTTAAAATAATAACAATCCTATTAAAAAAAAAATCGATCTATCTATCTATACTATAGTAAAAATATACAGGTCGAATGTCTGTACATAGAAAAAAAAATGCTAAAAACCGAGTGAGGGGGTTGTAAGAAGCGCAATAGAATAGATCCAGTTTTTTTTTTCAATTTTTTTTTGTTACTCTGTCTGTTTGTCTATTGTACAGGTAAATCTCCGAAACTGTTAAACCGATTTAATTGAAATTTCGTATGGTGGTACCTTATATCCCCGGTCAACATTATAAATACTTTTCATCCCGAAAAATTAAAGAGTTCCCGTGGGATAGTTAAAAAACTATAGTAACTATACAGCTTAGTACCCAAAAATTATTGATTGGTTTTAAATAAAACTTTACAATAATATAGTTCATACATCAGAATAACAAATAAGCGACTTTTTATTCCGGAAAAATGAACGGTTCCCGTGGGATAGGTTTGTTTTTGTTTATATATTCTGACTATTTATATTCCTGGGTATATGCGTAGTGCGGGTAATGTGTGTAATGCAGGTAACGTACGTAGGGTGGATAAAGTGCATAGGGCGAGAAAAATGTGTAAGGCGGTTAAAGTGCGTAGAGTGGGTAAAGGGCATAGGGCGGATAATGAGCGTAGGGCGGGTAATGCGTGTAGGGTGGGTTTAGTACTTAGGGCGGGCTAAGTGGGTAGGTCGGTTACAGTGCGTAAGGGGGGGGGGAGGGGGGGGGGGGTCAAGTGCGTGGGGCAATCAAAGTGTGTAGGGAGGTCAAAGGGCGTAGAGCGGTCATAGTGCATAGGGCAGTTAAAGTGCGTAGGGTGGGTAACGTGCGTAGTTTGTGTAAAGTACGTAGGGCGGTAAAAGTGCGTACGGCAGTCAAAGTGCGTGAGGTGGTAAATGTGCGTATGGCGATCAATCTGTATATGGCGATCAAAGTGCGTAGGGCGGGTAAAGAGCGTAGGTCGGGTAAAGAGCGTAGGTCAGGAAAAGCACGTAGGGCAGGTAAAGCGCGTAAGGAGGGTAATGTGCGTAAGGCGATCAAAGCGCGCAGGGCGGGTTAAGTGCGTAGGTATGTCAAAATGCGTAGGTCTGGTAAAGTGCGTAGGGCGGGTAAAGTGCTTAGGGCGGTTAATTTGCGTTGGGCGGGTAAGGTGCGTGGGATAAATCTGTTTTTGTTTATTTAGAGTCGAACCCGAGCGAAGCGAGGGTGACCCGCTATAATATTATAAAAAGGAAAGACTTTTTTGTTTGTTTATTTGTTTGTACTGAATAAGCTCCGAAACTACTGGATTGATTTAGATGAAAGGGTTTAGCTGGATAAGTATACCGAACCAGCTCCCTAATGGCAACCTATATCGAAACTTATGTGTCAATAAGGGCTTGATGTAAAAAAGCGATTCATACGAGTTTCACTGTCGTATTCTGCTTTAACCTTGAGATATGAAGAAAATGAGTGTAACTATGACTTTCGTTCAGAAGGGCATAACCAAAGTGTAGAGGTCGAATGTCTGTACATAGTAATAAAATGCTAAAAGCCGAGTCAAGGAGATGTAAGAAAAGAAATAGAACGAATCTAGATTTTTTTCAATTTTTTTGTTTCTCTGTTTGTCTGTTTGTAGGGGCTAATCTCCAAATCTGTTAGACCAATTTAAATAAAATTTTGCATGGTGATACCTTATGTCCTCAGGCAACATCTTAGATACTTTTCATCCCGAAAAATAAAGAGTTCCCGTGGGAAAGTTAAAAAATATAGTAACTTATACAGCTTAGTACCCAACAGTTACTGATTGGATTTTAATGAAACGTTACAGTAATATAGTTCATACATCATAAAAAAGAAAAGGTTACTTTTTATTCCGGAAAAATGTACGGTTCCCGTTGGATAGATTTGTTTTTGTTTGTCTAGAGGCGAACCCGAGCGAAGCGAGGGTGAGCCGCTAGTATAATATAAAACTAATGACAAGTGACAATAATATAAAAAGTTCCTATATTAAAGCGTGAAGACGTCTGTACTTTCATAAGTAATCATATTAATAATATAAAATTCTATTTTTGCAGCTACTGGAGGTAAGTCTTACTATTACTAAGTATTATTAATAATCGAAAGAGGATTTGCAGCCGAAACGGAAACCGAAACTTCGGCCTCGGTCCTAGTTTCGGTCGAAACCGAAACCGAACCTATTTAGACATGACACCTACAATTTCTATTTATGCTAAAATATGATGTATGTATATTTTACATATTATATACATAGTTAATAACTGAGTAGCGACTATTGTAACCCTCAAAACACGGCTCACAAACACACAAGCCCGAACAAAGCGTGAAAATGTACATACCAAACGTACACTGAAATCGAAACTGAAATTATGGCCGAACAGAGATTTTTTGACCGAAACCGAAACGGAAACCGAATTATTGGTATTAAAGTATTAAATTATTAGTAGAAATAATATGTATTTTCTGTCATTTTGTAGGCTGTAATGGATGTGGTGGAGGAAATAAGGTGAAAAATGCTGCTACAGAATCTCCTGTATCTACAAAAGCAGCATCAGCAACATCAGTAGCAAAATCAACAGTAACATCTTATAATAAGCGAGCATGTAAGTTTTATAGTACTTCGCTCGCGCTAAAACTCATTCTCTATTTTACCTCCTTATAAGATGAATTTCAAAAAATGCTAAAATACGTATTTATTTAATTGTATGGAAGAGCATTAATACCAAGTTTCAAGTAATTCTGATGAAAAATATTTTTTTGGGTTGTATTATAACGTGTTTTCCCGTGGGAATGAGATAACCTCCCGCGGTAAAACTCCCAGCCACTCGTTCATTCTCCAGCCCTCCCAACTGTTTCCACACAAAAAATCTCGCCAATCAGTTAATCCATTTCAATGTAAAAGAAGGACAAACAAACAAAGCAACAAACAAACCAACAGACAAAAAACCAAACTCTGTCTATATAAAATATTAGTATTTTATTTTGATTTTTAGTTCCCGTCGCGACGTTTCGAATGCTTTAGAGCAATATATCCGAGACAAAATTCGAAAAGATAGTTTTATTTACAAGTAAAACAGCGGTATACTTCTTGTTTATAGAATCAATTGCATTTACTATGCAGTTCTTTGTTCATTATTTGTTTTTTCAAGTATAAATACTGTAATTTTTCAAAAGCACATTATAGTGTAACAAGAGTGCAAGATGAAATACTTAGCTATTATACTGTCTTTAGTAAGAAATTTTGTCAGCCACAAAAATAAAATTAAAAATTTAAGTACCGAAAAATTATAAATTAAAATCTATATATATATATATGTTATAGGCCAAACACAATTTCAGGCCAAATTACATTACTGTACGTTAAATATTTTTTGGAAAATTTTATTGAAATTGTCATTATTATCGATACAGAGAACGAATCTATACTTTAAATTGACAGTGTAAAATATATAATATAAAACTAATGACAAGTGACAATAATATAAAAAGTTCCTATATTAAAGCGTGAAGACGTCTGTACTTTCATCAGTAATCATATTAATAATATAAATTTCTATTTTTGCAGCTACTGGAGGTAAGTTTTACTATTACTAAGTATTATTAATAATCGAAAGAGGATTTGCAGCCGAAACGGAAACCGAAACTTCGGCCTCGGTCCTAGTTTCGATCGAAACCGAAACCGAACCTATTTAGACATGACACCTACAATTTCTATTTATGCTAAAATATGATGTATGTATATTTTACATATTATATAGTTAATAACTGAGTAGCGACTATTGTAACCTTCAAAACACGGCTCACAAGCCCGAACAAAGCGTGAAAATGTACATACCAAACGTACACTGAAATCGAAACTGAAATTATGGCCGAACAGAGATTTTTCGACCGAAACCGAAACGAAAACCGAATTATTTTTATTATAGTATTGAATTATTAGTAGAAATTAATATGTATTTTTTGTCATTTTGTTGGTTGTAATGGATGTGGTGGAGGAAATAATGTGAATAATGCTGCTACAGGATCTCCTGTATCTACAGGAACAGCATCAGCAGCAGCAGCAGCAACATCTTATACTGAGCAAGCATTTAAGTTATATAGTACTTCGCTCGCGCTAAAACTCATTCTCTATTTTACCCCCTTAGAAGATGAATTTCAAAAAATGCTAAAATACGTATTTATTTAATTGTATGGAAGAGCATTAATACCAAGTTTCAAGTAATTCAGATGAAAAATATTTTTTTGGGTTGTATTATAACGTGTTTTCCCGTGGGAATGAGATAACCTCCCGCGGTAAAACTCCCAGCCACTTGTTCATTCTCCAGCCCTCCCAACTGTTTCCACACAAAAAATCTCGCCAATCAGCCAATCCATTTCAATGTAAAAGAAGGACAAACAAACAAAGCAACAAACAAACCAACAGACAAAAAACCAAACTCTGTCTATATAAAATATTAGTATTTTATTTTGATTTTTAGTTCCCGTCGCGACGTTTCGAATGCTTTAGAGCAATATATCCGAGACAAAATTCGAAAAGATAGTTTTATTTACAAGTAAAACAGCGGTATATTTATTGTTTATAGAATCAATTGCATTTACTATGCAGTTCTTTGTTCATTATTTGTTTTTTCAAGTATAAATACTGTAATTTTTCAAAAGCACATTATAGTGTAACAAGAGTGCAAGATGAAGTACTTAGCTATAATACTGTCTTTGGTAAGAAATTTTGTCAGCCACAAAACTAAAATTAAAAATTTAAGTATCGAAAAATTATAAATTAAAATCTATATACATATGTTATAGGCCAAACCCAATTTCAGGCCAAATTACATTACTGTACGTTAAATATTTTTTGGAAAATTTTATTGAAATTGTCATTATTAACGATACAGAGAACGAATCTATACTTTAAATTGACCGTCTAAAATATATATAAAACTAATGACAAGTGACAATAATATAAAAAGTTCCTATATTAAAGCGTGAAGACGTCTGTACTTTCATCAGTAATCATATTAATAATATAAAATTCTATTTTTGCAGCTACTGGAGGTAAGTCTTACTATTACTAAGTATTATTAATAATCGAAAGAGGATTTGCAGCCGAAACGGAAACCGAAACTTCGGCCTCGGTCCTAGTTTCGGTCGAAACCGAAACCGAACCTATTTAGACATGACACCTACAATTTCTATTTATGCTAAAATATGATGTATGTATATTTTACATATTATATACATAGTTAATAACTGAGTAGCGACTATTGTAACCCTCAAAACACGGCTCACAAACACACAAGCCCGAACAAAGCGTGAAAATGTACATACCAAACGTACACTGAAATCGAAACTGAAATTATGGCCGAACAGAGATTTTTTGACCGAAACCGAAACGGAAACCGAATTATTGGTATTAAAGTATTAAATTATTAGTAGAAATAATATGTATTTTCTGTCATTTTGTAGGCTGTAATGGATGTGGTGGAGGAAATAAGGTGAAAAATGCTGCTACAGAATCTCCTGTATCTACAAAAGCAGCATCAGCAACATCAGTAGCAAAATCAACAGTAACATCTTATAATAAGCGAGCATGTAAGTTTTATAGTACTTCGCTCGCGCTAAAACTCATTCTCTATTTTACCTCCTTATAAGATGAATTTCAAAAAATGCTAAAATACGTATTTATTTAATTGTATGGAAGAGCATTAATACCAAGTTTCAAGTAATTCTGATGAAAAATATTTTTTTGGGTTGTATTATAACGTGTTTTCCCGTGGGAATGAGATAACCTCCCGCGGTAAAACTCCCAGCCACTCGTTCATTCTCCAGCCCTCCCAACTGTTTCCACACAAAAAATCTCGCCAATCAGCCAATCCATTTCAATGTAAAAGAAGGACAAACAAACAAAGCAACAAACAAATAAACAAACCAACAGACAAAAAACCAAACTCTGTCTATATAAAATATTAGTATTTTATTTTGATTTTTAGTTCCCGTCGCGACGTTTCGAATGCTTTAGAGCAATATATCCGAGACAAAATTCGAAAAGATAGTTTTATTTACAAGTAAAACAGCGGTATACTTCTTGTTTATAGAATCAATTGCATTTACTATGCAGTTCTTTGTTCATTATTTGTTTTTTCAAGTATAAATAGTGTAATTTTTCAAAAGCACATTATAGTGTAACAAGAGTGCAAGATGAAGTACTTAGCTATAATACTGTCTTTGGTAAGAAATTTTGTCAGCCACAAAAATAAAATTAAAAATTTAAGTATCGAAAAATTATAAATTAAAATCTATATACATATGTTATAGGCCAAACCCAATTTCAGGCCAAATTACATTACTGTACGTTAAATATTTTTTGGAAAATTTTATTGAAATTGTCATTATTAACGATACAGAGAACGAATCTATACTTTAAATTGACCGTGTAAAATATATAATATAAAACTAATGACAAGTGACAATAATATAAAAAGTTCCTTTATTAAAGCGTCAAGACGTCTGTACTTTCATCAGTAATCATATTAATAATATAAATTTCTATTTTTGCAGCTACTGGAGGTAAGTTTTACTATTACTAAGTATTATTAATAATCGAAAGAGGATTTGCAGCCGAAACGGAAACCGAAACTTCGGCCTCGGTCCTAGTTTCGGTCGAAACCGAAACCGAACCTATTTAGACATGACACCTACAATTTCTATTTATGCTAAAATATGATGTATGTATATTTTACATATTATATACATAGTTAATAACTGAGTAGCGACTATTGTAACCCTCAAAACACGGCTCACAAACACACAAGCCCGAACAAAGCGTGAAAATGTACATACCAAACGTACACTGAAATCGAAACTGAAATTATGGCCGAACAGAGATTTTTCGACCGAAACCGAAACGAAAACCGAATTATTTTTATTATAGTATTGAATTATTAGTAGAAATTAATATGTATTTTTTGTCATTTTGTTGGTTGTAATGGATGTGGTGGAGGAAATAATGTGAATAATGCTGCTACAGGATCTCCTGTATCTACAGGAACAGCATCAGCAGCAGCAGCAGCAACATCTTATACTGAGCAAGCATTTAAGTTATATAGTACTTCGCTCGCGCTAAAACTCATTCTCTATTTTACCCCCTTAGAAGATGAATTTCAAAAAATGCTAAAATACGTATTTATTTAATTGTATGGAAGAGCATTAATACCAAGTTTCAAGTTATTCAGATGAAAAATATTTTTTTGGGTTGTATTATAACGTGTTTTCCCGTGGGAATGAGATAACCTCCCGCGGTAAAACTCCCAGCCACTCGTTCATTCTCCAGCCCTCCCAACTGTTTCCACACAAAAAATCTCGCCAATCAGCCAATCCATTTCAATGTAAAAGAAGGACAAACAAACAAAGCAACAAACAAATAAACAAACCAACAGACAAAAAACCAAACTCTGTCTATATAAAATATTAGTATTTTATTTTGATTTTTAGTTCCCGTCGCGACGTTTCGAATGCTTTAGAGCAATATATCCGAGACAAAATTCGAAAAGATAGTTTTATTTACAAGTAAAACAGCGGTATACTCCTTGTTTATAGAATCAATTGCATTTACTATGCAGTTCTTTGTTCATTATTTGTTTTTTCAAGTATAAATACTGTAATTTTTCAAAAGCACATTATAGTGTAACAAGAGTGCAAGATGAAGTACTTAGCTATAATACTGTCTTTGGTAAGAAATTTTGTCAGCCACAAAAATAAAATTAAAAATTTAAGTATCGAAAAATTATAAATTAAAATCTATATACATATATTATAGGCCAAACCCAATTTCAGGCCAAATTACATTACTGTACGTTAAATATTCTTTGGAAAATTTTATTGAAATTGTCATTATTATCGATACAGAGAACGAATCTATACTTTAAATTGACCGTGTAAAATATATAATATAAAACTAATGACAAGTGACAATAATATAAAAAGTTCCTTTATTAAAGCGTCAAGACGTCTGTACTTTCATCAGTAATCATATTAATAATATAAATTTCTATTTTTGCAGCTACTGGAGGTAAGTTTTACTATTACTAAGTATTATTAATAATCAAAAGAGGATTTGCAGCCGAAACGGAAACCGAAACTTCGGCCTCGGTCCTAGTTTCGGTCGAAACCGAAACCGAACCTATTTAGACATGACACCTACAATTTCTATTTATGCTAAAATATGATGTATGTATATTTTACATATTATATAGTTAATAACTGAGTAGCGACTATTGTAACCCTCAAAACACAAGCCCGAACAAAGCGTGAAAATGTACATACCAAACGTACACTGAAATCAAAACTGAAATTATGGCCGAACAGAGATTTTTTGACCGAAACCGAAACGGAAACCGAATTATTGGTATTATAGTATTAAATTATTAGTAGAAATTAATATGTATTTTCTGTCATTTTGTAGGCTGTAATAGATGTGGTGGAGGAAATAATGGAAGCAATTCAGGATATTCAGGAAATCCAGGAGCAACAGCAGCAGCAGACGCAGCAGCATCTTCTAATAGTGGAGAAAATTTAGCATTTTCAGAAACATTCGGAATTCCAGGAGTCGTAACAGGTCTTTTGTAAACTTCAATAAAGCAATGTAATTTTTTTCCTAATTAAACCTTTTTTGTTGTAATAAAATCCTTTACCAAATAACTGGAATATATGCGGGGCTTATATAAATAGCTATTTTTTTTCTTTTATTTTGATCCACTTTGACACAGAACATACCTGATCATATTTCTAAGAACTGATCTGATAACGCACAGAAATCAAAATAATAAATATCTGATATACTAGAAATAACAAAAAAAATTCTTGTTATTAAAATCATATCAAATTTTTCTTATATTTTTCTAAATATATTTTACTAGCGACTCACCATGTTAGTGAACTTAGCAGATCAGTGTCCAGCAGATCAAAAATAAATGTGAGTTCTATTCGCATGCAGTTGAGTTCTACAGTTCCTGATACTTTTCAGGAATAGTTCTGAACTCTCGTCCAGCAGATCATATCTGAATTTGTGAAAAGTCGAAACATACCATTTTCATCGTTTCAAATTATTGAGAAAGGCTAGAATTCTTCCGTTTATCACAAATCTGTATCAGAACTGTAATCTAGAACTCGGTTTGAGTCCAGAACTCACGTAAAGTAAGTAAAAAGTAAAAAAAAACTAATTGTTTCAAATTATTGAGAAAAGCTAGAAGTTAGAAGTTATTTGTTTATCACAGATCTATATCAGAACTACAATGTGGAACTCGATTAGAGTCCAGAACTAACGTCCATGTGCCAGCAGATCATACCAGAAAGTTGAAAAATACTTTTTTTTTTAAATGATTGAAAAAGGCTAGAAGTTAGAACTCTTTCGTGTATCACAGATCTGTATCACAACTGCAACATAGAACTCAATTTAAATCCAGAACTCACGTTCAAGTTCCAGCAGATCATGTCAGAAGTCGAACGTTTAAAAAATAAGAGTATACTATTTTCATCGCTTCAAATTATTGTAAAGGCTAGAACTCTTTTGTTTTTCAAAGACCTATATCAGAACTGCAATGCAGAACTCAACTCGAGTTCAGAACTCAAGTCTATGTGCCAGCAGATCATACCAGAAAGTTGAAAAAGTTGAAAAATTCTATTTTCATTTTCTAAATGATTGAAAAAGACTACAAGTTAGAACTCTTTCGTTTATCACAGATCTGTATCACAACTGTAACTTTAAACTCGATTCAAGTTCAGAACTCACGTCCAAGTTCCAGCAGATCATATCAGAAGTCAAACGCTTAAAAAATAAGATTATGTAATTTTCATCGTTTTATATTATAAGTTTTGATATGATCTACTGGCACTTGGACGTGGTTCTGGACTCGAACCGAGTTCTAGATTACATTTCTGATACAGATCTGTGAAAAACGGAAGAATTCTAGCCTTTCTCAATAATTTGAAACGATGAAAATGGTATATTTCGACTTTTCAAAAATTCGGATATGATTTGCTGGAACTTGGACGAGAGTTCAGAACTTTTCCTGAAAAGTATCAGGAACTGTAGAACTCAGCTGCATGCGCATAAAACTCACATTTTTTTTTTGATTTGTTGCAAAATGATCTGCTACGGGAAGTTAGCAGATCATTTTAACAACTGACTTTTTTTAAGGAATAACGCCAGAACTATTTCTAAAAAGTATCAGGAACTATAAAACTCAGCTGCATGCGAATAGAACTCACATTTATTTTTGATCTGCTAGACAATGATCTGCTAAGTTCACTGACATCGACTCACACACGCTTCGCTTCGGGTCGTCCCTAGACAAAAACAAATCTATCCCACAAGAACCGTACATTTTTCCGGGATGATATACAGCAAAAAGAATTTTTCAAATCGGATTAGTAGTTCCTGAGATTAGCGCGTTCAACCAAATAAACAAACAAACTCTTCAGCTTTATAATATTAAAGTATGGTTAATGAGGTCTAAATGAAACGACTTCTGAATGATGACTGGTTTATTCTAATTCCCTTCTCTTAGAGTTACAACTACCGACATGACAATGCGTTATTTAATATAATATAAATATATACCCTCAACATCTCCCTTCTTTATAAATAAAAATAAATAAATACTATATTTTAAGCGCGTAATATATGTATGTATATAGAAAGTAATTTGATACACAAAACTAATATATTACCTAATTAATACATTTAGCGAACATAAATATTATCTATTTCACTCCTCTTTTTTTTCCTTTTTTTTATTATATATACATATAATTATATATACTATTTAACCAAACCAATATCAACACAATAATCATCTGCTACCTTCCTAATCATATCCAAGTCTGTTAGGAGGGCGTACAATTCGTGCACTCCTAGTCACTTGAAATGACTGCGAAGGGTGCTGCGCCTGCGTAGGACTTTGATCTTTTACTGTGTCTGTTATTAGGCTGTGGTCGTAATTAAAATAATCATAGTCTAAGCTACTAAATCGACTTATTGTATTATTATAAGGTTTTTTATTGTTACAATTCGGTAATTTCATTATATGTTGCCTATTGAAGATACTTCATCGTCAGTCATTCCGTGCAGACGTATTGCAAATTTTACTAATAAATTCAAAACTTAGTGTCGTTTAACTTTCGAGCTACGGACATTTCCGATAAACATCTTTTTTGAGTGTGACAGTGTTTGTGAATAAAGTCACTACGGTACTGTGCAAGACTTACACGCGACGTAAACCGCGCCCGCAAACCACTCTTCACCCTCGCGGGACGAGAACCGCTGCTATTTTTTGACCCGCTCACGCAACGAGTGCACTGTGTCAACACGCACACATACAAATATGAGTTTTGTAATGAAATCACCACCTAGAAAAATGCTCACCACGATAGACGCCGGTGGATCGGAACCGGATTTGTCAAAGATAAGCGATCTTAGTGTGGATACGCAACCAAATGTGACTCAACGCAACAAACGTAAATGGGCCAATGACTGTCAATGCACTAAAGAACTTTCAGAAATGCGATCTGAAATGACCCGCATTAGCTCACTCTTAGAAAAATACGTGAACTTGAATGAACAGACCAACAAAAATTTACAAGACAGTATTTCAGATATAAAAACCCAATTATCCGATATAAAGACTACTACTGAACAAAGTTTAAATGCTGTGCAAAGCAAGGTAGATGGCGCTATGGGCCAAATTAATGAAATAAAACTGTCCACCACTACCCTGTTATCAGACCAGGAGAAAATTAAATGTCATTTGACAAAGTTGGACGAGTCGATTGTTATTGGTCAAAACAAAATAAAATCACTTGAGGCCGAATTCATCCAGTTAAAACAGTCAGCGCAAACATCAAGTCACTCGCAAAACAAGCTCACCCTCTGTGAACAAATCATCAAGGAAGTACAAAATCGCAACAACAGGGAGAAGAATATTATTCTTGTAGGTCTTCCCGAGCCAAACTGCTCTCAAGCAGAGGAAAGACAATCAAAAGACGAAACTGATGTCCTAAATGTAATCTCTTCACTTGGCGTGGACATTCCGAAACCCGCAAACATCTTCAGAGTTGGCGAACTTAACCCAAAAAGATCTCGTAAAGTTAAGGTATGCTTTGAAACACTAGGGCCAGCCAAAACACTGCTTAGGAATAGAGAAAAGCTTCCTCGCGATATTAAAATATACTCGGATCAAACTCCTGCACAGCAGAATTTTCTTCAAACTGTTAAAAATGATCTCAAGCTACGAGAAGAAAAAGGAGAAACAGGACTCACCATCAAATATATAAATGGAACACCAACTATTGTAAAAGTCGGTCCAAAAAACTGAATATCACCAGCTCACCGAATATACCAAATATTTTAAATATAAATACCTATAAAATACTAGACAATTATCAAGATTTTCCAACAAATAAGGCCCGTTTAACTTTTCTTTACCTAAATGCTCGCAGCATACGCAAAAAAGGCAAATTCGATGAGCTAAAATGTATCATTTGTGCTATCCCAAACACCATACACGTTATTTTGATAACAGAAACATGGATAAGTACAGAAAGACAAACATTGCAGCTTCAGCTTCCTAACTACACTCATCACTACAATATTCGGGATGATACAATGGGCGGTGGAGTGTCTGCATACATTCATAACGATTTAAAACATAGTTTATCGGACAGCAAATACGTCGGAGGAAACAATTATCTATGGATAAAATTGGAAAAATATGGACTGGAAGTAGGAGTTATCTATAATCCTGGGAATATCAACGAAAGCTTTTTTGAAGAGTATGAGTCACAGCTAGAATCAAGACGTAGAGCAATAGTATTTGGAGACTTTAATATAGATTTGTTGAACAAAGATCAAAAATTTAAAAGATACAAAGAGGTTCTAAAGGGAGCTGGTCACAAAATTATTAATAAAGTTAAAAAGTCCTATTGTACAAGAGAATGTGAAACAAGAAAATCAATACTGGATCATGTGAGCACTAACTTAACCGAAGACACTTTTAATATGATACTCATAAATTCTCCACTATCCGACCATAAACAAATATATGTAGAAATAAATAAAACTAAACCACCTCCAAAAACATATTATCAGTATGAAGCTATAGATTATTGCAAATTCTATGATCACGTTGAAAAAAAGTTACCAAAACTAACCAATAGCGACTATATACAACTTGAAAATGAGATTAAGCTATGCGTAGATATTAGTAAAGTACGGAAAACCAAAATCCTAAATCCACCACAGAAAGATTGTATAAATCAGAAGATAATTACTGAGATCAATGAAAGAAACCTGTTATGGGTGAGACATAAGGAAAATACGCGTGAAGAGTCATTGAAGGAAGATTTCATCAAGAAAAGACTACATGTAGCTAAATTAATTCAAGAGACAAGAGATCGATACCACTATAAAGAATTTACCAAATATTGTAACAAACCTAAGAAAATGTGGACCTTAATTAATACTCTAGCAGCTAATAAATTTACTTGCAATAGTTTTCCCACTAAACTAGAAATTGATTTTCAAGTAGTGACAGATCCTTATAGCATATGTCAAATATTTAATGAATATTTCGTGAGTATTGGGCCCGAGCTAGCCGAATGTATACCTAATCATTACCATGATAATTTCCATCATGCTATGCCGCAAATTACCCCATCAAAAAATTGTATTTCATCATTTGAACCTTGTACCGAAAAAGAAATCTTAAATATAATTGTTAAACTGGACTCAAATTGTAGTGTTGGTTTAGATGGTATAAGTACCAAAGCTATTAAATCTATAAGAAGTTTGATATGTAACAAACTAACTAAATGTTTCAACGGGCTTATATGTGACGGTATATTTCCAAATACATTAAAAATTGCCAAGGTTACACCTATTTATAAATCGGGATCCAATACAGACCCAAGTAACTATAGACCCATATCGGTACTCCCAGTACTGTCAAAAATTTTAGAAAAAGTCTTACATACAAGGCTACAAAATTATTTACACTCAATTAAATTTATTTCTAACAGTCAGTACGGTTTTAGGCCCAGAAGTAATACAACTATGGCTACTATTGACCTTGTCACCAAATTAAAACAAAATATTGACCAAAAGAATATAGCTTTAGGTATTTTTATCGACCTCAAAAAGGCCTTTGACACAGTTAGCCATCAACTACTTTTGAAAAAGCTAAAGTCCATAGGTGTCACTGGCAAAGCACTAAAAATATTTGAATCATATCTCACAGGTAGAACCCAAATAGTAAAGTCGGACAAAACCCAAAGTGACGCATTACCTATTACCTGTGGAATCCCACAGGGTTCAATACTCGGGCCTCTCCTGTTTGTTACATATATAAATAATATCTTTGAGCTGAGCTTACATGGTCATATTACTTTGTACGCAGACGACACGTCCTTATTTTATTTCGGAACTTCCATTCACGACCTAATATCAAAAGCTCAGGAGGATCTTAACACTTTATATAACTGGTTCCAATATAACTTATTAACCATTAACATATCGAAAACATGCTATATCATTTTTAAAGCCAAAAATAAACCAATACCCACATTTTCTCCTCTTACAATCAATGATGAACCTATTCAACAGAAAACTCACGAAAAGTATCTCGGTCTTCACATTGACAGTCAACTAAATTGGAATATCCATCTAAAGAAAATTAAAACAAAATTATTATCACTGCGCGGCTCACTCTGTAATATTACAAAATGCATCCCTCATACCTTAAGATATACAATTTACAATGCTTTAGTTAAACCACACCTGCTACACCTTATCGAGATATGGGGAACCGCAGCCAAAACTCGATTAAACAAATTGCAACGCCAACAAAATAAAATAATAAAATTACTTTTTAATTACCACTCCCTAACGCCAACTACTAAAATATATGAAGAAACTAAATTAATGAACATAGAAAATTTATACAAATACAATATCTGCATTTTTATTCGAAAATATTTTAATAGGACTATCCATACTAATCTTTCGTTCACTAAACATAAACAAGTTTCCGAGCGTAGCAGTCGACGGGCTAGCTACCTCATCATACCGAAACATCGCACGTCATACGGCAAAACAATGATAACAGTCAACGGAGCGCGGCTGTGTAACAGTATACCCTCACATATAAAAAATGTTAACTCATTTCATGCATTTAAAAAACAATTATCCGATTATTTATTGAAAAATAACTAATTTTACATATCATAGAAATTGATTTGAATGTATGAGGTGGGACAAAATTGAACATAATTCCATTGGCTTTTTGTTTTGTTTTTGCTTGTAAAGTCTTTAAGTATACCTACCTACATTATAATAATAGTACATACAATGGCAACGACGATGAATTTTATGTAACCACTTTAGTTTATGTTATCACATAAGTGACAATATGTCTTTGTTGATAATAAAGTTCTTTAAACCTAAACCTATTTCGTCTGTGAATGTCCCCATTTTCAGCTTGAAGCCAATATGAACGATCTCCACTAGCGGGACGCAAAACTTGAGATTTAATCCATTTATTATTATGTCTCATTCTAACAAATTCATTCGTTTTCAAAGGAATTAAGTCTTTAGTACCACGATCATAATATGATTTATACTGCATTATTCTTTTTGATCGGTCTTTTCTCATAGATTGCGGTTGAATCGCTTGTGGCTTTAATTGCGAGTTTTTAACGGGTAATCTAGTGTTTAATCGGCGACTCATTAATAATTGTTTCACCGGTGGTAGGACTCTGTCAAGCCTGAGGAGTCCGACTGGATGGGTACCACCCCCTTATCTATTTCTGCCGCCAAGCAACAATGATTGCATTGTTGTGTTCCGGTATGAAGGATAAGGTAGCCAGCGCAATTACAGGCAAGAGGCATATCATCTTAGTCCTCATAGTGACAACGCACCTGTGGTTCTGCATTTTTGTTACTTAAAACCTAAGTGCAGAACCATATGTGTTATGGGCGACAGATACTGCTTTCCATCAGGTGGTCTGTCTGCTCGTTTGTCACTGAACGTCATAAAAAAAAAAAAATTGTGCTGCGGACCAAGTTTCACCAGTGACTGGAGTATTCCTAAAGTTTAATAATGCAAGTTTCCAGTCCTCTCCACTCTCATTAGTCTTATCAGGTCTTATCAGTTGTATCAGAACTGTAATTTAGAACTCGGTTCGAGTCCAGAACTCACGAAAAAGTAAAAACAAAAAAATCTAATTGTTTCAAATTATTGAGAAAAGCTAGAAGTTAGAACTCATTTGTTTATCACAGATCTTTATCAGAATTACAACGTAGAACTCGATTCGAGTCCAGAACTCACGTCCATGTGCCAGCAGATCATACCAGAAAGTTGAAAAATACTATTTTCATTTTTTTAAATGATTAAAAAAGGCTAGAAGTTAGAACTCTTTCGTGTATCATAGATCTGTATCACAACTGCAACGTAAAACTCGATTCGAGTCCAGAACTCACGTCCAAGTCCCAGCAGATCATGTCAGAAGTCGAACGTTTAAAAAATAAGAGTATACTATTTTCATCGTTTCAAATTATTGTAAAGGCTAGAACTCTTTTGTTTATCACAGATCTGTAACAGAACTATAATACAAAACTCGATTCGAGTCCAGAACTCACGTCTATGTACCAGCAGATCATACCAGAAAGTTGAAAAATTTGAAAAATACTAATTTCATTTTTTTAAATGATTGAAAAAGACTAGAAGTTTGAACTCTTTCCTTTATCACAGTTTGTATCACAACTGCAATGTTGAACTCGATTCGAGTCCAGAACTCACGTTTAAGTTCCAGCAGAACATGTCAGAAGTCGAACGTTTAAAAAATGAGATTATGTAATTTTCATCGTTTTATATTATTGTAAAAGGCAAGAACTCTTTCGTTTTTCACAGATCTGTATCAGAGCTGCAATCTGAAATTCGATTTCTGACCATAACTCACGTCCAAGTTCCAATAGACCATTGGGCTTAGTGTGAGTTTTTCTTACTACTCGATCGCGTTAAAGTAAACTCAAATTTGTATGGAGTTGGATCAGCGCCGCCTAGCGGAAAGTTTGTAAAACATATTTTGTGAGTGCGAGATTGTTCGTTGACTTGTCGGTCGTGACCATCGACTAACTTTGTCGAAGTGAGGACGAATAGGAGCTTGAATGACGTTTTTGCGAGTGTGAGTTGCAATTTATGTCACTTTTGACAGTTCGATTGTAAACGTCTTCACTTGCGAGCGAGTTAATTGTCACTTAGATTTTTGTAGTGAAAGTGAAAACGTTCATTAAAATACGAACATTTTTTTACAAAGTTCATGATATTGTGTATGTGTTGTGTTGTTTTAATTGAAGAAAAAACATGGCAGCTCGTAATTTTTTCGCTTGGAGGATGTTGTCGACGGCAACAGCACAAGACGAGCGTAATCATCTAGCCAGTGTTCGTGCAGAAGCTCGCATTTCCTGATAATCCACTATTACATCTTCCAGAGACTGAATTTAAAAGAAATTATCGCCTTTCAAAGAAAGCGTTTAAAGTGTTGTGCAAAGAACTAAGACATTTAACTAATTTGAAATCTACTCAATGGATTACCTTGGAAGCAAAGGTAAAAACCATTTAAAATCTTAAACATGCACCCTTCGTGTATTTTTTTATCAATTGTTATTATTCTAGGTACTCACTGCACTATTTTTCTTTATAATGGGGTCTTACTAGCGGCCAGATGAAGTTGCAATATCTCCCCAAAAATGTGAGAAGAAGTAACCACAGCATTAATACATAAGAATATGTTAAATAATATATTTACTTTCCTGACATTCCAAATGCTAGACAAGCAATTAGTCAAAGGTACTTATGTTTTCATAACTATACAATACATATCCTGATATCACGGGTATGTATGGAATTACAAAAAATATTGATATGTAAGATTAAACTTGTTTATTTCTGGACATAAAATTAATATAAATTTAAATGTATTATATCTACCTTTGTTTGTTTAAAACTATTAAATATTTATTTTAATAATTAAAGATTTTACTATAATTTTGTTTATATTCAACAACATACCTAACAAGCTGTTTTTATTCAATAAAATAAATTAATTAATTTTCAGTTTTGGAACATGATAACATGCAAGACCATAATGAGAGGATTATCACTATCATCAGACAGAGAGAAGTTCCACCACAGATTTAATTAGAGGAGGAGTAATAAAGGATCAATTAATAAGAAGATTACAGCAGCAATAATTATTACCTTTTATGTTATACGTTTATTTTAATATTTGGTGGCAGTCAATCTATTGTAATTTACCACAAAAAATATTGTATCATGTATGAATAGAATGTATATAAATTGGGTGTTAAATGAAAAAGAGGTAAATAAAATAATTTGAACCATTTTAATGTTTAATTTTTAATCTTAATAGTTTACCATACTAAAAGTAAGAAAGTTTGAACTAAATAACAGTCAACTAATAAGGTTATTTAAAAAATAATTTAATCATAACAAAAAATAATAAATTATTTAATTAGTATCTAATTTACCAATCTAATCTTTACAAAACTTATTTAAAGCTAGTTTATTCTAATATATCTAACATTCTTAAACTTAAAGCTTGTCATTCCCTCTGAGTCTGCCCTACCATTTCTCTTATCCCATTTTGCTCCCTTTTCATCTCCATATAATCTCTATGCTGCTGCATTCTGAATGCTCTCCGTTCAAAATCAGAATTTACAAACTGACGGGTAGCCTGCATTGTTTGAGCCTTGCATGTCTTCGAGGTGAGATTGTTTTCGTGAAGACCTCTTACTATGGCATGGTGTAGTTTACCCATACTGAGCACACGAGGCTGAGGGGCAGCAACTTGGGACAAGAAATAAAGTGGGTAAGAGTTCTTCAGCATCTGATAAAAGAAAGTATTTGTTATTTAGGTTGGCAAGCTAACACTGGTAATATTGTAAATGTAAATAAAATAAATAAGCCTTTTTTTATTTCTATACACCATATTCTCTGGATATTTTCACTTTATGATTTAGATTAAGTACAATATAAGTAGAAATTAACTTACTTTCTGTGATTTTAATAGCTGCATTGATGGCTTGGCTAGGAGGTTTTGACTTTATATGAACCTGGCTTAAAGGAGGCTCTACTGCACTCGGCTAAAAGGTTCATTCCAGGTTCATTCCATGGCTTAATACCTAAAAACTAAAAATTTATTCACACCTATCCTCTCCTATTTAATGATAATATGTACCTATACTAAACAACTTACATTAATCAATCATTGGCCTTCCTGTGTACTTAATTGTTCCGTGCTAGGTTCCCGAATCCTGGGAATCTAGTCTTGCATTGGTTATCGGCTTACTAAGATCTCCATGCCTAGCAATAGGAAAACAAGAAAAAAATATATCACAAGTTCACTTCAACAATTCGCATTCAATATTGTTAATAACTTGATTAAGTACTTACTCTTCCATAAAAGTAACTAACAATTGAAATTGACACTGACTTGTTTTCATTTTAAGTATTTTAAATTCTGAGAGTTGAGATATAAACAAATAAAACAATAATTGGTACATACGCACAGTTTGTTTACACAACAAAATCTAACAAGTTACGCCATACGTAACCCGACTATTTTTGATAATACATTGCCTCCATACAAATAGCGTTAGAAAATCATTGTATTTAATTTGGTTGGATTATCGCATAAACGCTACGTGCTGCCAATATACAAAAAAAAATAAACGCGTTACTTGGTGAGTAAACGTGATTCGGACCGAATGACTCGTTGTCACTCACACTCAGACCTACTCACTTTACGTCGTGCCAACGTATGTTCGATTTACGCTGTGGTTAAGTCATTCGATTTGCTTTATGAAACTCACACTAAGCCCACATGTCAGAAGTCGAACGTTTAAAAAATAAGAATACACTATTTTTATCGTTTCAAATTATTGTAAAGGCTAGAACTCTTTCGTTTTTTACAGATTCGTTTCCAGAACTTACGTCCATGTTCCAGCAGATCATACCAGAAAGTTGAAAAAGTTAAAAAATACTAATTTCATTTTTTTAAATTATTGAAAAAGACTGGAAGTTAGAACTCTTTAGTTTATTACAGATCTGTATCAAAACTGCAATGTAAAACTCGATTCGAGTCCAGTGGGCTTAGTGTGAGTTTTTCTTACTACTCGATCGCGTTAAAGTAAACTCAAATTTGTATGGAGTTGGATCAGCGCCGCCTAGCGGAAAGTTTGTAAAACATATTTTGTGAGTGCGAGATTGTTCGTTGACTTGTCGGTCGTGACCATCGACTAACTTTGTCGAAGTAAGGACGAATAGGAGCTTGAATGACGTTTTTGCGAGTGTGAGTTGCAATTTATGTCACTTTTGACAGTTCGATTGTAAACGTCTTCACTTGCGAGCGAGTTGTCACTTAGATTTTTGTAGTGAAAGTGAAAACGTTCATTAAAATACGAACATTTTTTTACAAAGTTCATGATATTGTGTATGTGTTGTGTTGTTTTAATTGAAGAAAAAACATGGCAGCTCGTAATTTTTTCGCTTGGAGGATGTTGTCGACGGCAACAGCACAAGACGAGCTTAATCATCTAGCCAGTGTTCGTGCAGAAGCTCGCATTTCCTGATAATCCACTATTACATCTTCCAGAGACTGAATTTAAAAGAAATTATCGCCTTTCAAAGAAAGCGTTTAAAGTGTTGTGCAAAGAACTAAGACATTTAACTAATTTGAAATCTACTCAATGGATTACCTTGGAAGCAAAGGTAAAAACCATTTAAAATCTTAAACATGCACCCTTCGTGTATTTTTTTATCAATTGTTATTATTCTAGGTACTCACTGCACTATTTTTCTTTATAATGGGGTCTTACTAGCGGCCAGATGAAGTTGCAATATCTCCCCAAAAATGTGAGAAGAAGTAACCACAGCATTAATACATAAGAATATGTTAAATAATATATTTACTTTCCTGACATTCCAAATGCTAGACAAGCAATTAGTCAAAGGTACTTATGTTTTCATAACTATACAATACATATCCTGATATCACGGGTATGTATGGAATTACAAAAAATATTGATATGTAAGATTAAACTTGTTTATTTCTGGACATAAAATTAATATAAATTTAAATGTATTATATCTACCTTTGTTTGTTTAAAACTATTAAATATTTATTTTAATAATTAAAGATTTTACTATAATTTTGTTTATATTCAACAACATACCTAACAAGCTGTTTTTATTCAATAAAATTAATTAATTTTCAGTTTTGGAACATGATAACATGCAAGACCATAATGAGAGGATTATCACTATCATCAGAGAGAGAGAAGTTCCACCACAGATTTAATTAGAGGAAGAGTAATAAAGGATCAATTAATAAGAAGATTACAGCAGCAATAATTATTACCTTTTATGTTATAAGTTTATTTTAATATTTGGTGGCAGTCAATCTATTGTAATTTACCACAAAAAATATTGTATCATGTATATCTATCTATCTATGAATAGAATGTATATAAATTGGGTGTTAAATGAAAAAGAGGTAAATAAAATAATTTGAACCATTTTAATGTTTAATTTTTAATCTTAATAGTTTACCATACTAAAAGTAAGAAAGTTTGAACTAAATAACAGTCAACTAATAAGGTTATTTAAAAAATAATTTAATCATAACAAAAAATAATAAATTATTTAATTAGTATCTAATTTACCAATCTAATCTTTACAAAACTTATTTAAAGCTAGTTTATTCTAATATATCTTACATTCTTAAACTTAAAGCTTGCCATTCCCTCTGAGTCTGCCCTACCATTTCTCTTATCCCATTTTGCTCCCTTTTCATCTCCATATAATCTCTATGCTGCTGCATTCTGAATGCTCTCCGTTCAAAATCAGAATTTACAAACTGACGGGTAGCCTGCATTGTTTGAGCCTTGCATGTCTTTGAGGTGAGATTGTATTCGTGAAGACCTCTTACTATGGCATGGTGTAGTTTACCCATACTGAGCACACGAGGCTGAGGGGCAGCAACTTGGGACAAGAAATAAAGTGGGTAAGAGTTCTTCAGCATCTGATAAAAGAAAGTATTTGTTATTTAGGTTGGCAAGCTAACACTGCTAATATTGTAAATGTAAATAAAATAAATAAGCCTTTTTTTATTTCTATACACCATATTCTCTGGATATTTTCACTTTATGATTTAGATTAAGTACAATATAAGTAAAAATTAACTTACTTTCTGTGATTTTAATAGCTGCATTGATGGCTTGGCTAGGAGGTTTTGACTATTACTTAACTACTTTATATGAACCTGGCTTAAAGGAGGCTCTACTGCACTCGGCTAGAAGGTTCATTTCAGGTTCATTCCATGGCTTAATACCTAAAAAATAAAAATTTATTCACACCTATCCTCTCCTATTTAAAATGATAATATGTACCTATACTAAACAACTTACATTAATCAATCATTGGCCTTCCTGTGTACTTAATTGTTCCGTGCTAGGTTCCCGAATCCTGGGAATCTAGTCTTGCATTGGTTATCGGCTTACTAAGATCTCCATGCCTAGCAATAGGAAAACAAGAAAAAAATATATCACAAGTTCACTTCAACAATTCGCATTCAATATTGTTAATAACTTGATTAAGTAATTACTCTTCCATAAAAGTAACTAACAATTGAAATTGACACTGACTTGTTTTCATTTTAAGTATTTTAAATTCTGAGAGTTGAGATATAAACAAATAAAACAATAATTGGTACATACGCACAGTTTGTTTACACAACAAAATCTAACAAGTTACGCCATACGTAACCCGACTATTTTTGATAATACATTGCCTCCATACAAATAGCGTTAGAAAATCATTGTATTTAATTTGGTTGGATTATCGCATAAACGCTACGTGATGCCAATATACGAAAAAAATAAACGCGTTACTTGGTGAGTAAACGTGATTCGGACCGAATGACTCGTTGTCACTCACACTCAGACCTACTCACTTTACGTCGTGCCAACGTATGTTCGATTTACGCTGTGGTTAAGTCATTCGATTTGCTTTATGAAACTCACACTAAGCCCACTGAACTCACTTCCAAGGAACGGAAGAATTCTAGCCTTTCTCAGTAATTTGAAACGATGAAAATGGTATGTTTTGACTTTTCACAAATTCGGATATGATCTGCTGGAACTTGGACGAGAGTTCAGAACTATTCCTGAAAAGTATCAGGAACTGAAGAACTCAGCTGCATGCGCATAGAACTCACATTTTTTTTTGATTTGTTGCAAAATGATCTGTTACGGGAAGTTAGCAGATCATTTTGTCAACTGACTTTTTGTTAGGGAAAAACGCCAGAACTATTTCTAAAAAGTATCAGGAACTATAGAACTCAGCTGCATGCGAATAGAACTCAAATTTATTTTTGATCTGCTGGACAATGATCTGCTAAGTTCACTGATATCGCCCTCACCCTCACCCTCGCTTCGCTTCGGGTTCGTCCCTAGACAAAAACAAATCTATCCCACGGGAACCGTACATTTTTCCGGCTATAGCCTTCCTCAGTTAACGGGCTGGTTAGTTTAACGGTGATTAGTTTTAACCAAGACACGGTATTTTAATAAAAATACGAAGCGCGACATATAGAAGTAATAGGGGATAAGCAGTATGACTTATGTTTTTTTTTTTTTTTTTTCGAAAAGTTATCGAGGAGACATCTTATTATTTTTTGGCAAAGATAGAAAGGCGTGCAAGAAGCTGGAGCAGGCCTTCACCCAAATAGGAATCCATATCTCAGAATCAACAAAAAAGAATAATCAATAATCATACTAACAACCTAGATTAAGCAAATATACTAACAACAACTAACATTTTTTGAAATGTAACTTTTAAGATATGGAATAATTAATATGGCTTAATTATTATTATTATTATTACACTAATAATTAGGTGTACATTTGTTTTGTATATTTAATTAAGTATATTTTGTTTATATACTACAATAAATTAGTAATAGATAGGTTAAAAAATACTTAATGCCTATAGGTACTACATTATCGGCCAAAATAAAAAAATGGGTGCATGTAAACATTACACGTACAAAACTTGTTTGGCAAATATCGCAATTAAATTAAAACAAATCAATAATTATATAAGGTATATTAGGTATAATATTACAATCATATATTTATAGAATATCATATACGGAAAGATATATAAAGATATTATATATTTGTCTGACAATAACAAAGGTTACCAAGGCAACGTGACAATGTGTTCTATCTCATTCTCCCACCGGCCTAATCCTATATATTCATTTGCTGGTCTCTTTCTGGTGTCGCATTTTCGTTTCATCTAGTTTCAAATCACAACGACTCTAAAGAAGTTTCACTTCAAAAAGAACTTATACTATTATTTTTGACTACAAAGTGCATTTGCGCGGTGAATTCAAAATTACGAAACATGAAACATCGGTTAGAAGAAAATATTATGTGTGTTGATGTGAGTACGTTAACGGATTTGTATGATGGACCTACATAGTACCTACATAGTACCTACATAGTACCTACATAGTACCTACATAGTACCTACATAGTACCTACATAGTACCTACATAGTACTTAGTGTTCGCCCAGTAGTCGAAATTCGACCACATTGAAACGCGCAGCGAGACGGCTTAGGCGATGGTGGCGAAACAGCAAGTGGGGGTCGTTACAGCAAGCCGTTATTATGACTTCTCGAATACAATTCTGAGTTCATTATTACCCTCCCTTAAATATAACCTAAACTGACACCACAATAATCAAAGAGCAACTTATAATAAAGAAAACATTATTCAATTACAAAATATTAATGTTACATTAGTTAAATATACGTATATATTTATACAAATAATTTGAACTATAATCAATAATCAATTATACATAATAATAAAAAACAGTAAGTTCATAAGCATAATCAAATAAAGACCATTCGGAAACAAAAGTAAAACCTCTTATCTATACAGATAATTAAAATTGGAGTGTCCGTTTGTAATATTAAAATAACCGCTTTTTACTAAATGCATATGGATGTATACACGGTACATATACCAAAACAACATTTTTTACAATTTTTGTCTGTCTGTCTGTCTGTCTGTTGGTTTGTTCCGGGTAATCTCCGAAACAGCTGGACCGATTTTGACGGGACTTTCACTGGCAGATAGCTGATGTTATAAAGAGTGACTAAGGCTACTTTTATTTTAGAAAAAGAATCAGGGTTCCGCGAAAAAAATTAAAAAGCCATGAAATTGAAAACAAAATCCGCGTACGGCGTAGGCCATCGAGGGAAGCGAGGGTAAATCGCTATATAATTTAAATGAATATCTTAGGAGTGGCAAGCTACTATTTATGTTTATCTAAACATAGGACGAACGCAAGCGAAGCGAGCGTGAGTCGCTAGTAGCTAATAAAACTATAACGATTAAATAGACAATATTAATACGCTCGTGTTCATCCCTAGGTACGTTTTTACGGTTAGCTATGTTTAGGTATACATAAATAGTAGCTTGCTACTTCTAACATATTAATTTAAACTAAATAAGGTATTTAAATTTTATAGCGATTTATCCTCGCTTTGCTCGGGTGCGTACGCCGTACGAGGAATTTTTCACAATTTCATGGGTTTTAAATTTTTTTCGCGGTACCCTAATTCTTTTTTTAAAATAAAAGTAGCCTAAGTTACTCCTTGTAACATCAGCTATCTGCCAATGAAAGTCCCGTCAAAATCGGTCCAGCCGTTCTTGAGATTAGCCGGAACAAACAGACAGACAGTCAGACAGAGAGACAGACAAAAATTAAAAAAAATGTTGTTTTGGTATGTGTACCGTGTATACATCCATATGCATTTAGTAAAAAGCGACTATTTTAATATTACAAACAGACACTCCAATTTTATTTATCTGTATAGATTAGGGCTTTCATCCCGGGAGTTTCGGTCTCGAAAATTTCGAGAGTCTCGACGATTTTTTCGAATTTTCGAGACTCGAGACTGCTACCGCCAGTCTCGGGAATAACGAGACGTTTGAGACTTTACTTTTTTCGAGATTTTTTTATTCCGGTTGCGGCATACGGTACGTGTCAGAACTATAAAATGAAATTTAGGATAGGACAACAGAGGGAAATACTAAACCATCGCTATTTAACTATTAAATCTCTATCCCCTATCTTATACTGGCGTAGAAGCAGAAAGAGCTTTTTTGTAACGCCGGTAACTTTTGTAGTAATATCGGATCCTCTCTATCTAAAAGTACATTAAATACTCTTTGTGTTTACGTGTCCACTGTAAAAAAGAAGAAAAAGCTCATAGATATTAGGTCCTTACATATGAAATTGGCGTTTTGTCGAAATGGCTACTTTGATCTAAAATATCTATATCTTGCGTTTGGCTAGGAATTCCAAATTCAAATTTATTTTAAAATACGATATAGAAAACTTAAAATACCACCGTGGCACCAGCGCTGCAGAAACAGCTCTAAGGATTAATGCGGTGTATGAGAAAGCTACTGTAAAATAAAACACAGTTTTGGTTTCAACGTTTTTGTTCTGGAATTTTGGACCTATAGAAGCCCCGTGGATGGCCGAAGACAATGAACAATTAAAAGTGATCGTGGAAACAGATCCATCACAAAACACGTCAGAATTAGCGGCAAGCTTCAATGTGAGTGGTAAAGTTATTTTAATTCATTTGAAGCAAATTAGAAAAGTGAAAAAGCTGGAAAAATGGGTACCGCACGAATAGATGAAGTCTCTCAACAAACAAGCGTCGAGTGCTGCGTTACATTACTCAACCGTCACAATAACGGATTTTGAATCGCATTGCATTCTGTACAATAATCAGAAACGCTCATCACAATGGTTGAACCCAAAAGAAATCCTGCCCCAAGCGACAGTTGACTCAGAAAAAGGTACTGGTTTACCAGTACATTTTTCTGAGTCAACTGTCTGTCTGTTTGTAAATTTATGTCTGGTGGACCAGTTCTGGTGTCATCCACTACAGCTTTCTAAGATCTGGTAAGATCTGTACTGGCAACAAATGCAAACTATTATGTAAAAGCTAACCATTAAACAACCGAGACTGGTCTATTGCTCTAATCCACTGTTGCTTCAGGACAACGCTAGACCACACACTGTATAGCAGACGGTCGCTAAATTAGAGGAGCAGGGATTGAAATGTCTCCGACACCCACCATACTCCCCGGACCTTGTTCCAAAAGACTACCGCTTTTTCCGGAATTTGGACAATTTCTGGAAAAAAATATAAGTTACGTATAAGTAAAGTAATATAAGATAACAATGGTACTTACTTTGACTGGTTAAATATATAATTAAATTTTTCTTTTTTCGTTTTACTTTTTCCATATAAAACCGCAAATTTTATATGTAAGGACCTAATAATTGTTAATTTTACTTGTATTTGAGTTTGTAACAGTATGATTAATAAAGTACTTTATTGAAATACCTTATATCGACTGCCTAACTGCCTAGCCTATGAGTATGAAACCTATTTTTTAAGCAGTCTCGAAAGTATCGTTTTTCCCGGGAAATTTGAGACCATAGCGAGTCTCGATTTTTTTCCCGGGACTCGCAAATATAACGAGACTGAAAGCCTTAGTGTTGTTACATGCGTTCCAACACAATCTGTTGTGATAACATTCCGTGGGCAAATGTTACCGGAAAATGTATACTGTTACCATACACCCTTACCAGTTGAAACTTACAAACTCCCTACCATCCAATGTCTAAGCTGCTGTCGCTTTGGTCATATTAAATCCCAGTGTCGATCAAAGCCTAGATGTTACAGGTGGGTGTGATATCTCCAAAGATAACTCAATATGTTTATATTGTTCAGGCAAACATTTTGTTACAGATAAGGATTGTCTTGAGTTTTCTAGACAGCAATCTATCAAAATTGTAATGTCGCAAGATAATGTTTCCTATATGGAAGCCTCTGCCCGCTTTCCTCCTGTCCAACGATCTTACTCAGATGTAGCCAAGGAAATGTTTACTCCTCCGGTATATTCCATTACTCAAGGTTCCTCACCTGTTCCTTCTCCTTCTCAAACAAAATCATACCGCCAAACTGTTGTCCGTCAATCACGTCCCAGGGCTCCTATGCGTAAGGGATATGATAAAGAAGCTCACCAAGCCATTACTGGCAATTGTTCTTCCTCCTTACCCAATGGTTGTGCTCTTAACAATAATGTTAATACCCCTTCAGATACCAAGTCCCTTTTAGTTACTCTTACAGAAACTTAAATTAGTATTATCTCAATTTGCGATGAACTTCCTTTACCGTCCAACGTTGCCTAAAAACTATTCCAACTTTTCCAAATTATTAACAATGGCCCCACTTCGCTTCCTGCAATGGAACTGTAAAAGTATAAAAAACAAGAAACATGAATTATTCTCCATTATCAACCTGCATAAGCCTGTCATTATTGCCATCTCGGAAACATAGTTGTTGCCTAGTTCTCGGTTTCGAGTTACAGGTTTCACCTGTTTAAGGGATGGGTATGCAGGAAGTGCCATCCTTATACGGCACTCTACACCTTTTTCCTCTATTCCTCTTCCCCCTCACAGTCAGCACATTAATGCTGTTGCTGTGAGAGCCTTTGATATATCATTCTTCTCACTCTATATTTCCCATCCTTCCCCTGCCCTTATTCCTGAGCTACATTCTACTCTTACTACCCTCCCCAGTCCAATTCTGGTAATGGGAGATTTTAACACTCATCATACCTTGTGGGGGTGTTATTACTGTGATGGAGTCTTTCCTTTATTGATCAATATGTTTGACGACCTGAACATGTGTATCTTAAATGATGGTTCTCTGACCAGAAGAGTACATCCTAACCAGAACCCCAAGACCTCTGTGGACTTATCCTTATCCTCTCCCTCTCTTGCTTCCCAATCATCATAGATCACACTTCCATCCACCCATGGTAGTGACCACTTCCCTATCCTTATATCTATTCATAACAAAAATATAACCGTTCCAAATACCAGACCCCTACTTTCACATAACCTAAAGAAAGCAAATTGGGTAGATTTTCCTTGTTCGGTTGATTGTATGATTGAATCACTTCCTGAGCTTGTTAATGGTGAGAATATCATTTTTTGTTACAACCAATTTGTTTCGGCTATTTTATCTTCTGCAGACCTTCATATTCCCAAAAAAACCTCACAGTATCAATTTTTCTCCAATCCATGGTGGGATCAGGAAGGCACTGATGCTGTCAATAGTAGAATTTCTGCTGAAGTGTCATATGAGGCCTCTATGACAGGGTAGAATTTTATAAACTACCAGTAGAGTGATGCTAAGTTTAGGCGACTAGTATCAAAAAAGAAAAAGTCTGGATGGATTAATTTCTGTGAATCCCTGAATCCTCGCTGCCCATCCTCAATAGTTTGGACAAATGTTAAGAGATCTCGATCCGTCCGATTGGCTTAATGACTTTGCAGACGAATTAGCTCCTCCTTTTGTCCCTAATTATGATTCCTTTTCTAATTTTTAACCATCTCCTGCTTCTGGTAAATTGGATGCCACTTTTTCCTTCGACGACCTCAATAATGTTTTAACGAGTTTTTTAGAAGAGTTTTTTAGTTTATATCATGTTGGAAATTATTTGCACATGAAAATATCAGGGATCCGAGCGAGACCCGGGATTTGAACTCGCTTCACTCGGTTTTCCAAGCAAGCATGTAAGTTATATAGTACTTCGCTCGCGCTAAAACTCATTCTCTATTTTACCCCCTTATAAGATGAATTTCAAAAAATGCTAAAATACGTATTTATTTAATTGTATGGAAGAGCATTAATACCAAGTTTCAAGTAATTCTGATGAAAAATATTTTTTTGGATTGTATTATAACGTGTTTTCCCGTGGGAATGAGATGACCTCCCGCGGTAAAACTCCCAGCCACTCGTTCATTCTCCAGCCCTCCCAACTGTTTCCACACAAAAAATCTCGCCAATCAGTCAATCCATTTCACTGTAAAAGAAGGACAAACAAACAAAGCAACAAACAAAGCAACAAACAAATAAACAAACCAACAGACAAAAATTCAAACTCTGTCTATATAAAATATTAGTATTTGATTTCGATTTTTAGTTCCCGTTGCGACGTTTCGAATGCTTTAGAGCAATATATCCGAGACAAAATTCGAAAAATTAGTTTTATTTACAAGTAAAACAGCGGTATACTTCTTGTTTATAGAATCAATTGCATTTACTATGCAGTTCTTTGTTCATTATTTGTTTTTTCAAGTATAAATACTGTAATTTTTCAAAAGCACATTATAGTGTAACAAGAGTGCAAGATGAAGTACTTAGCTATAATACTGTCTTTGGTAAGAAATTTTGTCAGCTTTAAAAATAAAATAAAAAAATTAAAAATTTAAGTATCGAAAAATTAAAAATTAAAATCTATATATGTTATAAGGCCAAACTCAATTTCAGGTTAAATTACATATTTTTTTTTTTTATCTTGGGAATGTATTTACGCCATACCACCTGTAGACAATACAGGTGGTTATGTCGGACTCACCGTTTAAGAAAACCAGTACTACCAGCTGAAATTCAACAAAACCGACTTAATGGGCGTTGCAGGATCGCTTACGCGCTTAACCACGACGCCCCGATGGCTGGTCTGCCGAAACAGACCACAACAACCATGGGGTTGCTCCAAAAGTCCACTCTGCTATCACAGAAGTACCAGGAGCGACCGGCATGATACACCGCCCACCGAAGTGGGCCACCTCTCTGCGCGTTTCTTGACTTCTCGCCCGGCTAAACTGCCGAACGCTAATGAAGCCACCACGACAAAGTGAACGCACGTTGCGGGGGGAAACCAGTTTGTCCTAAGCCAAACTGATTCATCCTTAGTGTGTCAGGATATACTAGTTTAGCCCCGGAACTATCTAGTTTGGCCTAAATACTTTAGGCTTAACTAGTTTGGCCTTCGGGTTTGGCCGATAACGTATATAAATAGGCAAAGACAAAACAGTTCAATTCATAAAACTTTTTTCTTCTCTGTCAACTGATTTTATTATTATTATTTTTTTTTTTGTTTAGTAGCTTGACGAGCTTTAGTATTATTATACTAATATTATAAAGAGGTAAAGTTTGTGAGTTTGTGAGGTTGTAGGGGTAATCTCTGGATCTACTGAACCGATTTACATAGGTTTTTTTATCCCGGAAATTATCCCTTAAGGGAGTTAAAATGAGGATAAAAGTTTGTACTGGGAAGCAAGCTATGAATAAACAAAGTTTTGTCATATTTTCAATACTTATGAATTATCCTATTGATTTTATTATTATTTTTTTTTGCAAAATTGAAAATAATGGTCCAATTTCGATCACTAGGTAAATAGTCTAAGATACAATCTCATATATAACATTGTTTCAGTGTCTGTTGGCAGTCCACGCTACGCCAAGTAAGTATAAAAGCTCATAATTCTAATTTACTTTTTCTCATCTGTTTGTCAAACGATTATTTCGTATAGTAGTTATTTAAAATGGACGAACTTAAGAGTTATTATTATTTTTTCTAAATAGTGTTTTTTTAAATAGGATTCATATTATTATGAACCAAATTTATTATTCCTATTCAAATCAAGTACTGACAAGTAAAACAAAAATATTCAAAATATAGTTTTCTTAATATATTATTGGGCCTTTTAATTTATGATACATCTAACTATGAGGAGTCGAAAATCAACATATCTTTAAAATATCTCTATTGTATACGAGCGACTCACTATCGCTCCGCTCGGGTTCGTCTCTAGTTACTTTTTAACGTTTAGTATAGATTTCTCAGAGACGAGATATTTTCCCGCAGTAAAAATTATCCTATATGTTGACCCGGATAACCAGCTATCATAATAGGTACCTAATTTCATCAAAATCTATCCAATAGTTTTTCATGATACGTTCCCAGACAGACAGACAGACAGCCAAAAATTCTAAAAACTATAGATTCGTCCTCTGTATCGATAATAAAGACTATTTCAATAAGATTTTCCAAAAAATATTTAATGTACAGATTCGAGTAAGTAAGAATTTTATTACCTATATGTATATAATTTTGTTTTCTAAAATTACATTACATACATCATTTCATCAATTACAATTGTTATTGTTATATAAAGAAAAATATTGGGGTAAAAGTTTTATCACTTTAGCCAAGTCTTATTTTTTTTACAACCGGGACCGTCTTTTTCTTTGACTTATATATAATATAATAAAATTCTGAGTCGAATCTGTACGTTAAATATTTTTTGGAAAATTTTATTGAAATTGTCATTATTATCGATACAGAGAACGAATCTATACTTTAAATTGACAGTGTAAAATATATAATATAAAACTAATGACAATTGACAATAATATAAAAAGTTCCTATATTAAAGCGTGCAGACGTCTGTACTTTCATCAGTAATCATATTAATAATATAAAATTCTATTTTTGCAGCTCTTGTGCCTTCTGGAGGTAAGTCTTACTAAGTATTATTAATAATCGAAAGAGGATTTGCAGCCGAAACGGAAACCGAAACTTCGGCCTCGGTCCTAGTTTCGGTCGAAACCGAAACCGAACCTATTTAGACATGACACCTACAATTTCTATTTATGCTAAAATATGATGTATGTATATTTTACATCTTATATAGTTAATAACTGAGTAGCGACTATTGTAACCCTCAAAACACGGCTCACAAACACACAAGCCCGAACAAAGCGTGAAAATGTACGTCCCAAACGTACACTGAAATCGAAACTGAAATTATGGCCGAACAGAGATTTTTTGACCGAAACCGAAACGAAAACCGAATTATTTTTATTATAGTATTGAGTTATTAGTAGAAATTAATATGTATTTTTTGTCATTTTGTAGGCTGTAATGGATGTGGTGGGGGAAAGAATGGGAAAAATGCTGCTACAGAATCTCCTGTATCTACAGGAGCAGCATCAGAAGCATCAGCATCATCAGCAGCAACATCTTGTAAGTTTTATAGTACTTCGCTCGCGCTAAAACTCATTCTCTATTTTACCCCCTTATTAGATGAATTTCAAAAAATGCTAAAATACGTATTTATTTAATTGTATGGAAGAGCATTAATACCAAGTTTCAAGTAATTCTAATGAAAAATATTTTTTTGGGTTGATTATAACGTGTTTTCCCGTGGGAATGAGATAACCTCCCGCGGTAAAACTCCCAGCCACTCGTTCATTCTCCAGCCCTCCCAACTGTTTCCACACAAAAAATCTCGCCAATCAGTCAATCCATTTCTATGTAAAAGAAGGACAAACAAACAAAGCAACAAACAAACCAACAGACAAAAAACCAAACTCTGTCTATATAAAATATTAGTATTTGATTTTGATTTTTAGTTCCCGTCGCGACGTTTTGAATGCTTTAGAGCAATATATCCGAGACAAAATTCGAAAAGATAGTTTTATTTACAAGTAAAACAGCGGTATACTTCTTGTTTATAGAATCAATTGCATTTACTATGCAGTTCTTTGTTCATTATTTGTTTTTTCAAGTATAAATACTGTAATTTTTCAAAAGCACATTATAGTGTAACAAGAGTGCAAGATGAAGTACTTAGCTATAATACTGTCTTTGGTAAGAAATTTTGTCAGCCACAAAAATAAAATTAAAAATTTAAGTATCGAAAAATTATAAATTAAAATCTATATACATATGTTATAGGCCAAACCCAATTTCAGGCCAAATTACATTACTGTACGTTAAATATTTTTTGAAAAATTTTATTGAAATTGTCATTATTATCGATACAGAGAACGAATCTATACTTTAAATTGACAGTGTAAAATATATAATATAAAACTAATGACAAGTGATAATAATATAAAAATTTCCTATATTAAATCGTGAAGGCGTCTGTACTTTCATCAGTAATCATATTAATAATATAAAATTCTATTTTTGCAGCTCTTATGCCTTCTGGAGGTAAGTCTTACTATTATTAAGTATTATTAATAATCGAAAGAGGATTTGCAGCCGAAACGAAAACCGAAACTTCGGCCTCGGTCGTAGTTTCGGTCGAAACCGAAACCGAACCTATTTAGACATGACACCTACAATTTCTATTTATGCTAAAATATGATGTATGTATATTTTACATCTTATATAGTTAATAACTGAGTAGCGACTATTGTAACCCTCAAAACACGGCTCACAAACACACAAGCCCGAACAAAGCGTGAAAATGTACGTCCCAAACGTACACTGAAATCGAAACTGAAATTATGGCCGAACAGAGATTTTTTGACCGAAACCGAAACGAAAACCGAATTATTTTTATTATAGTATTGAGTTATTAGTAGAAATTAATATGTATTTTTTGTCATTTTGTAGGCTGTAATGGATGTGGTGGGGGAAAGAATGGGAAAAATGCTGCTACAGAATCTCCTGTATCTACAGGAGCAGCATCAGAAGCATCAGCATCATCAGCAGCAACATCTTGTAAGTTTTATAGTACTTCGCTCGCGCTAAAACTCATTCTCTATTTTACCCCCTTATTAGATGAATTTCAAAAAATGCTAAAATACGTATTTATTTAATTGTATGGAAGAGCATTAATACCAAGTTTCAAGTAATTCTGATGAAAAATATTTTTTTGGGTTGTATTATAACGTGTTTTTCCGTGGGAATGAGATAACCTCCCGCGGTAAAACTCCCAGCCACTCGTCATTCTCCAGCCCTCCCAACTGTTTCCACACAAAAAATCTCGCCAATCAGTCAATCCATTTCAATGTAAAAGAAGGACAAACAAACAAAGCAACAAACAAACCAACAGACAAAAAACCAAACTCTGTCTATATAAAATATTAGTATTTGATTTTGATTTTTAGTTCCCGTCGCGACGTTTCGAATGCTTTAGAGCAATATATCCGAGACAAAATTCGAAAAGATAGTTTTATTTACAAGTAAAACAGCGGTATACTTCTTGTTTATAGAATCAATTGCATTTATTATGCAGTTCTTTGTTCATTATTTGTTTTTTCAAGTATAAATACTGTAATTTTTCAAAAGCACATTATAGTGTAACAAGAGTGCAAGATGAAGTACTTAGCTATAATACTGCCTTTGGTAAGAAATTTTGTCAGCTACAAAAATAAAATTAAAAATTTAAGTATCGAAAAATTATAAATTAAAATCTATATACATATGTTATAGGCCAAACCCAATTTCAGGCCAAATTACATTACTGTACGTTAAATATTTTTTGGAAAATTTTATTGAAATTGTCATTATTATCGATACAGAGAACGAAACTATACTTTAAATTGACAGTGTAAAATATATAATATAAAACTAATGACAAGTGACAATAATATAAAAAGTTCCTATATTAAAGCATGAAGACGTCTGTACTTTCATCAGTAATCATATTAATAATATAAAATTTTATTTTTGCAGCTACTGGAGGTAAGTCTTACTATTACTAAGTATTATTAATAATCGAAAGAGGATTTGCAGCCGAAACGGAAACCGAAACTTCGGCCTCGGTCCTAGTTTCGGTCGAAACTGAAACCGAACCTATTTAAACATGACACCTACAATTTCTATTTATGCTAAAATATGATGTATGTATATTTTACATATTATATAGTTAATAACTGAGTAGCGACTATTGTAACCCTCAAAACACGGCTCACAAACACACAAGCCCGAACAAAGCGTGAAAAAGTACGTACCAAACGACACTGAAATGGAAACTGAAATTATGGCCGAACCGAGATTTTTTGACCGAAACCGAAACGGAAACCGAATTATTGGTATTATAGTATTAAATTATTAGTAGAAATTAATATGTATTTTTTGTCATTTTGTAGGCTGTAATGGATGTGGTGGAGGAAATACTGTGAATAATGCTGCTGCTGCTGCAGGAGCAGCAGCATCTTTTGGAACTAATGGAGGCAATTCAAGATGTTCAGGAGATCCAGGAGCAGCAGCAGCAGTAGCAGCAGCTGCATCTTCTACTAGTGGAGGACATTCAGAATCAGCAGGATTTTCACTAGTCGAAAGTTTTTCGTAAACTTCAATAAAGCAATGTAATTTTTTTTAATTTTTTTCCTAATAAAACCTTTTTTTGTTGTAATAAAATCCTTTACCAAATAACTGGAATATATGCGCGGTTTATATAAATAGCTATTTTTTTCTTTTATTTTGATTCACTATGACACAGAACATACCTGATCATATTTCTAAGAACTGATCTGATAACGCACAGAAATCAAAATAATAAACATCTGATATACTGGAAATAACAAAAAAAAGTTCTTGTTATTAAAACCATATCAGATTTTCTTATATTTTTCTAAATACATTTTACTAGCGACTCACCATGTTAGTAAACTTTGCAGATCATTGTCCAGCAGATCGTAAATAAATGTGAGTTCTATTCGCATGCAGTTGAGTTCTACAGTTCCTGATACTTTTCAGGAATAGTTCTGAACTCTCGTCCTGCAGATCATATCTGAATTTGTGAAAAGTCGAAACATACCATTTTCATCGTTTCAAATTATTGAGAAAGGCTAGAATTCTTCCGTTTATCACAAATCTGTATCAGAACTGTAATCTAGAACTCGGTTCGAGTCCAGAACTCACGTCCAAGTGCAAACAGATCATATCAAAACATTGAAAAAGTAAAAAAAAAAACTAACTGTTTCAAATTATTGAGAAAAGCTAGAAGTTAGAACTTATTTGTTTATCACAGATCTATATCAGAACTACAATGTGGAACTCGATTCGAGTCCAGAACTAACGTCCATGTGCCAGCAGATCATACCAGAAAGTTGAAAAATACTTTTTTTTTTAAATGATTTAAAAAGGACTCTTTCGTGTATCACAGATCTGTATCACAACTGCAACATAGAACTCAATTTAAGTCCAGAACTCACGTCCAAGTTCCAGCAGATCATGTCAGAAGTCGAACGTTTAAAAAATAAGAGTATACTATTTTCATCGTTTCAAATTATTGTAAAGGCTAGAACTCTTTTGTTTTTCACAGACCTATATCAGAACTGCAATGCAGAACTCAACTCGAGTTCAGAACTCAAGTCTATGTGCCAGCAGATCATACCAGAAAGTTGAAAAAGTTGAAAAATTCTATTTTCATTTTCTAAATGATTGAAAAAGACTACAAGATAAAACTCTTTCGTTTATCACAGATCTGTATTACAACTGTAACTTTAAACTCGATTCAAGTCCAGAACTCACGTCCAAGTTCCAGCAGATCATGTCAGAAGTCAAACGTTTAAAAAATAAGATTATGTAATTTTTATCGTTTTATATTATAAGTTTTGATATGATCTGCTGGCACTTGGACGTGGTTCTGGACTCGAACCGAGTTGTAGATTACAGTTCTGATACAGATCTGTGATAAATGGAAGAATTCTAGCCTTTACAATAATTTGAAACGATGAAAATGGTATATTTCGACTTTTCAAAAATTCGGATATGATCTGCTGGAACTTGGACGAGAGTTTAGAACTTTTCCTGAAAAGTATCAGGAACTGTAGAACTCAGCTGCATACGCATAGAACTCACTTTTTTTTTTTTTTGATTTGTTGCAAAATGATCTGCTACGGGAAGTTAGCAGATCAATTTGACACCTGACTTTTTTTTAAGGAAAAACGCCAGAACTATTTCTAAAAAGTATCAGGAAGTATAGAACTCAGCTGCAGGCGAATAGAACTCACATTTATTTTTGATCTGCTAGACAATGATCTGCTAAGTTCACTGACATCGACTCACTCTCGCTTCGCTTCGGGTTCGTCCCTAGACAAAAACAAATCTATCCCACAGGAACCGTACATTTTTCCGGGATGATATACAGCAAAAAGAATTTTTCAAATTGGATTAGTAGTTCCTGAAATTAGCGCGTTCAACCAAACAAACAAACAAACTCTTCAGCTTTATAATATTAAAGTATAGATTATAAACAAAAAAAAGCCTATCCCACGAGAACCGTACATTTCGTTCTTTTCTACCTTGCACGTGCAAAATGTGGAATGATCTTCCTCCTGAGGTTTTCCCTGAGCGCTATAATATGGGGGTCTTCAAGAGCCGTGTCTTCAGGTCCCTTAAAGGCCGGCAACGCATTCGCAACTCCTCTTGTGTTGCAAATGTCCATGAGCGACGATAGCCATTTACCATCAGGTGGATCGTTTGCTCGTTTGCCCCTTTTTTCTATAAAAAAAAAAAACATTTATCCGGAATAAAAAGTATCCTATGTGTTATTTTCCAGACTATAATCTATCTCTGTGCCAAATTTCATCCAGATCCGTTCAGCCGTTCTGGCGTGAAAGAGTAACAAACATACATCCATACATCCATACTCACAAACTTTCACATTTATAATATTAGTATAGACCAGAGACTTACCTAAGTTGTATTAAAGTAAAACTTGTTTAGGCGTGAATGCGGGGTAAGTCGATACATTGGGAAAATGAGTGTCGCCAAGTGTGAGGCAAAGGATAATGCGCATTCCGTCCCCAGAGTGTATCAAGTTGAGACATATGTCATTTTGAAGAGCAGAAGAAGAGCTTTAATTTATTGTATGACACCAATACTGAGACTCGTGCAGGAAAAGAACTATGAATCATTTAATTTTATTAAGCCCGTGAAAGTCTAAAACAGTATGACGTATGTACATCACTTTAAAGATCATAATAATAGCTTTATTTTATTTTACAGCGCCAAAAGTGAGACAGTTACATGGAAGAACTATGAATTATTTTATTGAAACAACTTGTAGACAAGGATCAGAAGCGAGACGAGTCAAATTATTTAGCAAGGCATTATCGTCCTTTTTACAGAACAGTACAACTACGCTTCTGCTCCATAATTGTGGGGTTTTCCTTCGAGTATGATGGAATTAAGTAACATTCTCAGAAATTCAGCCGTAGTTCCACCTGCACCCGGTGCTTTGTTGTTCTTAATCTGTTTTAGTGACGTCCGGGATTTCTTCGGTATAGTGTCGGGTTAGCCTGGCCCTTAATCATTGTCCAGACTGATGGGTTGTCGCGTTGATGTCAATAGCAACCATAAAATTTCGCGATCTCTCCCATTACTAAACTCGGGAATAGATAATATAATCCTATTGTCGTCGGTTTTGAACTGTACTAGCCGGTTTTGCTCAGTAGATAAATCAAAAAACCTCGAAAACCTTTCGAGTGTTTGGATGACTGTAAGATCATCTTTCTCCTTTCTACCACGAGCTCGAGAGTAGGATCAGAAATCTTTTTGGGTCTATTTTTAGAGTGTGTTCAGAACCCAACTGATTCGACACACCTTTGAGAAACCCATCGTTAAAAGTAGCCACATCGCTATCGCAATCAAAGCGGTTTTGGAGTTCCAGCTGAAAGCTTAAGGGGTTTTGTATTTGGTGTGGCACTGGTAGGAACGTGAACTTCTTCAGTCGGAATCAGTTGGATGCGTTCAAGCTGTACATAGTTACCATGCTGTACAAGACATCACAAGATACGATAAACCCGACACCACCTTGGGACTGTTGGTCACCCGAAAACAGAACAGGTGAAAAGAACCAAAGAAATGGAAAGAACAAAGAACAATGGAAAGAAGTATTTTAAAGATAACGAAAGTACAGTATAAGAAGCGACATAATCAGACAGAAAACTAAGATTACCGATGCACTTACAGATGCTCTGACACTAAAGTGGACTTAGGCTGGTCACATCTCACGATACTCTGATAGAAGGTGGACCCTAATTAACACGATGGAAAGGACCAACGGCGGGGAAAAGATAGGTAGGAAGACCTTTAAAACGGTGGACTGATGAAATAAAAAAAGTGGCAGGAGAACGATGGATGAAGCAAATATAGAAAGGCATGCAATGAGCTGGAGCAGGCCTTCACCCAAACAGGAATCCATATTATGTCGGAATCAACAAAAAAGAATAATCAATAATCATACTAATAACCTAGATTAAGCAAACATACTAACAACTAACAACTTTTGAAATGTAACTTTTAAGATATGGAATAAATGTGGCTTAATTATTATTATAATTATTACACTAATAATTAGGTGTACATTTGTTTTGTATATTTAATTAAGTATATTTTGTTTATATACTACAATAAATTAGTAATAGATAGGTTAAAAAAATACTTAATGCCTATAGGTACTACATTATCGGCCAAAATAAAAAAATGGGTGCATGTAAACATTACACGTACAAAACTTGTTTGGCAAATATCGCAATTAAATTAAAACAAATCAATAATTATATAAGGTATATTAGGTATAATATTACAATCATATATTTATAGAATATCATATACGGAAAGATATATAAAGATATTATATATTTGTCTGACAATAACAAAGGTTACCAAGGCAACGTGACAATGTGTTCTATCTCATTCTCCCACCGGCCTAATCCTATATATTCATTTGCTGGTCTCTTTCTGGTGTCGCATTTTCGTTTCATCTAGTTTCAAATCACAACGACTCTAAAGATGTTTCACTTCAAAAAGAACTTATACTATTATTTTTGACTACAAACTGCATTTGCGCGATGAATTTAAAATTACGAAACATGACACATCGGTTAGAAGAAAATATTATGTATGTTGATGTGAGTACGTTAACAGATTTGTATGATGGACATTTACCTACATAGTACTTAGTGTCCGCCCAGTAGTCGAAATTCGACCATATTGAAACGCGCAGCGAGACGGCTTAGGCGATGGTGGCGAAACAGCAAGTGGGGGTCGTTACAGCAAGCCGTTATTATGACTTCTCGAATACAATTCTGAGTTCATTATTACCCTCCCTTAAATATAACCCAAACTGACACCACAATAATCAAAGAGCAACTTATAATAAAGAAAACATTATTCAATTACAAAATATTATGTTACATTAGTTAAATATACGTATATATTTATACAAATAATTTAAACTATAATCAATATCAATTATACATAATAATAAAAAACAGTAAGTCCATAAGCATAATCAAATAAAGCCCATTCGGAAACAAAACTAAAACCTCTTATCTATACAGATAAATAAAATTGGAGTGTCTGTTTGTAATATTAAAATAACCGCTTTTTAGTAAATGCATATGGATGTATACACGGTACATATACCAAAACAACATATTTTACAATTTTTGATTGTCTGTCTGTCTGTCTGTTTATTTGTTTCGGGTAATCTCCGAAACGGCTGGACCGATTTTGACGAGACTTTCACTGGCAGATAGCTGATGTTATAAAGAGTAACTAAGGCTACTTTTATTTTAGAAAAAAAATCAGGGTTCCGCGAAAAAAATTTAAAAGCCATGAAATTGAAAACAAAATCCGCGTACGGCGTACGCACCCGAGGGAAGCGAGGGTAAATCGCTATATAATTTAAATGAATATCTTAGGAGTAGCAAGCTACTATTTATGTATATCTAAACATAGGACGAACGCAAGCGAAGCGAGCGTGAGTCGCTAGTAGCTAATAAAAATATAACGATTAAATAGACAATATTAATACACTTATTTAATACTAGCGACTCACGCTCGCTTCGCTCGCGTTCATCCCTAGGTACGTTTTTACGGTTAGCTATGTTTATACATAAATAGTAGCTTGCTACTTCTAACATATTAATTTAAACTAACGACTCACGCTCGCTTCGCTCCTGTTCTGTCCCTAAATAAGATATTTAAATTATATAGCGATTAACCCTCGCTTCGCTCGGGTGCGTACGCCGTACGAGGAATTTTTCACAATTTCATGGGTTTTAAATTTTTTTCGCGGAATCCTAATTCTTTTTCTAAAATAAAAGTAGCCTAAGTTACTCCTTATAACATCAGCTATTTGCCAATGAAAGTCCCGTTAAAATCGGTCCAGCCGTTCTGGAGATTAGCCGGAACAAACAGACAGACAGACAGACAGACAAAAATTTAAAAAAATGTTGTTTTGGTATGTGTACCGTGTATACATCCATATGCATTTAGTAAAAAGCGACTATTTTAATATTACAAGCAGACACTCCAATTTTATTTATCTGTATAGATTATAAAGCGATTTACGTAACGTTATGTATGCCGTACGCGGATTTTGTTCACAATTTCGTGGGTTTTAATTTTTTTTTTCGCGGAAACTTGATTCTTTTTCTAAAATAAAAGTAACTCTACTATTCTACTACTAAGTTAGTCCTTATAATAGCAGCTATCTGCCAGTGAAAGTCCTATCAAAATCGGTCCAGCCGTTTCGGAGATTAGCCGGAACAAACAGACAGACAAAAATTGTACAAAATGTTGTTTTGGTGTATGTACCGTATCCATATGCATTTAATAAAAAGCGTTTATTTTAATATTAGAAAAAGACACTCCAATTTTACTTATCTGTATAGAAAAGATGTATCTTGTAACAATATCATTATTGAAGATTTGAGGAAAACATATATGAATAGAATTTACCTATCTATATAAAAAAAAATGTATTTTCCAAAAAAAATTATTGAATGAATTGAATTTTTTTATTCAATGAATTAATTTATTTGTTGCTCGTCAATAGCTGCTAAACAAAAAAAAATGTAATTTTAAGAAGCACCCGACACAAAAAATCTAATAAGTAAAAAAAATATACGTCGGGGACCGCTAATACTTTATCATTATCAATCTTTTTTTAATTGTATTTTGGCTTTTATTTTATCTACTTAGCGGTCCTCCATCGTGGCGGCGCTTATCACCAAAATATTAACAGGTACTTTTAATAAAGTTAAAAGGCCAAGAGAGAAATTTATTTTTTTTACTTTTTAGAGTGTTTTTTTTTTGTGTCGGGGGATATTTAAAATATTTTATTTATTTTCATTTTATTCTTTTAAAATTACTCGCGGATACTCATTGTAATAGATACCTCTCATTGAGACTATTTTTACGAGCTCAAACACGCTATGTCTGCTGTAAGTTTCTGAGGAATTGAGCATCTTTTTTTTCCCATTTTTTCCATTTTTTTATGATTTTTTAACAAAACTATGACTAAATTTTGTAAATATCAACATAATTTTTTTAATTATACTTTCAACTAATGAATAAATAATATAAGACTATAAATGAATTTCATTTCTTTTTGAAATTACCTTGAAATGTATTTTTTTAGAAAAAATCAATAAATTTAACTCAAAAATCGATCAAAAATTAATAAAATATCGATGAATTCGAAAAAATAACAAAATAAATAGATTCTTCGGGAAAAACTACATCAGAAAACAGTATTGTAATGTATTACATTCAGCCCTTTTTAACGTCCCACTGCTGGGCACGGGCCTCACTTCAATACGAGGGGGGTCAGGCCATAGTCCACCACGCTGGCCAAGTGCAGTAATACTGTAATGTACTGTACGTGAATTCCAATTATTATTATTTTTTCCCGACTCATCAAATTGTAAAGTTGGAATGCTTACGGCGACATTGTATAATTAATAAGCGTCAAATTAAAATGTTAAGGATACTACTTTTATCGTTTTTTTCCAAAAAATACATTGGTGTAATCAGTTTATGAAAAATTTGGTCAATAAAGTGCACTTTTTCATGATAATTAAAAAAAATAGTTTACACAGTAAAAATTATCGATTTCTCCAATGTTTTCAATTTTTAAGAATGTTCTTACAGGGTGACCATACAATGTTTTTATTTTTTCAAAAAGTATAGTTCAAGACGAAAAGAATGAGCCCTATTTGAAACATGAACGAATTATTTTTTAAATTTAAACGTCCACATGAAGTTGGGTGTGATTTTCAGTCTCTCCCGACCATAAAACATACTTTTCTCGGAAATCGCTTAACATTTCAATTTATTAATTTTTTTTCTATTTATTATATATATTTTGAAGATTACATTACCTTAGTTTCATGAGAATTAAAAGATTATTCTAGAAATTAAACTAATAAACCAAGAAAAAATTAAAAACTTTTTTGCAAATATCTCGAAAACTTTGAGGTTGTTGTGAAAAGTATAATCTATAAAAGTTGTCGATTTTTACTAGACCTACAACTTTTGTAGAAAAAAATTTGTAATAGAACGTCACAGTAAGCCGGAAATCGAAAAAAAAAACTTATTTTCAACGTTTTGCGTCCCCTATTTCTCGGGGGTGGCTGGGCATCGGGGATATTTTATGAATTTCTATTCCTTACATACCTGATAACATTTTAAAATCACAAAACTTCAGGTTTTCAATATTTTGTTCCCAAAGTGCATTTCGCTTGGACTAAAACAGAACAAATATAGCTAAAGATTTCATCCCGTATGTCACAACTCTCTGTTTGTAAAAGGAATGCAGCTAACTTCATCATGTCGCTTTTTTGCTGTCGGTGTGCGCGCGCATCGTAAAAATTTTACTCTCATAATTTTTTCCAAACGTAGGTACCAAAAGAAGTATAAATTCAAATTATTTTTTTTCACATACATATTTAAAACATTTCTAAAGATTAATGAACTAAAATTAAAAACACAATACATTTATTTAATCTATTGTTATAATATTTTGGCAAATATGTATTTTAAACTATGTTTTAGTTTGAACAGCTTTAATTAATTTACATAAATTCAGCTCGACGTTAGTATATAAGCACATACATTTAGAATTCGTTACTTCTATTGCTACTACAATACCATCATCATGAAGGTTCTATTCCTAGCTTCTTTGGCACTTGTGGTGAGTTACCTTTGATATTTACATACAAATATAGCATAAGGCCTTTGAGACGTACAAAACCTTAGTCTCTCCCGGATTGCTGTAAAGCATTCGAAACGTAGGGAACCAAAAATCAAAATAAATCCGCGAAATAATCCGAAAAGATAGTTATACCCTTATTATATTAAAACTAGCGACTCACCCTCGCTCCGCTCTGGTTCGTCCCTAGTTACATTTTAACGTTTAGTATGGATATCTTAGAATTGTGATATTTTCCCGTAGTAAAAAGTATCCTATATGTTGACCCGGATAACCAGCTATCATCATACCAAATTTCATTAAAATCTCCTCAGTGGTTTTCTTGTGATGTGGTCACAGACAGACAGACAGTCAAAAGTTCTAAAAACTATAGATTCGGCCCCTGTATCGATAATAATGACTATTTCAATAAGATTTTTCAAAAAATATTTAATGTACAGATTCGACTAAATTAGAATTTTATTATATGTATAGGTGTCAAATATTCGAGTAAATCAAAATATTATAGCTATAGATTGAGTCCAAAGTTTTTGATTAAGTTAATCAATTGATGTAAAAACTTATGATTTTGAAATCAAACTGTTATCTGGTTAATGAAAAATGTGTAGTTTTTAAATGTCTTTTTTTTTAAGTTATACTTTTTTTAAAGGTATTTAAAGGTATCGAATTCAAAACGCGAATACTCTCGAATAATTTAGGGCTTTTAAATAAAAATATACCGATTTAAAATAAATTTATCCACCCACTCACTATTATGATGTTTTTTTTTTTATTATGTGACCCTCGTACGTGGTCAACAATTTTTAAATATTTCGATATTTACAAAACTAAAAAACATTTTTTATAATTTTCTATCATTATTATATTATTTAAATTACAGAATTTTTCTTTATTGTAAATATCTACTTATTTTTCTCATTGTTTTTTTTTTTATAATTTTATTTTAATGAAAATATTTTCATTGCCCTTTTTAGTATTAATATCATCGATCAAAAATGTACTAGATACACAATCCCATGCAAAAGTTCTCTTAAAACTGTCACCGATTGTGCTTAGGTAATTGTTCTATTTGAAATAAATATACAACAAAATCTTATCTTATATATTTAAACGAGCTCGGAAACGGCTCTAGCGATTTTGCTGAAATTTGGTATATGGGGGCTTTCGGGGGCGAAAAATTGATCTAGATTAGTCACATGTCTGGGAAAACGCGTGTTTTCGAGTTTTCATGCGTTTTTCTTATGCATTATTCTACGCAAAATTTAATCGCGACATCTATACAACTCTGTCAGTAACACTTAGTCACTTAATGTAAAATTATTTTTAAGCCAAATTAAAAAGAAAATTGTTCTTATCGCGACATCTATACAACTTTCTCGGTAACACTTAGTCACTTAATGTAAAATATACAATCTTTCAAGAACTCAGAGCGAAGCTCGGTCACCCAGGTACTAAAATTAAAAGCGCTCAAATGTTCAAATGAGCGTTCATTCGGTGAAGACATTTTTTGTCGCTGATTATGTATATTTTTTTTTATTATTATTACTTTTTTATTTATGTATATATATTAAAATTTTAAGGGACTAAAAAAAACTTTTCGACGAATATGCAAATGTGTTACCTACCTAAACTTTTTTTTAATTGTCACTAAAAAAATTTCACTTATCAATTCAGCTGTTATGAAGCATGAAGAAACGACAAATATACACACTCACAACCTTTCATAACTATAATGTAATTTATTCATGTTTTCTTGTTTTCACAGTGTTTGATGGCCGTCCAAGCCAGACCAGGTGAGTTATTGAAACTGTAATAATTTTATATTGATATCTACTCTAATTTTATATTGACAGACACTCGCTTCGCTGAAATACTTCTCTAGCCTTTTATTATTATTTCTTTTTTGCTAACAGTACCTATGTACTACTCCAGGCCATAGTCTAGGGATTGCCCAATAATCACGTGAGGCTCACAAGGAGGGAGAGGGTGTAGTGAGATATCACGTGTGTTTATTTTTCACCTGAACTTCGTCGTTCATCGTTCTTTCGTTGAATTCAGAAGGCTGGAGAAGTTTTCACAAAATTATGGAATAATATTCATATAAGAAGTATGCAGTATTTGAAGTAATATTCTGAAAATTTTTAAAATACTTTGCACCAAAAAAATGTACGTAATTTTGGATAGGGGGGAGGGTCAGTCTAAAACCTCACCACGGATCACCAGGGGGAAGGGGGAGTTAAAAAGTTGCTAAAAAATATCACGTGATTACTGGTCGACCCCCTATCTGTGTCTAACATTTTAGCCCAATTCGTTCAGCCGTTTCAGAGTAAAGGCGTATACAACATACACTCACAAACTGTTTCATTTATAATAATTGTACGATATATACTATCTCGTGTCGAAAAAAAAACATTTTGCATCATTTAAAAACTCCTATATCTACTGTACACCAGTAGCAAAAACTTAAAATGAAACCACGATGAAATCCGAACAGACAGTTTCACTAAAAAATATATTTTGAAATTATACATTCAGGTCTTGATAATGACGGTGGTGGCGCCGCTGCTGCTGCTGCTGGTGCCGCTGGTGGTGATGGTAGTGCTGCTGCCGCTGCTGCCGCTGCTGCCTCTGGTGCTGGTAACACTGCTGGTAACGGTGCTGGTAACGGTGCTGGTAACGGTGCTGGTAACTGTGCTGGTGGTAATGGTGCAGGCATTGGTGGTTCCGGTCTCCCCTCTGCCATCGGAAATGGTGAAGGTCTTGCCACTAACACAGTAAGGGGACCTCTCAACACTGGTTTAGGCCTTGGCGTTGGCCTTGGCATTGGCCTTGGAACTGGACTCGGGACCGTTGTATAAAAAAAATCTTTAAAATAAATACTATTATTTACGCTATATTTCTTTTTTTTACCCTTTAAAGACTGATCAAGACGAAACAATAATTTGAAAAGATTCAATTTTACATGATATTTAATATACTGTGGATACTTAGGTTCAAATTAAAAATATTTTATTCAGCATTAAATTATTACAATTTTTTAATGTATGTATACCACTTTTAGTTTTTATGTGTGAAGTGAACACTTCTTTAGGCACGTTGGGCACTTTTGGAATAGGGAAAAAGCACTGAACTCGCGTGACCGTCACGCTCAGAAATATATATATACAGATATCTGTGTAAATAAAAATGTTGTTAAAAATATTGTTACTTGTTAGTAAAATTAGATAATAAAAATTATTTTTATTACTATACTAGCGACTCGCCCTCGCTTCGCGCGGGTTCGTCCCTAGGTACATTTTAACGGTTAGTATTGAATAGATAGTCGATTGCTTGCTTTGTGTAAAACAAAAACAAATTTATCCCACGGGAATCGTACGTTTTTTCAGGTTAAAAAATAATCAATTTGTTATTTCAGACTATAATCTATCCCTGTGGGTTTCATCCAGATCCGTTCAGCCGTCCTGATGTGATTGATTAACAAACTACCCAAAATTTAGTTAAAATCGGTTCCATACTTTTTGCGTGAAACGCGCACACCTACATAGACAAACAGACAAACAGACAAAAATTTAAAAACTATTGTTTTGGGGTGTATATTCTGTACACAATACTTTACAGTCATTGTTTTTGAAAAATATTTCATGCATAGATTTCTCTAAGTTATCGCTTTATTATGTGTATAGATAATAGTTAGTTATTAATTTAAATACATATTTATTTAATACTTTCTTAGATTTATGCGAATATTAGACATTTAAATAAAACTATCTTTTCGGATTTTTTCACGGATTTATTTTGATTTTTGTCTCCCGATTTAATTTTCTAAAGTAGACATAGAACAATAATGTGGCTTAAATAATTAATATTTTATTTTTCTTTATGGTTATAAATATAATCATGGTAACACTAAAAATATAGATTATTAAACAATAATACAATAATAAGTTTTCTAAAAAATTTAAATAATTATAACAATAATAGCTAAAATTATATAAATAATATTCCATATTTCAAGTATAAAATTAAAATTATAAAAATGTTTAACATTAAAATTAACAAATATTGTAAGGTACTTTGATGCCAATTTTCAAAATTTTGAATTCATTTTTGTTAATTGTGGGTAGTCTGTCTGTAACAACTATATAATGCTTTGTGACATCTAACACCTTAGTCTCTCCCGTGACCATGATTGCTGTAAAGCAATCGAAACGTCGGGAAACAAAAATCAAAATAAATCCGCGAAAAAATCCGAAAAGATAGTTTTATTTACATGTTTATTTATTCATAAAGAATCACTGCGTTCAAACACATAATCATGCCCCAAAACATTTATTCACTATCATTACCGCGCTCACGCGCTCTTCGCGCGTGAACTCTGCGTCACAAAGGTACAACTTCTGAATAATCCAGCCATGATTTTTCCACCTCTAATGATTTTTAAATGTACATTAATCAGAGTCAAATCTGTACAATAAAAATTTTTTGGAAAATCTTATTGAAATAGTCATCATTATCGATACCGAGGCCGAATCTACAGTTTTTAGAATTTCTGTCTGTCTGTCTGTCTGGGAACGCCTCACGAGAAAATCGCTGGACAGATTTTGATGAAATTTGGTATGATGATAGCTGGTCATCCGAGTCAACATAAAGGATACCTTTTACTGCGGGTAAATATTTCATCTTTGAGAAATCTATACTAGACGTTAAAACAAAACTAGGGACGAACCCGAGCGAAGCGAGGGTGAGTCGCTAATATATACATAAAAGGCTTTGTCCTGACTGACTGATGGATCAACGCACAGATTAAACCACTGGTCGTAGAAACGTGTATTTTTGAAGAACTTATTTCTTATATGATGTAGGAGAAAGAATTTTGCGAAATTCATTCCTTAAAGGGGTAAAAGAGGATGCCAAAGTTTATCTGTGAAAAAAATCATTTAAAATCAGAATTACTTTAAACTTAGTAAATTAATGATCTTCAATTCAATTAAAGAAATACGTGTTTAATCTTTTATTCCCGTAAGGGGGTAAAAAAGGGGATGAAAATTTGTAATTTATTTGTATTAAAGTCTGTAATTTTTAAAGTAAAATGCACGGAAAGTGGTATTTAGCTTTAAAATAAATAATTAAAATATGTATATAAGATTTTTTTGAAATCTATCCCTTAAAGGAGTAAAAAGAATTTAATCTACCGTAATTCCTTTCTTAAAATTTGTATTGCAATGAATATTAATAAATGTCAGGGCCAGTTGTTAAAAGTAGCAGGTATGGAATTAAGAGGTTTGCATCTCACATGGACTTTTTAACAGAATCAGACTGAACATCCACCAATGTGGTATACAAAGAAGCTCTTAATCAAATTCTAGCCTCCTATCCGTAAATTTTTAGCATAGATTAAGTTAAATAAATCTGGAGTGATTACATAAATGTAGGTACATATATACGAGTAATGTACATTACAAACTTCATATGACAACATATAAATACCTTTGTTATGGACATCTGAAGAGAAGGGATGAAACGCATATAAAAAAAAGCTTATAAATTAAAGAATCGGAGAAAATTAATTTACAAAACTTAAAAACAAAAAAAAACCGACTTCCAGGCACTGAAGAGTAAAAAATAACTAAACGGGGGTTTTCATTTAGAATAGATACTTAATCAGATTTTTTCGAAGTCGGTGCCAGCCAATACAAATCAAAGCACACCGACTTCGAAAATATCTGATTAAGTATCTATTCTAAATGAAAACCCCCGTTTAGTTATTTTTAACCGACTTCCAAAAAAAAGGAGAAGGTTCTCAATTCGACCGTATATATTTTTTTTTATGTTTGTTCGGGCATTTTTTCGTTGTTTATGAACCGATTTTGATAATTCCTTTTTTGTTGGAAAGGAGATATCCCAAGAGTGGTACCATGATAAGGAAACTAGGATCTGATGATGGGATCTTAGAGAAATCGAGAGGAACTTTCGAAAATTGTAGCGGCGACTAGTGCGTTTTATAACATTTTCATTAGGTATTTTAAAGCACTACTATTTAATGAAGGTCTGGAGTCGATCTGATGAAGGACCCGAAAGATAGTCGAGGGAACTCCTCAACGATTTACAGCAATTACCTGGTGTTTGGGCTTGATTAATTTGTATTGATGATACGTCTACACTTAAAATGGAAAAATAAAAACTTTAAAAAAAAAAAAAAAACCGACTTCCAGGCACTGAAAAGTAAAAAATTACTAAACGGGGGTTTTCATTTAGAATAGATACTTAATCAGATTTTTTCGAAGTCGGTGCTAGCCAATACAAATCAAAGCACACCGACTTCGAAAATATCTGATTAAGTATCTATTCTAAATGAAAACCCCCGTTTAGTATTTTTTTACTTTTCAGTGCCTGGAAGTCGGTTTTTTTTAAAAAAAGTTTTTGTACTTTTCAGTGCCTGGAAGTCGTTTTTTTTTTAAGTTTTTATTAATCCTGAGACATAATAAAGGCGTACCACCTTTATAAATATAATTTAGGATTATGTGGGACTCATCGGCTAGAGAAGCCAATACTACCCTCTAAAACCCAACAGAACCTCTCCCGTCTTAATGGGGCGTCGCAGGATTGCTTACGAACTCAACCACGACGCCCCGACGGCAATGAACGTATATCACTAAACTAACTAATAGCATAAGAGATGTTACAGAGCACAAGTGTACAGTAATATCCCGGACTTACGCGTTAGATGGGACCGAGCGATAACCGTAAGTCGAATTCGCGTAAGGCGGGGTACAACTTTCCGTATAAATTAATACATATAAAGTATGTTTAATCTGGACCAGAGTATAAACAAAACAGTAATTTAGAAGAAATATATTTAATAGAATGTTAGATAATAAAAGAATTTACATTGTAATGAATAAAACAACGTAAACCGAAGTTATTTTGATGTCGAAAGCTTCATATATTCTAAAAATGGAGCCTGAAGTTCGTGAAATTCATAAATTTTTATTTTTGTTTAAAAGTCTTTGATAATATTTAGTTAATTAGTAAAACAATACCACGCGGAACACTTTCGAAGCTGTCGTAAACGGAACGCTAACAGGACGGAATGGGAGAGCTGATGCACGCGGCCATCAAAAAGAAAAACCACGTATCTCCGAATTCGCGTAAGTCGGGTGTACTCTCTTTTCCTATAACGCTTACACTTCATTAGAAAGACAAATTTTAACACTACTGGTGGAAGATCAGGCGCAGGACTCTCCGAAGCATGAATATGACTGCCATCTATATATTCTTTATTGCACTAAATAATTCAAACAAAATATATATAGAAAGTTATGTGGACAAAGGTGACCTTATCCCTATAAGAGCTGCACCAGTATCTATCAAAAAGTGCTAGATACAATCCCACACAAAAGTTCTCTTAAAACTATCACCAATTGTGTTTAGGTATCTATTCTAGTTGAAATAAATATACAACAATGTGAATTGAACCTTAAAGGCAATACTTAAAATAGTTTTCACAAAAAAAAATTAAAAGCGCGTTCAAATATTTAATTGAGCGTTCATTCGGTGACGACATTTTCTGTCGCTGATTGTTTAACTAGTACTTTTTAATCCATGTGTTCCAGTCAACACATGTATTTGGGAAACAATATTAAGTAGCGGGACAGAAAGAAAGAGTGCAAAATATCTATATAAGAATAAATAAATAAAATAAATACAAAGGTACAGGCAAGGAATGGGGTTTGTCACAATTTGTGTTTTTTTTTACTGGTAACAAATCTACGTCTATGGTAGGTACAAATACTCTATGGATGTCGCTTAAAATACGTTTTAATCTATGCCCAAAGCGAAAAGAACTGAATATGTCCATGACGTACCGGTAAAGAAATAGGATTGTGCAAAAATGTACATAGTTACAAGTGAATGCATAGTCTGATCTCAATAAAAATATTATATCTTTATTTTATTTACTTAGCGGTCCCTCGACGCGGCGGCGCTCATCATCAAAATATTAACAGGTACTTTTAATGAAGTTATAAGGCCAAGAGAGATTTTTTTCTTTTTAGAGTTTTTTTTTTTTTTTTTTTTTTGTGACGGAAGATATTTAAAATATTTTATTTATTATTACTTCAGTCTTTTTAAATTACATGCGAGCACTAATTTTAATGGATAACTCTCATTGAGATTATTCTTATGAGCCCAAACACACTATATCTGCTGTAAGTTTCTGAAGATTTAAGTACCCTGCAAACTACTTGATGCTACAGTATCAGCTCAAGATTATCATGTCTTGGAAATATCAACGAAGCAACACTACACCAAATTTCAACTCAATCGGGTCTGTGAAAGTTAGTAAGACCCTTTTGTCAAATAGGAAATGAACATCAAACGCCTGAACAGATCTTCATTAATTACAGCTAAGAACTATCTCGATCACGTTAGCTTTTAAACAAAAAAAAAACCGCATCAAAATCGGTACATTCGTTCAGGAGTTACGATGCCACAGAAAGACTCCGATACACAGACAGAAACGTCAAGCTTATAACACCGATCATTTGCGTCGGAGATTAAAAAAAAATCGGTTGACAAATAGAGGAAAAAAAGATACTGAATTGTTTTGTCTTTGCCTATTTATATGTGGATTTGCAATTTATTTTGACTAGAAATTGTTTTTTTCATTCATTTAATTAGTGCAATTTCAGCATCTTTCATTCAAGCGTCATTTCAAACGCGAGAACATAACGAATTTTGAACCGCTTAAATCTTAAAAAAATAAATATGAAATAAATAACGTGTGTGTGTACTTATGTCCGCACGTACGAAGTTATACTTCTTTGGCGTAACAGAACAAAAATAGCCAACGATTTCATCCCGTATGTCACAACTCTCTGTTTATAAAAGGAATGCAGCTAACTTCATCATGTCGCTTTTGGCTAACTTCATCATGTCGCTTTTAGCTAACTTCATGATGTCGCTTTTTGGCTAACGGTGCTCACGCGAATCGTAAAAATTTTACTCTCATAATTTTTTTCAAACGTGCCAAAAGAAATATAACTTCAAAAATAATTTTTTTTCACATATTTAAAAAATTTCTAAACATTAATGAATTAAAATAAAAAACAATACATTTGTAGCTACACTCAACGTCTCGTGAAACACGGAAAAGTTAGCTCTGAAAAGAGCTGTTTGTGTCGTAGGAAACTAAAAGTAGTTCTAGAAAGAACTGTATTACGAGTCAATTACTACGCGTTACTAGACTGAAGCTCCGCCCGACGCGCGCGCTGCGAAGCGAATGGCACTCCACAATTGACTGCGATATATTTATAACTTCAGCGGCCCGCACAAATCCACACGATCGCGCGATTTCCTAGAATCCAAAACAGCAGAATAATCGCGCTATTGTTCTCTCATTCATTTTTTACGAGCAATCAGATTTTAAGTTTGTAAATATTTTATTTTTGTTGTGAGCTGTTGTTGGTTAAGTATTTTTTTTTTAATTTTTTCTATTTTTTTGTATAAGAGGAGCACATTTTTTGTAATAAACATTCTATTCATTCTACGGATTCTATTGATAACAAGTTTCTCATTTAGTAACTCCTAACTTGTAAACATTCATTGAATCTATTGTAATAATATTTGACAAATATGTATTTTAAACTTTATTTTTAATTTGAACAGCTTTGATTAGTTTACGTGAATTCGGCTCGACGTTAGTATATAAGCACATACATTCTATTTTATTTATTTTTTTATTTAATCCTTTATTACACCAAAGAAAAAGAGAAAATTTGAAAATAATAAATCAATTTACATATAGAAATTTCAGTGTAAAGGCGGCCTTATCACTTAAAGTGATCTCTTCCAGGCAACCTATATAATAAGGAGACAAGTAGGGTAGCATAGATAGGGGTTGGTGCAAATAAAAGAAAACAAAAATATATAATATAACATACTTACTTAAACGGTACATACTATAAATTACACACAAGTTTACATAAATAAGAATAAAGAGTTACATACATAAATATATAGTATAATATATATGTTTAAACAATATACGTATATATTCCACGATAAACTTACATAAACAGGGCTTACATAAAAATACACAGACTTACAAAGATAAGTAGTAGTCTTTAAGACGACGTTTAAAAATTTGCAGAGATTTTGCATGGCGAATATCATGTGGTAAAGCATTCCATAATGTTACAGACTTGATCGTAAACGAGTCACCATAGCTTTGTGTTCGACTGACGGGCAATGCTAATTTATTGTCAGTATGCGATCGAAGGTTTAGGGAATGGCCAGAACCAAGGAAACTGAACCTTGTTTTGAGATAAGGAGGAGTGTGGGAGTGATAGAGGATTGTGTATAGGAGAGTAAGGATATGCAAGTTACGACGCTGTCTCACGGTGAGCCATTTGAGTTGAGCTCGAAATTGAGAAATGTGGTCAAATTTTCTCAAACCGTAAACAAATCGTATTGCCATATTTTGTAAGCGTTCCAGTTTATTGAGATGAGTCTGCGACAAGTCGGGATAGCAAGTATCTGCATAATCGAGTAAGGGAAGGAGAAGAGATTGTGCTAGGGATACTTTGGTTTTTATTGGTAAAAATTTCTTCCACCTCCTCAAACGACCAATCACAGCGAAGAACTTCCTACTTACCTCAGAAATCTGGGGCGCCCAAGAAAAGGAATTATCCATCATAAGGCCTAGGTTTTTAACAAAGCTGCGAATTTGCAGTATAGTCCCGTCGAGTAGAATAGGTGAAAGAGATGATAGATCAATTTTGGATACTAGCTGACGAGAACCAAATAGGGATAGGGTCGCGGGAGAGACTAAGGTTTTAGACATCTCAAAGGCGTTATGTACAAAAACTGATTTCAAAAATTCAAAAATGGCACCAGAGTACCTTACAGAATATAGAACTGACATGATCTGTTGGAACTTGGACGTGAGTTATGGTCAGAAATGGAATTTCAGATTGCAGCTCTGATACAGATCTGTGATAAACAAAAGAGTTCTAGCCTTTACAATAATTTGAAACGATGAAAATAGTATACTCTTATTTTTTAAACGTTCGACTTCTGACATGATCTGCTGGGACTTGGACGTGAGTTCTGGACTCGAATCGAGTTTTACGTTGCAGTTGTGATACAGATCTGTGATACACGAAAGAGTTCTAACTTCTAGCCTTTTTTAATCATTTAAAAAAATGAAAATAGTATTTTTCAACTTTTTCAACTTTCTGGTATGATCTGCTGGCACATGGACGTGAGTTCTGGACTCGAATCGAGCTTTGTATTATAGTTCTGTTACAGATCTGTGATAAACAAAAGAGTTCTAGCCTTTACAATAATTTGAAACGATGAAAATAGTATACTCTTATTTTTTAAACGTTCGACTTCTGACATGATCTGCTGGGACTTGGACGTGAGTTCTGGACTCGAATCGAGTTTTACGTTGCAGTTGTGATACAGATCTGTGATACACGAAAGAGTTCTAACTTCTAGCCTTTTTTAATCATTTAAAAAAATGAAAATAGTATTTTTCAACTTTTTCAACTTTCCGGTATGATCTGCTGGCACATGGACGTGAGTTCTGGACTCGAACCGAGTTCTAGATTACGGTTCTGATACAGATTTGTGATAAACGGAAGAATTCTAGCCTTTCTCAATAATTTGAAATGATGAAAATGGTATGTTTCGAGAACTTGGACGAGAGTTCAGAACTATTCCTGAAAAGTATCAGGAACTGTAAAACTCAGCTGCATGCGCATAGAACTCACTTTTTTTTGATTTGTTGCAAAATGATCTGCTACGGGAAGTTAGCAGATCATTTTATCAACTGACTTTTTTTTAGGGAAAAACGCCAGAACTATTTCTAAAAGGTATCAGGAACTATAGAACTCAGCTGCATGCGAATAGAACTCAAATTCATTTTTGATCTGCTGGACAATGATCTGCCAAGTTCACTGATATCGCCCTCACCCTCACCCTCGCTTCGCTTCGGGTTCGTCCCTAGACAAAAACAAATCTATCCCACGGGAACCGTACATTTTTCCGGGATGATATATAGGCTATAGCCTTCCTCAGTTAACGGGCTATCTAATGCAAAAAGAATTTAAATCGGATTGGTAGTTCCAAAAATTAGTGCGTTCAACCAAACAAACTCTTCAGCTTTATAATATTAGTATAGATTATATACAAAAAAAAAGCCTATCCCACGAGAACCTTACATTTATCCGAAATAAAAAGTATCCTATGTGATAACACATATCCAGACTATAATCTATCTCTGTGCCAAATTTCATCCTAATCTTTTCAGCCGTTCTGGCGTGAAAAAGTAACAAACATCCATACACCCATATTCACAAACTTTCACATTTATAATATTAGTGTGGACTAGAGACGAAGTTGTATTAAAGTAAAACTTGTTTAGGCGTGAATGCGGGGTAAGTCGATCGATACATTGGGAAAATGAGTGTCGCCAAGTGTGAGTCAAATTTATTATTAATAATTTTTAAAAATATATTATATTCATATGTTCACAATAATTATTATGTATAAAAATATATATTTATTATTAACAGAGATGTAACTTATCTAAGATACAAGTATCTGAAATACAGATACAAGATACAAAATACGTATTTTCATCTTGTAACTACATTTTTTTTTTAAATTCATTTCGTATCTTGTATTTAAATACCTTTTATTTGGTATCTTAGTACTTTGTAGATACTATGTTTGTTAAAATACTTTTAGTAATAGACTAGCGACTCACCCTTGCTCCGCTCGGTCCGTCTCTACTTACGTTTTAACGTTTAGTATAGATTTCTCAGAGATGAGATATTTTCCCGCAATAAAAAGTATCCTATATGATGACCCGGATATCCAGCTATCATCATACCAAATTTCATCAAAATCCATCCAGTGGATTTTCTGTGATGCGGTAACAGACAGACAGACAGACAAAAATTCTAAAAACTATAGATTCGGCCTTTGCAGCGATAATAATGTCTATTTCAATAAGATTTTCCAAAAAATATTTAAGGTACAGATTCGGGTTAGTTAGAATTTTAGTTCAGCGACACTTGCAGCGACACTTTCAGTGATACTTTTCAGCGACACTTCCAGCGACACTTCCAGCGACACTTGCAGCGACACTTTCAGCGACACTTTTCAGCGAAACTTTTCAGCGACACATTTCAGCGACACTTCCAGCGACACTTTTCAGCGACACTTTTTTCAGCGACACTTTTCAGCGACACTTTTTTCAGCGACACTTTTCAGCGTCAATTTTTCAGCGACACTTTTTAGCGTCACTTATTTCAGCGACACTTTTCAGCGACACTTTTCAGAGACACTTTTTTTAGCGACACTTTCAGCAACACTTTTCAGCGACACTTTTCAGCGACACTTTTTTCAGCGACACTTTTTTCAGCGACACACTTCAGCGACACTTTTCAGCGACTGGTTTTTCAGCGACACTTTTTTCAGCGAAACTTTTCAGTGACACTTTTTTCAGCGACACTTTTCAGGAAACTTTTTCAACGACACATTTCAGCGACACTTTTCAGCGACACTTTTTTCAGCGACACATTTTTAGCGACACTTTTTAGCGACACTTTTTTCAGCGACACTTTTCAGCGACACTTTCAGCGACACTTTTTTCAGCGACCCTTTTTTAGCGACACTTTTCAGCGACACTTTTCAGCGACACTTTTCAGCGACACTTTTCCATCATCATCATCATCGCGACACTTTTCAGCGACATCAACACACAGATCAAGACACCATCATCCCTTTCGCATAAGGAGAGGGAGTTAAGTCCTCTATTTTTCTGCCCCAAAAAAGTATCCCACAAGATAAATTTCGCGGAAAAATCAAAACAAAAAGATAATTATAATAAAAAGATCCGAAAACAAAATCTAAGAAAGTACGTAAAGTAAGTAATTAATAATAAGTAAAATATACGAGTCAGGCAGTGTAGCTGTCCGTTAGGCGACTAACTTTTCTTATTGCAAAAAGTATAGCTAATTTTATCCGCTAGTGTCAAGAGATGACAATTTCACTGGAGCTTAGAATCTATCATGCCTAAAAATACTGCTCATTAAATTATTTTTATTTGTTACATTAGGTAATGTAAATTCGAGATGTTTTTTTTCTTGGCCTTTACCGTCAAGTTTAGCTTTTTTAGGCTAACTTTGAATAAGTCCAACTTTAAACTAGCGAAATATGTGCGACAATGCACTGACTATTTCATTATTATTTTATTACGTTCGACTTCAAAAATTTACGAAATGTCATCATATCATTTCATTACATAGTTAAAACGTACATAGTACATATAAGAAAGGACTAAGAGGACATGCTTGTGGAACACCCATCCTTAAAGAAGATCCATTTTCACATTATTTATTTTAACCCTTTAGATTCTTTGATTGAGGTAGGGAGCAACACGATCAAACGCAGCGCCCTATATGCCATAGTGATTCAGTACAAGCAAGAAGGTTTGTTGATCAACACAATCAAAGGAATGTCAAAAAGTCCTATAGGATTTTGCGATGTGTCCCAAGCACCGTAATTCATTGACCTTTTGGGAAGTCATGCTGTTCACTATGCATAATTTTGTCACAAAAGATAACGAGCTCTCTTAGGAAACCGAATGAAGCGGATACGAATCCCGTTTCTCGCACCTCTAATATTTTCATTTGCGAATCATTTCTAACATGATTACCACTTGTCTTACAGTGAAGGAAAACTTCGTGAGGAATGCATGTCTAATTTCGTCAACCCGCACTTGGGTAGCGTGGTGGACTATGGCATGATCCCCCTCGTATTGAATGGAGACCCGTGCCCAGCAGTGCAGCGGGTAATTAATAAAAAGGGTTGAATATCAAAGAAGCATTTTTTTTATATTTCACTCATATTAAATTGCTTATTCTTTTTAGCTGCGAAAATGACCGTATAAGTACTAGTAGTATTATGTGATCTATGATAATAATTATTATAAAACGAACAATCTCGCACTCACAAAATATGTTTTACAAACTTTCCGCTAGGCGGCGCTAATCCAATTCCATACAAATTTGAGTTTACTTTAACGCGATCGAGTAGTAAGAAAAACTCATACTAAGCCCACAGAACGGGTTTTACTTAAGTCTCAAATAAAATCTTAAAACTTTAAAATTAGGTTGTGTTACGTTTGCGCGTTCAACGCGATTTACATGTAAAAAATTAACTTTCATTAAAAAAAATGTTGCTTTTTACAAAAGTATTTTATCTATAAAAAGTATTTAAAAGATACGTACTTTATATCTAGTATTTCAGATACTATTTCAGAAAGTTATTTGCATCTGGTATCTGAAATACTTCATTTAAAAGTATTTTGCATTTTGTATTCCAGATACTTTGTTTAAAGTATCTTGTACATCACTGATTATTAATAATGTTATAATAATGATTGCTTTTAAAAATGAATATTTATTACTGTGGGATGAATGTGCATGAATTAAATAAAAGCTATTATGACTAATTGTTGCCATGGTAATCGTTGTTATTGTCTGACAAATTATATATAATATTATATTCTTTCAGACAGGCAGATAGACAAACGGACGAACGGACGGACAGATAGACATACAAAAATGTTTAAAATTGTGTTTTTCTTATATGTACTGTATAAAATTATCGGTTCACATCAGTTAGAAGAAAATATTATGTCTGATGCTGTGAGTACATTAACAGATTTGTATGATGGACATTTACCTACATAGTACTTAGTGTTCGCCCAGTAGCCGAAATTCGACCATATTGAAACGCGCAGCGAGACGGCTTAGGCGATGGTGGCGAAACAGCAAGTGGGGGTCGTTACAGCAAGCCGTTATTATGACCCTCCCTTAAATATAACCTAAACTGACACCACAATAATCAAAGAGCAACTTATAATAAAGAAAACATTATTCAATTACAAAATATTATGTTACATTAGTTAAATATACGTATATATTTATACAAATAATTTAAACTATAATCAGTAATCAATTATACATAATAATAAAAAACAGTAAGTCCATAAGCATAATCAAATAAAGCCCATTCGGAAACAAAACTAAAACCTCTTATCTATACAGATAATTAAAATTGGAGTGTCCGTTTGTAATATTAAAATAACCGCTTTTTACTAAATGCATATGGATGTATACACGGTACATATACCAAAACAACATTTTTTACAATTTTTGTTTGTCTGTCTGTCTGTCTGTTGGTTTGTTCCGGGTAATCTCCGAAACAGCTGGACCGATTTTGACGGGACTTTCACTGGCAGATAGCTGATGTTATAAAGAGTAACTAAGGCTACTTTTATTTTAGAAAAAGAATCAGGGTTCCGCGAAAAAAATTAAAAAGCCATGAAATTGAAAACAAAATCCGCGTACGGCGTAGGCCATCGAGGGAAGCGAGGGTAAATCGCTATATAATTTAAATGAATATCTTAGGAGTGGCAAGCTACTATTTATGTTTATCTAAACATAGGACGAACGCAAGCGAAGTGAGCGTGAGTCGCTAGTAGCTAATAAAACTATAACGATTAAATAGACAATAATAATACGCTCGCGTTCATCCCTAGGTACTTTTTTACGGTTAGCTATGTTTAGGTATACATAAATAGTAGCTTGCTACTTCTAACATATTAATTTAAACTAAATAAGGTATTTAAATTTTATAGCGATTTATCCTCGCTTTGCTCGGGTGCGTACGCCGTACGAGGAATTTTTCACAATTTCATGGGTTTTAAATTTTTTTCGCGGTACCCTAATTCTTTTTCTAAAATAAAAGTAGCCTAAGTTACTCCTTATAACATCAGCTATCTGCCAATGAAAGCCCCGTCAAAATCGGTCCAGCCGTTCTTGAGATTAGCCGGAACAAACAGACAGACAGTCAGACAGAGAGACAGACAAAAATTAAAAAAAATGTTGTTTTGGTATGTGTACCGTGTATACATCCATATGCATTTAGTAAAAAGCGACTTTTTTAATATTACAAACAGACACTCCAATTTTATTTATCTGTATAGATTAGGGCTTTCATCCCGGGAGTTTCGGTCTCGAAAATTTCGAGAGTCTCGACGATTTTTTCGAATTTTCGAGACTCGAGACTGCTACCGCCAGTCTCGGGAATAACGAGACGTTTGAGACTTTACTTTTTTCGAGATTTTTTTATTCCGGTTGCGGCATACGGTACGTGTCAGAACTATAAAATGAAATTTAGGATAGGACAACAGAGGGAAATACTAAACCATCGCTATTTAACTATTAAATCTCTATCCCCTATCTTATACTGGCGTAGAAGCAGAAAGAGCTTTTTTGTAACGCCGGTAACTTTTATAGTAATATCGGATCCTCTCTATCTAAAAGTACATTAAATACTCTTTGTGTTTACGTGTCCACTGTAAAAAAGAAGAAAAAGCTCATAGATATTAGGTCCTTACATATGAAATTGGCGTTTTGTCGAAATGGCTACTTTAAACTAAAATATCTATATCTTGCGTTTGGCTAGGAATTCCAAATTCAAATTTATTTTAAAATACGATATAGAAAACTTAAAATACCACCGTGGCACCAGCGCTGCAGAAACAGCTCTAAGGATTAATGCGGTGTATGAGAAAGCTACTGTAAAATAAAACACAGTTTTGGTTTCAACGTTTTTGTTCTGGAATTTTGGACCTATAGAAGCCCCGTGGATGGCCGAAGACAATGAACAATTAAAAGTGATCGTGGAAACAGATCCATCACAAAACACGTCAGAATTAGCGGCAAGCTTCAATGTGAGTGGTAAAGTTATTTTAATTCATTTGAAGCAAATTAGAAAAGTGAAAAAGCTGGAAAAATGGGTACCGCACGAATAGATGAAGTCTCTCAACAAACAAGCGTCGAGTGCTGCGTTACATTACTCAACCGTCACAATAACGGATTTTGAATCGTATTGCATTCTGTACAATAATCAGAAACGCTCATCACAATGGTTGAACCCAGAAGAAATCCTGCCCCAAGCGACAGTTGACTCAGAAAAAGGTACTGGTTTACCAGTACATTTTTCTGAGTCAACTGTCTGTCTGTTTGTAAATTTATGTCTGGTGGACCAGTTCTGGTGTCATCCACTACAGCTTTCTAAGATCTGGTAAGATCTGTACTGGCAACAAATGCAAACTATTATGTAAAAGCTAACCATTAAACAACCGAGACTGGTCTATTGCTCTAATCCACTGTTGCTTCAGGACAACGCTAGACCACACACTGTATAGCAGACGGTCGCTAAATTAGAGGAGCAGGGATTGAAATGTCTCCGACACCCACCATACTCCCCGGACCTTGTTCCAAAAGACTACCGCTTTTTCCGGAATTTGGACAATTTCTGGAAAAAAATATAAGTAACGTATAAGTAAAGTAATATAAGATAACAATGGTACTTACTTTGACTGGTTAAATATATAATTAAATTTTTCTTTTTTTTGTTTTACTTTTTCCATATAAAACCGCAAATTTTATATGTAAGGACCTAATAATTGTTAATTTTACTTGTATTTGAGTTTGTAACAGTATGATTAATAAAGTACTTTATTGAAATACCTTATATCGACTGCCTAACTGCCTAGCCTATGAGTATGAAACCTATTTTTGAAGCAGTCTCGAAAGTATCGTTTTTCCCGGGAAATTTGAGACCATAGCGAGTCTCGATTTTTTTCCCGGGACTCGCAAATATAACGAGACTGAAAGCCTTAGTGTTGTTACATGCGTTCCAACACAATCTGTTGTGATAACATTCCGTGGACAAATGTTACCGGAAAATGTATACTGTTACCATACACCCTTACCAGTTGAAACTTACAAACTCCCTACCATCCAATGTCTAAGCTGCTGTCGCTTTGGTCATATTAAATCCCAGTGTCGATCAAAGCCTAGATGTTACAGGTGTGTGTGATATCTCCAAAGATAACTCAATATGTTTATATTGTTCAGGCAAACATTTTGTTACAGATAAGGATTGTCTTGAGTTTTCTAGACAGCAATCTATCGAAATTGTAATGTCGCAAGATAATGTTTCCTATATGGAAGCCTCTGCCCGCTTTCCTCCTGTCCAACGATCTTACTCAGATGTAGCCAAGGAAATGTTTACTCCTCCGGTATATTCCATTACTCAAGGTTCCTCACCTGTTCCTTCTCCTTCTCAAACAAAATCATACCGCCAAACTGTTGTCCGTCAATCACGTCCCAGGGCTCCTATGCGTAAGGGATATGATAAAGAAGCTCACCAAGCCATTACTGGCAATTGTTCTTCCTCCTTACCCAATGGTTGTGCTCTTAACAATAATGTTAATACCCCTTCAGATACCAAGTCCCTTTTAGTTACTCTTACAGAAACTTAAATTAGTATTATCTCAATTTGCGATGAACTTCCTTTACCGTCCAACGTTGCCTAAAAACTATTCCAACTTTTCCAAATTATTAACAATGGCCCCACTTCGCTTCCTGCAATGGAACTGTAAAAGTATAAAAAACAAGAAACATGAATTATTCTCCATTATCAACCTGCATAAGCCTGTCATTATTGCCATCTCGGAAACATAGTTGTTGCCTAGTTCTCGGTTTCGAGTTACAGGTTTCACCTGTTTAAGGGATGGGTATGCAGGAAGTGCCATCCTTATACGGCACTCTACACCTTTTTCCTCTATTCCTCTTCCCCCTCACAGTCAGCACATTAATGCTGTTGCTGTGAGAGCCTTTGATATATCATTCTTCTCACTCTATATTTCCCATCCTTCCCCTGCCCTTATTCCTGAGCTACATTCTACTCTTACCACCCTCCCCAGTCCAATTCTGGTAATGGGAGATTTTAACACTCATCATACCTTGTGGGGGTGTTATTACTGTGATGGAGTCTTTCCTTTATTGATCAATATGTTTGACGACCTGAACATGTGTATCTTAAATGATGGTTCTCTGACCAGAAGAGTACATCCTAACCAGAACCCCAAGACCTCTGTGGACTTATCCTTATCCTCTCCCTCTCTTGCTTCCCAATCATCATAGATCACACTTCCATCCACCCATGGTAGTGACCACTTCCCTATCCTTATATCTATTCATAACAAAAATATAACCGTTCCAAATACCAGACCCCTACTTTCACATAACCTAAAGAAAGCAAATTGGGTAGATTTTTCTTGTTCGGTTGATTGTATGATTGAATCACTTCCTGAGCTTGTTAATGGTGAGAATATCATTTTTTGTTACAACCAATTTGTTTCGGCTATTTTATCTTCTGCAGACCTTCATATTCCCAAAAAAACCTCCTCACAGTATCAATTTTTCTCCAATCCATGGTGGGATCAGGAAGGCACTGATGCTGTCAATAGTAGAATTTCTGCTGAAGTGTCATATGATGCCTCTATGATAGGGGAGAATTTTATAAACTAATATCAAACGCGACTAGTTTAAAAAAAAGAAAAAGTCTGGATGGATTAATTTCTGTGAATCACTGAATCCCCGCTGCCCATCCTCAATAGTTTGGACAAATGTTAAGAGATTTCGCAGGTCTCTTAATGTTGTCCAACTCAATTCCAATAATCCGTCCGATTGGCTTAATGACTATGCAGACGAATTAGCTCCTCCTTTTGTCCCTAATTATGATTCCTTTTCTAATTTTTCACCATCTACTGCTTCCGGTAAATTGAATGCCTCTTTTTCCTTCGACGACCTCAATAATGTTTTAACGAGTTTTCTTTTTTATCGAAACTTAATGATAGGGATATATTTTTTTTTTATTTAATCAATGCATCTTTTTATTCAGGAATAATCCCTGAAGCATGGAAATCCCAGCTTATTGTCCCAATTCTAAAACCAGGAAAAAGTCCTTCTGATCTCAGCTCCTATAGAGTAATTGCATAAGCATCCACTCTTGTTAAAATTTTTGAGCACCTCCTTAAAAATCGCTTGGAATGGTTAGTGGAAAGCAGGAAAACGTTTTTTAACGTCCCACAGCTGCGCAAGGGCTTCCCTTCATTGCGATGGGGATCAGGCCATAGTCCACCACGCTGGCCAAGTGCGGGCCAAGTTAACATGGCGAAAACTTGCTAAGTTCTCTCAGACATGCAAGTATCCTCAAGAAGCTATGTTTCTCTTAACCGTAAGGCAAGTAGTTGTCATATTAAGTGACTAGCCCGTGAGATTATCAGAGGTACGAAAATCGGGATTCAAACCCGTTTCACTCAGGTTGCCAAGCAAGCGCGTTACCACTAGAAAACCATTGCCTTCTCTCTTCTGCAGTCCCATACATAATCCAATCTATACTAATATTATAAAGCTGAAGAGTTTGTTTGTTTGTTTGTTTGTTTGTTTGTTTGTTTGTTTGTTTGTTTGGTTGAACGCGCTAATCTCAAGAATTACTGGTTGGAATTAAAAATTCTTTTTGTGTTGGATAGTCCATTTATCGAGGAAGGCTTTAGGCTATATAACATCACGCTACGACCAATAGGAGCGGAGCATAAATGAAAAATGTTGCAAAAACTGGGAAAAAATTATTCCTTTTGAGAGCTTCCGTTGCGTGCGCTGCGTAAACGGTTAAAGTTACGCAAAAATCGTGTATGACGAAATTGTTCCCCTTTAAAAGTTCTAAAAAAAAGTCCGCGACAGCATATGTCTATCTTTTGAGGTTGACTCAATATAACCCTTTTTATGGTAATGAAATTTGTTCTAAAATAATGCATTACTTCCAACTATCCTTATCCAAATAAATACGTTATTCATCACAAATATTTAATTTTGAACAAAATTGCCCTTGACATCATTTGATTTCAATGAATATCTTAGGAGATATCATAGTTTTAAAATATACATATTTAACTTTACGCGGTCTATGGGTGAGCGCGCTCTCAGCCCGATACAAGGCGAGGGCGGGGTGGTCGTGAGGGGGGAGGGCGCTGGCCGCCGCGCCGGTAGCTCTGCGAGCAAAGTCACTATTCTACGCGGACGAAGTCGCGGGCAAAAGCTAGTATATATATATATATATATATATATATATATATATATATATATATATATATATATATATATATATATCTCAGACATGCAGGTTTCCTCACGATGTTTTCCTTCACCGTAAGGGAAGTGGTAATCAATAACATATATATCTCTAAAGAAAGGAAAAGAAATTACATTTTAAATGATTTGAAAGACGGTGCATATTTTTATTATTTAAAAGCATTAAAAACCACTGAAGGACATCCATATTCTATCAGGGACCTTTTAAATATATTTATTTTGATATTTTTAAATTCATTTCTTTGTTTACAATTTGATGACACAAGTGTTTTTTTATTTGTTTTCATTACGTACATACTCGTATATCTACAGATTAACTTATGTATCTTTTAATCATTTTGTTTTATTTTTCGGGTGACTCATCCTTGCTCCTCTCAGGTTCGTCCCTAGAAACGTTTTAACAGCCCGTATAGATTTGTCAGAGATGAGATATTTTTCTCAGTAAGAAGAATCCTATATGTTAACCCGGATGCAGGGTACAAGATGCCGTTGCAGTTGTTTTCTCGTCATGCGTTCCTAGACAGTCTTCGGATAGTCAGACGACAAAAAATCTAAGAACTATAGATTCGTCCTCTGTATCGATAATAATGACTATTTCAATAAGATTTTCCAAAAAATATTTAATGTACAGATTCGACTCAGAATTTTATTAGTATGGATTTTGTATTTTCTGAAAAAAAAACATTAAAATAAACATAAAAAAAGAGAGGATAGTTTAAAAATTTAGTTAATACAAAAGTTTCGGTATCCTCCAGCAGTCCATACAGGCTTGAAGCGAAGGGACCTGGTGGCGGCCCATCTTTATAGGCCTCCGGATATGTACCATGAAGGTTGCTCCTGGTACTTCTTTAACAGAATAGTGGATCATGAGAACAACCCCTTGGTTGTTGTGGCCTCGGCCGACAGCTTTCGGGGCGTCATGGTTGAGTTCGTAAGCGATTCTGCGACGCCCCATTAAGACGGGGTACTGTTGGGTTTTAGTGGGTTTCACTGGCTTTTCCAGCCAGTAACAGGTGGTATAAGCTCCAATCATTTCCCAACGACAAAAAAAACGTATAAACTATTTTAAACAGACAATAATTAATATGTACGTTCAATTTTGTGTCATAAAGCCGAATTTCTAATATTGAAAAAAAAATTAACGAATCAGAATTCTCTGAATATCTGTAAATTACTCTGTGTCATTTATTCAAGTGTACATTAAATTATATGACATAATTATTTGTATAGAAATATGTTTCTATGCAAATATAATGAATATGTAGACTATTGTGATATAATATGTTTTTAATGAATATAATTATACTAGCGACTCAACTTGGCTTCGCTCGGGTTCATCCCTAGGTACCTTTTAATTTATACCCAATACCCATAACACCATACGACGTTTTAAAAACTCAGATATACGTTGTACTTAGCCGTTTTTAATGACCCACTGCTGGGGGTGGGCCTCTCTTCAATACAAGAGGGATCAGACCATAGTTTACCACGCTGGCCAAGTGTGGGCGGACTTAGCATGTCTTTCGAGAAATTGCTTGGTTCTCTCAGACATGCAGGTTTCCTCACGATATTTTATTTCACCGTAAAACAAGTAATCATGTTGGAAATGATTTACATGATATAAAATCAGAGGTGCGAGTCCCGGGATTTGTATATGCTTCACTCCGCTTTTCAATCGAGCGCGTCACCACTGGACCACCACTGCCTGGAAATAGATATAAATAAATAAATATGTTGGTACATTAACACACAGCACCATCTAGTTCCATGGTAAGCTACGAGGCCTGTGTTATGGATACCAGATAGTTGATACACTACACATATATAACTTTAAATACATACAAATTATAAATATAAACACCCATGACTGGAGTACAAACGTTCGTGCTCATCACACACATGAATGCCCCCAGCGGGACTCGAACCCGCGACCACTGGCAGAGCAAGTAGGGTCACTACAAACTGAGCCAAATGTGAGATATACGTTGATTTAAGAATTTGAGAGTAAAGGAATGTTCTTTTTTTGCTTTAAGCCACTTAATAATAACTTTTTAATTTAAAAGATAGAGGAAAACTTACTTCTTCACATTAAATATAATTAGTCTACCCCAAGAAATAGAAAAGATACCATTTTGAAAAGTTGAGATCATCTTGAGATATAACATAATATGTATCTATACAGATAAATAAAATTGAAGTGTCTGTTTGTAATGTCAATATAACAGCTTTTTACTAAATGCTTATAAAAGTTTATACGATACTTATGAGGAAAAACAATTTTTTAAATTTTTGTCTGTCTATCTGTTTGTTCCGGCTAATCTCCGAAACGGCTAGACCAATTTTGAAGGGACTTTCACTGGCAGATAGCTGGTGTTATAAGGAGTAACATAGACTGCTTTTATTTAAGATAAAGAATTAGGGATCCGCGCACAAAAACTAAAACCCATGAAATTGTGAACAAAATCTACGTACCTAGCGAGCGAAACGAGGGTATGTCTTTTGTCTATATATATAATAAAATTGTAACTGATCGCCGTCTGTATATGGAAGATATTTGAGAAAAACTGTTTTTTTTTTAATTTTTTGTCTGTTTGTCAGTGCGTTTGTGCGAGCTAATCTTAGAAACGGCTTAACCGATTTGTGTGCGGTTTTCACTAATGTATTGTTGTAAGCTTCACTTAACATTTAGTATTTGTTTTATTTCAATCGGTTCCTAAATAAAAAAGTTATGTTTATTTAAAAAAAAACATCTAGGGGCGAATCCGAGCGAAGCGAGGTTGAGCCGGTAGTTTAAAATATATTGAAAATATTGAAAAAGACATGTAAATTGAATACTTCTTTTTTTAAATCAGTCAAAAATAAGTTTTAAAACAATTATTATAAAGTCAATATGAGCCTCATAATACATATTCACTTGACGATATTTGCTATGAAGCCAGCTGTTAGCAAATAAAACGTTGTATGTGTTATATAAGTTATTGATCGAAAACAATATTCAATTATTTCAATAGCAGACTTTTTCATACATTCATATAAAAAAATGTGAATGTCTGTTTGTTCAAACCAGCAGTGAAACTTTGACATCTATACATATAATAAAATTGTAACTAAGCTGTCTGTACATACAAGATATTTCAGAAAAACTATTATTGGAGGTCTTTATTAACGCAATAGTACCCAAAACAATGATTTTTAGAATTTTTGTTCATTTGTCTATAAGTTTGTGCGCGCTAATCTCAGGAACGGCTTAACCGATTTGTAGTAAGATTTTTTTTTAAATCTTTATTGCTTTTGAATGGAGCCTATATCAATATTTTTTAATGTAATTTCTTTTTGATTAAGAAAATAATTGTTAAAAAGTGCAAATGTAGTTGAGAAATTCAAAGTAGATGAAACGCACGCCGTTGGTCAGACCGAGTGTGATGTCAGAGTATATCATAACAGAGCTATTAGCGATTTTGTCGCTACTAACTAAAGTCGTAATTTTTCTATGCATACTTTGACGTCATGTCAAGCGCGAGAAATGACTGGTGTTTAAAGTATCCGTATCAGTATGATGTTAAAAAAAAATAAACTGTATTTTAGATTTTTTGGAGCTGGATATTTTTTTTCACAATTATATAACGATGTTTGTTAGCTATTGTATAAAAGATTAAAAAAAATCACGCATATTCCCTATTGTCTAGCACTTAGCAGTTCGAATGAAACACCTTCTTACCAAAATTCGACAATATAACTCCGATAGTCTCCGAGTAAAATGGTTGTGACATACAGAGAGATGGACAGACGAAAGTGAACAAATTGTAAGAGTTCCATTTAGATTCCTGTTGAATCCTAAAAATAATTGACATATCAGGATATTTTCGACCGAACATTTATAAAATACCGAAATGCTTCTGAACTTAATCTATTCTTCCGAAATATGTAACAATTCAGTACCATTTCCTTTTTCCGTGTTTTAACGTCTTACTGCTGAGCACGGGCCTCGTATTGAATAGTGTGGTGGACCATAGTCCACCGCACTGGTCAGTCACATAGTGATAGTGGACGGAGTATGTCTATCGAGAGCTTACTAAGTTCTCTCAGACATGCAGGTTTCCTCACGATGTTTTCCTTCACCGTAAGACAAGTGGTAATCATGTTGGAAATTATTTGCACATGAAAATATCAGGGATCCGAGCGAGACCCGGGATTTGAACTCGCTTCACTCGGTTTTCCAAGCGAGCATGTAACAATCGGGCTGCCACTGCCTTCAAGCTTCTTTCCATATTATAGTATAGTTATATAGTACTTCGCTCGCGCTAAAACTCATTTTACCCCCTTATAAGATGAATTTCAAAAAATGCTAAAATACGTATTTATTTAATTGTATGGAAGAGCATTAATACCAACGACGACACGTTTGGCTCAGTGTGTAGTGACCCTACTTGCTGTGCCAGCGGTCGCGGGTTCGAGTCCCGCTGGGGGCATCATGCATTTGTGTGATGACCACGAATGTTTGTACTCCAGTCATGGGTGTTTATATTTATAATATGTATTTATTTAAAGTTATATATGTGTAGTGTATCAACTATCTGGTATCCATAAAACAGGCCTCGTAGCTTATCATGGAACTAGATGGTGCTGTGTGTTAATGTCCCAACATAAAAAAAAAAAAAATACCAAGTTTCAAGTAATTCTGATGAAAAATATTTTTTTTGGTTGTATTATAACGTGTTTTCCCGTAGGAATGAGATAACCTCCCGCGGTAAAACTCCCAGCCGTTCGTTCATTATCCAGCCCCCCCAACTATTTCCGCACAAAAAATCTCGGCAATCAGTCAATCCATTTCAATGTAAAAGAAGGACAGACAAAAAACCAAACTCTGTCTATATAAAATATTAGTATTTGATTTTGATTTTTAGTTCCCGTCGCGACGTTTCGAATGCTTTAGAGCAATATATCCGAGACAAAATCCGAAAAGATAGGTTTATTTACAAGTAAAACAGCGGTATACTTCTTGTTTATAGAATCAGTTGCATTTACCATGCAGTTCTTTGTTCATTATTTGTTTTTTCAAGTATAAATACTGTAATTTTCCAAAAGCACATTATAGTGTAACAAGAGTGCAAGATGAAGTACATAGCTATAATACTGTCTTTGGTAAGAAATTTTGTCAGCCTCAAAAATAAAATTAAAAATTTAAGTATCGAAAAATTAAAAATTAAAATCTATATATGTTATAGGCCAAACCCAATTTCAGGCCAAATTACACATTAGTTTTTTTTTTATCTTGGGAATGCATTTACGCATACCACCTGTAGACAATACAGGTGGTTATGTGGGACTCACCGTCTAAGGAAACCAGTACTACCAGCTGAAATTCAACAAAACCGACTTAATGGGGCGTCGCAGGATTGCTTACGCGCTTAACCACGACGCCCCGATGACTGGTGTACCGAAGCAGACGACAACAACCATGGGGTTGCTCCAAAAGTCCACTCTGCTATCACAGAAGTACCAGGAGCGACCGGCATGATACACAGCCCACCGAAGTGAACCACCTCTCTGCACGTTTCTTGGCTTCTCGCCCGGCTAAACTGCCGAATGCTAATGAAGCCACCACGACAAAGTAAACGCACGTTGGGGGACTAGTTTTTGTCCTAGGCCAAACCGATTCATCTTTAGTGTGTCAGGATATACTAGTTTAGCCCCGGAACTATCTAGTTTGGCCTAAATACTTTAGGCTTAACTAGTTTGGCCTTCGGGTTTGGTCGATAACATAATATATAAATGGACAAAGACAAAACAGTGAACTGTTCACAAAACTTTTATCTTCTCTGTCAACTGATTTTTTTTTTTATTTTTTTTTTGTTTAGTAGCTATTGACGAGCTTTAGTATTATCTATACTAATATTATAAAGAGGTAAAGTTTGTGAGCTTGTGAGGTTGGGGGTAATCTCTAGATCTATGTATTCAGCCCTTTTTAACGTCCCACTGCTGCGCACGGGCCTCCCTTCAATACGAGGGGGATCAGGCCATAGTCCACCACGCTGGCCAAGTGCGGATTGGCGGACTTCACATGTCTTTCGAAAACTTGCAAGGTTTTCTCAGACATGCAGGTTTCCTCACGATGTTTTCCTTCACCGTAAGGCAAGTGGTAATCATGTTAGAAATGATTCGCACATGAAAATATCAGAGGTGCGAGACCCGGGATTTGAACCCGCTTCACTCGGTTTTCCAAGCGAGCGCGTTACCACTGGGCTACCACTGCCTTGATCTCTAGATCTACTGAACCGATTTAGATAAAATTTGGTAAAAAGATAGTTTGAGACCTTAGGGAGGACATAGGACTTTTTATCTCGGAAATTATCCCTTAACCTTAACCGAGTTAAAATGAGGATAAAAGTTTGTACTGGGAAGCAAGCTATGAATAAACAAAGTTTTGTCATATTTTCAATACTTATGAATTATCCTATAGTTTTTTTTTTGCAAAATTTAAAATAATTATCCAATTTCGATCACTAGGTAAATAGTCTAAGATACTCATATATAAAATTGTTTCAGTGTCTGTTGGCAGTCCACGCTACGCCAAGTAAGTATAAAAGCTCATAATTCTAATTTAATTTTCCTCATCTGTTTGTCAAACGATTATTTCGTATAGTAGTTATTTATAATGGACGAACTTAAGTGTTATAATTATTTTTTCTTAATAGTGTTTTTTTTAAATAGGATTCATATTATTATGAACCAAAATTATTATTCCTATTCAAATCAAGTACTGACAAGTAAAACAAAAATATTCAAAATATAGTTTTCTTAATATATTATTGGGCCTTTTAATTTATGATACATCTAACTATGAGGAGTCGAAAATCAACATATCTTTAAAATATCTTTATTGTATACGAGCGACTCACTATCGCTCCGCTCGGGTTCGTCTCTAGTTACTTTTTAACGTTTAGTATAGATTTCTCAGAGACGAGATATTTTCCCGCAGTAAAAATTATCCTATATGTTGACCCGGATAACCAACTATCATAATAGGTACCTAATTTCATCAAAATCTATCCAATAGTTTTTCATGATACGTTCCCAGACAGACAGACAGACAGCCAAAAATTCTAAAAACTATAGATTCGTCCTCTGTATCGATAATAAAGACTATTTCAATAAGATTTTCCAAAAAATATTTAATGTACAGATTCGAGTAAGTAAGAATTTTATTATATGTATATAATTTTGTTTTCTAAAATTACATTACATACATCATTTCATCAATTACAATTGTTATTGTTATATAAAGAAAAATATTGGGGTAAAAGTTTTATCACTTTAGCCAAGTCTTATTTTTTTACAATCGGGACCGTCTTTTTCTTTGATTTATATATAATATAATAAAATTCTGAGTCGAATCTGTACGTTAAATATTTTTTGGAAAATTTTATTGAAATTGTCATTATAATCGATACAAAGAACGAATTTATACTTTAAATTGACATTGTAAAATATCTATCTATACTATAATAAAATTGTAGAGGTCGAATGTCTGTACATAGAAAAAAAATGCTAAAAACCGAGTCAGGGGAGTGTAAGAAGAGCTATAGAACCAACCCAGATTTTTTTCAATTTTTTTGTTTCTCTGTCTGTTTGTCTGTTTGTCTGTTTGTCTGTTTGTCTGTTTGTACGGGCTAATCTCCGAAGCTGTTGGACCGATTTGAATGAAATTTTGCATGGTGGTACCTTATATCCCCGGTCAACATATAGGATACTTTTCATCCCGGAAAATCAAAGAGTTCCAGTGGGATAGTTAAAAAACTATCATAACTTATACAGCTTACTACACAAAAGCTACGCATTGGATTTTAATGAAACTTTACAATAATATAGTTCATATATCAGAATAACAAATAGGCCACTTTTTATCCCGGAAAAATGAACGGTTCCCGTGGGATAGATTTGTTTTTGTTTATCTAGAGTCGAACCCGAGCGAAGCGAGGGTAAGCCACTATAATATTATAAAAAGGAAAGACTTTTTTTTGTTTATTTGTCTGTACCGAATAAGCTCCGAAACTACTGGATCGATTTAGATGTAAGGGTTTGGCCGGGTAAGTATAGTGAACTGGCCCCCTAATGGCAACCTATATCGAAACTTATGTGTCAATAAGGGCTTGATGTAGAAAAGCGATTCATACGAGTTTCACTGTCGTACTCCGCTTTGGCCTTGAGATATGAAGAAAATGAGCGTAATTATGACTTTCGTTCAAAAGGGCATATCTCGAAAACCTTCAAAGCTAGAAACTTAAAACTAAGGCGAGTTTTAAGGTTACCTTTGAAAACATATTATATTTTTTTAGATTTCTTTAAAATAATAACAATCCTATTACTATAGTAAAAATATACAGGTCGAATGTCTGTACATAGAAAAAAAAATGCTAAAAACCAAGTGAGGGGGTTGTAAGAAGCGCAATAGAATAGATCCAGTTTTTTTTTTCAATTTTTTTTGTTACTCTGTCTGTTTGTCTATTGTACAGGTAAATCTCCGAAACTGTTAAACCGATTTAATTGAAATTTCGTATGGTGGTACCTTATATCCCCGGTCAACATTATAAATACTTTTCATCCCGAAAAATTAAAGAGTTCCCGTGGGATAGTTAAAAAACTATAGTAACTATACAGCTTAGTACCCAAAAATTATTGATTGGTTTTAAATAAAACTTTACAATAATATAGTTCATACATCAGAATAACAAATAAGCGACTTTTTATTCCGGAAAAATGAACGGTTCCCGTGGGATAGGTTTGTTTTTGTTTATATATTCTGACTATTTATATTCCTGGGTATATGCGTAGTGCGGGTAATGTGTGTAATGCAGGTAACGTACGTAGGGTGGATAAAGTGCATAGGGCGAGAAAAATGTGTAAGGCGGTTAAAGTGCGTAGAGTGGGTAAAGGGCATAGGGCGGATAATGAGCGTAGGGCGGGTAATGCGTGTAGGGTGGGTTTAGTACTTAGGGCGGGCTAAGTGGGTAGGTCGGTTACAGTGCGTAAGGGGGGGGGGAGGGGGGGGGGGTCAAGTGCGTGGGGCAATCAAAGTGTGTAGGGAGGTCAAAGGGCGTAGAGCGGTCATAGTGCATAGGGCAGTTAAAGTGCGTAGGGTGGGTAACGTGCGTAGTTTGTGTAAAGTACGTAGGGCGGTAAAAGTGCGTACGGCAGTCAAAGTGCGTGAGGTGGTAAATGTGCGTATGGCGATCAATCTGTATATGGCGATCAAAGTGCGTAGGGCGGGTAAAGAGCGTAGGTCGGGTAAAGAGCGTAGGTCAGGAAAAGCACGTAGGGCAGGTAAAGCGCGTAAGGAGGGTAATGTGCGTAAGGCGATCAAAGCGCGCAGGGCGGGTTAAGTGCGTAGGTATGTCAAAATGCGTAGGTCTGGTAAAGTGCGTAGGGCGGGTAAAGTGCTTAGGGCGGTTAATTTGCGTTGGGCGGGTAAGGTGCGTGGGATAAATCTGTTTTTGTTTATTTAGAGTCGAACCCGAGCGAAGCGAGGGTGACCCGCTATAATATTATAAAAAGGAAAGACTTTTTTGTTTGTTTATTTGTTTGTACTGAATAAGCTCCGAAACTACTGGATTGATTTAGATGAAAGGGTTTAGCTGGATAAGTATACCGAACCAGCTCCCTAATGGCAACCTATATCGAAACTTATGTGTCAATAAGGGCTTGATGTAAAAAAGCGATTCATACGAGTTTCACTGTCGTATTCTGCTTTAACCTTGAGATATGAAGAAAATGAGTGTAACTATGACTTTCGTTCAGAAGGGCATAACCAAAGTGTAGAGGTCGAATGTCTGTACATAGTAATAAAATGCTAAAAGCCGAGTCAAGGAGATGTAAGAAAAGAAATAGAACGAATCTAGATTTTTTTCAATTTTTTTGTTTCTCTGTTTGTCTGTTTGTAGGGGCTAATCTCCAAATCTGTTAGACCAATTTAAATAAAATTTTGCATGGTGATACCTTATGTCCTCAGGCAACATCTTAGATACTTTTCATCCCGAAAAATAAAGAGTTCCCGTGGGAAAGTTAAAAAATATAGTAACTTATACAGCTTAGTACCCAACAGTTACTGATTGGATTTTAATGAAACGTTACAGTAATATAGTTCATACATCATAAAAAAGAAAAGGTTACTTTTTATTCCGGAAAAATGTACGGTTCCCGTTGGATAGATTTGTTTTTGTTTGTCTAGAGGCGAACCCGAGCGAAGCGAGGGTGAGCCGCTAGTATAATATAAAACTAATGACAAGTGACAATAATATAAAAAGTTCCTATATTAAAGCGTGAAGACGTCTGTACTTTCATCAGTAATCATATTAATAATATAAAATTCTATTTTTGCAGCTACTGGAGGTAAGTCTTACTATTACTAAGTATTATTAATAATCGAAAGAGGATTTGCAGCCGAAACGGAAACCGAAACTTCGGCCTCGGTCCTAGTTTCGGTCGAAACCGAAACCGAACCTATTTAGACATGACACCTACAATTTCTATTTATGCTAAAATATGATGTATGTATATTTTACATATTATATAGTTAATAACTGAGTAGCGACTATTGTAACCCTCAAAACACGGCTCACAAACACACAAGCCCGAACAAAGCGTGAAAATGTACATACCAAACGTACACTGAAATCGAAACTGAAATTATGGCCGAACAGAGATTTTTTGACCGAAACCGAAACGGAAACCGAATTATTGGTATTAAAGTATTAAATTATTAGTAGAAATAATATGTATTTTCTGTCATTTTGTAGGCTGTAATGGATGTGGTGGAGGAAATAAGGTGGAAAATGCTGCTACAGAATCTCCTGTATCTACAAAAGCAGCATCAGCAACATCAGTAGCAAAATCAACAGTAACATCTTATAATAAGCGAGCATGTAAGTTTTATAGTACTTCGCTCGCGCTAAAACTCATTCTCTATTTTACCTCCTTATAAGATGAATTTCAAAAAATGCTAAAATACGTATTTATTTAATTGTATGGAAGAGCATTAATACCAAGTTTCAAGTAATTCTGATGAAAAATATTTTTTTGGGTTGTATTATAACGTGTTTTCCCGTGGGAATGAGATAACCTCCCGCGGTAAAACTCCCAGCCACTCGTTCATTCTCCAGCCCTCCCAACTGTTTCCACACAAAAAATCTCGCCAATCAGCCAATCCATTTCAATGTAAAAGAAGGACAAACAAACAAAGCAACAAACAAATAAACAAACCAACAGACAAAAAACCAAACTCTGTCTATATAAAATATTAGTATTTTATTTTGATTTTTAGTTCCCGTCGCGACGTTTCGAATGCTTTAGAGCAATATATCCGAGACAAAATTCGAAAAGATAGTTTTATTTACAAGTTTTTCAGCGGTATACTTCTTGTTTATAGAATCAATTGCACTTACTATGAAGTTCTTTGTTCATTATTTGTTTTTTCAAGTATAAATACTGTAATTTTTCAAAAGCACATTATAGTGTAACAAGAGTGGAAGATGAAGTACTTAGCTATAATACTGTCTTTAGTAAGAAATTTTGTCAGCCACAAAAATAAAATTAAAAATTTAAGTACCGAAAAATTATAAATTAAAATCTATATACATATGTTATAGGCCAAACACAATTTCAGGCCAAATTACATTACTGTACGTTAAATATTTTTTGGAAAATTTTATTGAAATTGTCATTATTATCGATACAGAGAACGAATCTATACTTTAAATTGACAGTGTAAAATATATAATATAAAACTAATGACAAGTGACAATAATATAAAAAGTTCCTATATTAAAGCGTGAAGACGTCTGTACTTTCATCAGTAATCATATTAATAATATAAAATTCTATTTTTGCAGCTACTGGAGGTAAGTCTTACTATTACTAAGTATTATTAATAATCGAAAGAGGATTTGCAGCCGAAACGGAAACCGAAACTTCGGCCTCGGTCCTAGTTTCGGTCGAAACCGAAACCGAACCTATTTAGACATGACACCTACAATTTCTATTTATGCTAAAATATGATGTATGTATATTTTACATATTATATAGTTAATAACTGAGTAGCGACTATTGTAACCCTCAAAACACGGCTCACAAACACACAAGCCCGAACAAAGCGTGAAAATGTACATACCAAACGTACACTGAAATCGAAACTGAAATTATGGCCGAACAGAGATTTTTTGACCGAAACCGAAACGGAAACCGAATTATTGGTATTAAAGTATTAAATTATTAGTAGAAATAATATGTATTTTCTGTCATTTTGTAGGCTGTAATGGATGTGGTGGAGGAAATAAGGTGGAAAATGCTGCTACAGAATCTCCTGTATCTACAAAAGCAGCATCAGCAACATCAGTAGCAAAATCAACAGTAACATCTTATAATAAGCGAGCATGTAAGTTTTATAGTACTTCGCTCGCGCTAAAACTCATTCTCTATTTTACCTCCTTATAAGATGAATTTCAAAAAATGCTAAAATACGTATTTATTTAATTGTATGGAAGAGCATTAATACCAAGTTTCAAGTAATTCTGATGAAAAATATTTTTTTGGGTTGTATTATAACGTGTTTTCCCGTGGGAATGAGATAACCTCCCGCGGTAAAACTCCCAGCCACTCGTTCATTCTCCAGCCCTCCCAACTGTTTCCACACAAAAAATCTCGCCAATCAGCCAATCCATTTCAATGTAAAAGAAGGACAAACAAACAAAGCAACAAACAAATAAACAAACCAACAGACAAAAAACCAAACTCTGTCTATATAAAATATTAGTATTTTATTTTGATTTTTAGTTCCCGTCGCGACGTTTCGAATGCTTTAGAGCAATATATCCGAGACAAAATTCGAAAAGATAGTTTTATTTACAAGTAAAACAGCGGTATACTTCTTGTTTATAGAATCAATTGCATTTACTATGCAGTTCTTTGTTCATTATTTGTTTTTTCAAGTATAAATACTGTAATTTTTCAAAAGCACATTATAGTGTAACAAGAGTGCAAGATGAAGTACTTAGCTATAATACTGTCTTTGGTAAGAAATTTTGTCAGCCACAAAAATAAAATTAAAAATTTAAGTATCGAAAAATTATAAATTAAAATCTATATACATATGTTATAGGCCAAACCCAATTTCAGGCCAAATTATATTACTGTACGTTAAATATTTTTTGGAAAATTTTATTGAAATTGTCATTATTAACGATACAGAGAACGAATCTATACTTTAAATTGACCGTGTAAAATATATAATATAAAACTAATGACAAGTGACAATAATATAAAAAGTTCCTTTATTAAAGCGTCAAGACGTCTGTACTTTCATCAGTAATCATATTAATAATATAAATTTCTATTTTTGCAGCTACTGGAGGTAAGTTTTACTATTACTAAGTATTATTAATAATCAAAAGAGGATTTGCAGCCGAAACGGAAACCGAAACTTCGGCCTCGGTCCTAGTTTCGGTCGAAACCGAAACCGAACCTATTTAGACATGACACCTACAATTTCTATTTATGCTAAAATATGATGTATGTATATTTTACATATTATATAGTTAATAACTGAGTAGCGACTATTGTAACCCTCAAAACACAAGCCCGAACAAAGCGTGAAAATGTACATACCAAACGTACACTGAAATCAAAACTGAAATTATGGCCGAACAGAGATTTTTTGACCGAAACCGAAACGGAAACCGAATTATTGGTATTATAGTATTAAATTATTAGTAGAAATTAATATGTATTTTCTGTCATTTTGTAGGCTGTAATAGATGTGGTGGAGGAAATAATGGAAGCAATTCAGGATATTCAGGAAATCCAGGAGCAACAGCAGCAGCAGACGCAGCAGCATCTTCTAATAGTGGAGAAAATTTAGCATTTTCAGAAACATTCGGAATTCCAGGAGTCGTAACAGGTCTTTTGTAAACTTCAATAAAGCAATGTAATTTTTTTCCTAATTAAACCTTTTTTGTTGTAATAAAATCCTTTACCAAATAACTGGAATATATGCGGGGCTTATATAAATAGCTATTTTTTTTCTTTTATTTTGATCCACTTTGACACAGAACATACCTGATCATATTTCTAAGAACTGATCTGATAACGCACAGAAATCAAAATAATAAATATCTGATATACTAGAAATAACAAAAAAAATTCTTGTTATTAAAATCATATCAGATTTTTCTTATATTTTTCTAAATATATTTTACTAGCGACTCACCATGTTAGTAAACTTAGCAGATCAGTGTCCAGCAGATCAAAAATAAATGTGAGTTCTATTCGCATGCAGTTGAGTTCTACAGTTCCTGATACTTTTCAGGAATAGTTCTGAACTCTCGTCCAGCAGATCATATCTGAATTTATGAAAAGTCGAAACATACCATTTTCATCGTTTCAAATTATTGAGAAAGGCTAGAATTCTTCCGTTTATCACAAATCTGTATCAGAACTGTAATCTAGAACTCGGTTTGAGTCCAGAACTCACGTCCAAGTGCAAACAGATTATATCAAAACATTGAAAAAGTAAAAAAAAAACTAATTGTTTCAAATTATTGAGAAAAGCTAGAAGTTAGAAGTTATTTGTTTATCACAGATCTATATCAGAACTACAATGTGGAACTCGATTAGAGTCCAGAACTAACGTCCATGTGCCAGCAGATCATACCAGAAAGTTGAAAAATACTTTTTTTTTTTAAATGATTGAAAAAGGCTAGAAGTTAGAACTCTTTCGTGTATCACAGATCTGTATCACAACTGCAACATAGAACTCAATTTAAATCCAGAACTCACGTCCAAGTTCCAGCAGATCATGTCAGAAGTCGAACGTTTAAAAAATAAGAGTATACTATTTTCATCGCTTCAAATTATTGTAAAGGCTAGAACTCTTTTGTTTTTCAAAGACCTATATCAGAACTGCAATGCAGAACTCAACTCGAGTTCAGAACTCAAGTCTATGTGCCAGCAGATCATACCAGAAAGTTGAAAAAGTTGAAAAATTCTATTTTCATTTTCTAAATGATTGAAAAAGACTACAAGTTAGAACTCTTTCGTTTATCACAGATCTGTATCACAACTGTAACTTTAAACTCGATTCAAGTTCAGAACTCACGTCCAAGTTCCAGCAGATCATGTCAGAAGTCAAACGCTTAAAAAATAAGATTATGTAATTTTCATCGTTTTATATTATAAGTTTTGATATGATCTACTGGCACTTGGACGTGGTTCTGGACTCGAACCGAGTTTTAGATTACATTTCTGATACAGATCTGTGAAAAACGGAAGAATTCTAGCCTTTCTCAATAATTTGAAACGATGAAAATGGTATATTTCGACTTTTCAAAAATTCGGATATGATTTGCTGGAACTTGGACGAGAGTTCAGAACTTTTCCTGAAAAGTATCAGGAACTGTAGAACTCAGCTGCATGCGCATAAAACTCACATTTTTTTTTGATTTGTTGCAAAATGATCTGCTACGGGAAGTTAGCAGATCATTTTAACAACTGACTTTTTTTAAGGAATAACGCCAGAACTATTTCTAAAAAGTATCAGGAACTATAAAACTCAGCTGCATGCGAATAGAACTCACATTTATTTTTGATCTGCTAGACAATGATCTGCTAAGTTCACTGACATCGACTCACACACGCTTCGCTTCGGGTCGTCCCTAGACAAAAACAAATCTATCCCACAAGAACCGTACATTTTTCCGGGATGATATACAGCAAAAAGAATTTTTCAAATCGGATTAGTAGTTCCTGAGATTAGCGCGTTCAACCAAATAAACAAACAAACTCTTCAGCTTTATAATATTAAAGTATGGTTAATGAGGTCTAAATGAAACGACTTCTGAATGATGACTGGTTTATTCTAATTCCCTTCTCTTAGAGTTACAACTACCGACATGACAATGCGTTATTTAATATAATATAAATATATACCCTCAACATCTCCCTTCTTTATAAATAAAAATAAATAAATACTATATTTTAAGCGCGTAATATATGTATGTATATAGAAAGTAATTTGATACACAAAACTAATATATTACCTAATTAATACATTTAGCGAACATAAATATTATCTATTTCACTCCTCTTTTTTTTCCTTTTTTTTATTATATATACATATAATTATATATACTATTTAACCAAACCAATATCAACACAATAATCATCTGCTTCCTTCCTAATCATATCCAAGTCTGTTAGGAGGGCGTACAATTCGTGCACTCCTAGTCACTTGGAATGACCGCGAAGGGTGCTGCGCCTGCGTAGGACTTTGATCTTTTACTGTGTCTGTTATTAGGCTGTGGTCGTAATTAAAATAATCATAGTCTAAGCTACTAAATCGACTTATTGTATTATTATAAGGTTTTTTATTGTTACAATTCGGTAATTTCATTATATGTTGCCTATTTCGTCTGTGAATGTCCCCATTTTCAGCTTGAAGCCAATATGAACGATCTCCACTAGCGGGACGCAAAACTTGAGATTTAATCCATTTATTATTATGTCTCATTCTAACAAATTCATTCGTTTTCAAAGGAATTAAGTCTTTAGTACCACGATCATAATATGATTTATACTGCATTATTCTTTTTGATCGGTCTTTTCTCATAGATTGCGGTTGAATCGCTTGTGGCTTTAATTGCGAGTTTTTAACGGGTAATCTAGTGTTTAATCGGCGACTCATTAATAATTGTGCTGCGGACCAAGTTTCACCAGTGACTGGAGTATTCCTCAAGTTTAATAATGCAAGTTTCCAGTCCTCTCCACTCTCATTAGTCTTATCAGGTCTTATCAGTTGTATCAGAACTGTAATTTAGAACTCGGTTCGAGTCCAGAACTCACGAAAAAGTAAAAACAAAAAAATCTAATTGTTTCAAATTATTGAGAAAAGCTAGAAATTAGAACTCATTTGTTTATCACAGATCTTTATCAGAATTACAACGTAGAACTCGATTCGAGTCCAGAACTCACGTCCATGTGCCAGCAGATCATACCAGAAAGTTGAAAAAGTTGAAAAATACTATTTTCATTTTTTTAAATGATTGAAAAAGACTGGAAGTTAGAACTCTTTAGTTTATTACAGATCTGTATCAAAACTGCAGTGTAAAACTCGATTCGAGTCCAGAACTCACGTCCAAGGAACGGAAGAATTCTAGCCTTTCTCAGTAATTTGAAACGATGAAAATGGTATGTTTTGACTTTTCACAAATTCGGATATGATCTGCTGGAACTTGGACGAGAGTTCAGAACTATTCCTGAAAAGTATCAGGAACTGAAGAACTCAGCTGCATGCGCATAGAACTCACATTTTTTTTTTGATTTGTTGCAAAATGATCTGCTACGGGAAGTTAGCAAATCATTTTGTCAACTGACTTTTTGTTAGGGAAAAACGCCAGAACTATTTCTAAAAAGTATCAGGAACTATAGAACTCAGCTGCATGCGAATAGAACTCAAATTTATTTTTGATCTGCTGGACAATGATCTGCTAAGTTCACTGATATCGCCCTCACCCTCACCCTCGCTTCGCTTCGGGTTCGTCCCTAGACAAAAACAAATCTATCCCACGGGAACCGTACATTTTTCCGGCTATAGCCTTCCTCAGTTAACGGGCTGGTTAGTTTAACGGTGATTAGTTTTAACCAAGACACGGTATTTTAATAAAATTACGAAGCGCGACATATAGAAGTAATAGGGGATAAGCGTATGACTTATGTTTGTTTTTTTTTTTTTCGAAAAGTTATCGAGGAGACATCTTATTATTTTTTGGCAAAGATAGAAAGGCGTGCAAGAAGCTGGAGCAGGCCTTCACCCAAACAGGAATCCATATCTCAGAATCAACAAAAAAGAATAATCAATAATCATACTAACAACCTAGATTAAGCAAATATACTAACAACAACTAACATTTTTTGAAATGTAACTTTTAAGATATGGAATAATTAATATGGCTTAATTATTATTATTATTATTACACTAATAATTAGATGTACATTTGTTTTGTATATTTAATTAAGTATATTTTGTTTATATACTACAATAAATTAGTAATAGATAGGTTAAAAAAATACTTAATACCTATAGGTAGGTACTACATTATCGGCCAAAATAAAAAAATGGGTGCATGTAAACATTACACGTACAAAACTTGTTTGGCATTGGCAAATATCGCAATTAAATTAAAGCAAATCAATAATTATATAAGGTATATTAGGTATAATATTACAATCATATATTTATAGAATATCATATACGGAAAGAATATAATATTATATATTTGTCTGACAATAACAAAGGTTACCAAGGCAACGTGACAATGTGTTCTATCTCATTCTCCCACCGGCCTTATCCTATATATTCATTTGCTGGTCTCTTTCTGGTGTCGCATTTTCGTTTCATCTAGTTTCAAATCACAACGACTCTAAAGATGTTTCACTTCAAAAAGAACTTATACTATTATTTTTGACTACAAACTGCATTTGCGCGATGAATTTAAAATTACGAAACATGACACATCGGTTAGAAGAAAATATTATGTGTGTTGATGTGAGTACGTTAACAGATTTGTATGATGGACCTACATAGTACCTACATAGTACCTACATAGTACCTACATAGTACTTAGTGTTCGCCCAGTAGTCGAAATTCGACCACATTGAAACGCGCAGCGAGACGGCTTAGGCGATGGTGGCGAAACAGCAAGTGGGGGTCGTTACAGCAAGCCGTTATTATGACTTCTCGAATACAATTCTGAGTTCATTATTACCCTCCCTTAAATATAACCTAAACTGACACCACAATAATCAAAGAGCAACTTATAATAAAGAAAACATTATTCAATTACAAAATATTAATGTTACATTAGTTAAATATACGTATATATTTATACAAATAATTTGAACTATAATCAATAATCAATTATACATAATAATAAAAAACAGTAAGTTCATAAGCATAATCAAATAAAGACCATTCGGAAACAAAAGTAAAACCTCTTATCTATACAGATAATTAAAATTGGAGTGTCCGTTTGTAATATTAAAATAACCGCTTTTTACTAAATGCATATGGATGTATACACGGTACATATACCAAAACAACATTTTTTACAATTTTTGTCTGTCTGTCTGTCTGTCTGTTGGTTTGTTCCGGGTAATCTCCGAAACAGCTGGACCGATTTTGACGGGACTTTCACTGGCAGATAGCTGATGTTATAAAGAGTGACTAAGGCTACTTTTATTTTAGAAAAAGAATCAGGGTTCCGCGAAAAAAATTAAAAAGCCATGAAATTGAAAACAAAATCCGCGTACGGCGTAGGCCATCGAGGGAAGCGAGGGTAAATCGCTATATAATTTAAATGAATATCTTAGGAGTGGCAAGCTACTATTTATGTTTATCTAAACATAGGACGAACGCAAGCGAAGCGAGCGTGAGTCGCTAGTAGCTAATAAAACTATAACGATTAAATAGACAATATTAATACGCTCGTGTTCATCCCTAGGTACGTTTTTACGGTTAGCTATGTTTAGGTATACATAAATAGTAGCTTGCTACTTCTAACATATTAATTTAAACTAAATAAGGTATTTAAATTTTATAGCGATTTATCCTCGCTTTGCTCGGGTGCGTACGCCGTACGAGGAATTTTTCACAATTTCATGGGTTTTAAATTTTTTTCGCGGTACCCTAATTCTTTTTTTAAAATAAAAGTAGCCTAAGTTACTCCTTGTAACATCAGCTATCTGCCAATGAAAGTCCCGTCAAAATCGGTCCAGCCGTTCTTGAGATTAGCCGGAACAAACAGACAGACAGTCAGACAGAGAGACAGACAAAAATTAAAAAAAATGTTGTTTTGGTATGTGTACCGTGTATACATCCATATGCATTTAGTAAAAAGCGACTATTTTAATATTACAAACAGACACTCCAATTTTATTTATCTGTATAGATTAGGGCTTTCATCCCGGGAGTTTCGGTCTCGAAAATTTCGAGAGTCTCGACGATTTTTTCGAATTTTCGAGACTCGAGACTGCTACCGCCAGTCTCGGGAATAACGAGACGTTTGAGACTTTACTTTTTTCGAGATTTTTTTATTCCGGTTGCGGCATACGGTACGTGTCAGAACTATAAAATGAAATTTAGGATAGGACAACAGAGGGAAATACTAAACCATCGCTATTTAACTATTAAATCTCTATCCCCTATCTTATACTGGCGTAGAAGCAGAAAGAGCTTTTTTGTAACGCCGGTAACTTTTGTAGTAATATCGGATCCTCTCTATCTAAAAGTACATTAAATACTCTTTGTGTTTACGTGTCCACTGTAAAAAAGAAGAAAAAGCTCATAGATATTAGGTCCTTACATATGAAATTGGCGTTTTGTCGAAATGGCTACTTTGATCTAAAATATCTATATCTTGCGTTTGGCTAGGAATTCCAAATTCAAATTTATTTTAAAATACGATATAGAAAACTTAAAATACCACCGTGGCACCAGCGCTGCAGAAACAGCTCTAAGGATTAATGCGGTGTATGAGAAAGCTACTGTAAAATAAAACACAGTTTTGGTTTCAACGTTTTTGTTCTGGAATTTTGGACCTATAGAAGCCCCGTGGATGGCCGAAGACAATGAACAATTAAAAGTGATCGTGGAAACAGATCCATCACAAAACACGTCAGAATTAGCGGCAAGCTTCAATGTGAGTGGTAAAGTTATTTTAATTCATTTGAAGCAAATTAGAAAAGTGAAAAAGCTGGAAAAATGGGTACCGCACGAATAGATGAAGTCTCTCAACAAACAAGCGTCGAGTGCTGCGTTACATTACTCAACCGTCACAATAACGGATTTTGAATCGCATTGCATTCTGTACAATAATCAGAAACGCTCATCACAATGGTTGAACCCAAAAGAAATCCTGCCCCAAGCGACAGTTGACTCAGAAAAAGGTACTGGTTTACCAGTACATTTTTCTGAGTCAACTGTCTGTCTGTTTGTAAATTTATGTCTGGTGGACCAGTTCTGGTGTCATCCACTACAGCTTTCTAAGATCTGGTAAGATCTGTACTGGCAACAAATGCAAACTATTATGTAAAAGCTAACCATTAAACAACCGAGACTGGTCTATTGCTCTAATCCACTGTTGCTTCAGGACAACGCTAGACCACACACTGTATAGCAGACGGTCGCTAAATTAGAGGAGCAGGGATTGAAATGTCTCCGACACCCACCATACTCCCCGGACCTTGTTCCAAAAGACTACCGCTTTTTCCGGAATTTGGACAATTTCTGGAAAAAAATATAAGTTACGTATAAGTAAAGTAATATAAGATAACAATGGTACTTACTTTGACTGGTTAAATATATAATTAAATTTTTCTTTTTTCGTTTTACTTTTTCCATATAAAACCGCAAATTTTATATGTAAGGACCTAATAATTGTTAATTTTACTTGTATTTGAGTTTGTAACAGTATGATTAATAAAGTACTTTATTGAAATACCTTATATCGACTGCCTAACTGCCTAGCCTATGAGTATGAAACCTATTTTTTAAGCAGTCTCGAAAGTATCGTTTTTCCCGGGAAATTTGAGACCATAGCGAGTCTCGATTTTTTTCCCGGGACTCGCAAATATAACGAGACTGAAAGCCTTAGTGTTGTTACATGCGTTCCAACACAATCTGTTGTGATAACATTCCGTGGGCAAATGTTACCGGAAAATGTATACTGTTACCATACACCCTTACCAGTTGAAACTTACAAACTCCCTACCATCCAATGTCTAAGCTGCTGTCGCTTTGGTCATATTAAATCCCAGTGTCGATCAAAGCCTAGATGTTACAGGTGGGTGTGATATCTCCAAAGATAACTCAATATGTTTATATTGTTCAGGCAAACATTTTGTTACAGATAAGGATTGTCTTGAGTTTTCTAGACAGCAATCTATCAAAATTGTAATGTCGCAAGATAATGTTTCCTATATGGAAGCCTCTGCCCGCTTTCCTCCTGTCCAACGATCTTACTCAGATGTAGCCAAGGAAATGTTTACTCCTCCGGTATATTCCATTACTCAAGGTTCCTCACCTGTTCCTTCTCCTTCTCAAACAAAATCATACCGCCAAACTGTTGTCCGTCAATCACGTCCCAGGGCTCCTATGCGTAAGGGATATGATAAAGAAGCTCACCAAGCCATTACTGGCAATTGTTCTTCCTCCTTACCCAATGGTTGTGCTCTTAACAATAATGTTAATACCCCTTCAGATACCAAGTCCCTTTTAGTTACTCTTACAGAAACTTAAATTAGTATTATCTCAATTTGCGATGAACTTCCTTTACCGTCCAACGTTGCCTAAAAACTATTCCAACTTTTCCAAATTATTAACAATGGCCCCACTTCGCTTCCTGCAATGGAACTGTAAAAGTATAAAAAACAAGAAACATGAATTATTCTCCATTATCAACCTGCATAAGCCTGTCATTATTGCCATCTCGGAAACATAGTTGTTGCCTAGTTCTCGGTTTCGAGTTACAGGTTTCACCTGTTTAAGGGATGGGTATGCAGGAAGTGCCATCCTTATACGGCACTCTACACCTTTTTCCTCTATTCCTCTTCCCCCTCACAGTCAGCACATTAATGCTGTTGCTGTGAGAGCCTTTGATATATCATTCTTCTCACTCTATATTTCCCATCCTTCCCCTGCCCTTATTCCTGAGCTACATTCTACTCTTACTACCCTCCCCAGTCCAATTCTGGTAATGGGAGATTTTAACACTCATCATACCTTGTGGGGGTGTTATTACTGTGATGGAGTCTTTCCTTTATTGATCAATATGTTTGACGACCTGAACATGTGTATCTTAAATGATGGTTCTCTGACCAGAAGAGTACATCCTAACCAGAACCCCAAGACCTCTGTGGACTTATCCTTATCCTCTCCCTCTCTTGCTTCCCAATCATCATAGATCACACTTCCATCCACCCATGGTAGTGACCACTTCCCTATCCTTATATCTATTCATAACAAAAATATAACCGTTCCAAATACCAGACCCCTACTTTCACATAACCTAAAGAAAGCAAATTGGGTAGATTTTCCTTGTTCGGTTGATTGTATGATTGAATCACTTCCTGAGCTTGTTAATGGTGAGAATATCATTTTTTGTTACAACCAATTTGTTTCGGCTATTTTATCTTCTGCAGACCTTCATATTCCCAAAAAAACCTCACAGTATCAATTTTTCTCCAATCCATGGTGGGATCAGGAAGGCACTGATGCTGTCAATAGTAGAATTTCTGCTGAAGTGTCATATGAGGCCTCTATGACAGGGTAGAATTTTATAAACTACCAGTAGAGTGATGCTAAGTTTAGGCGACTAGTATCAAAAAAGAAAAAGTCTGGATGGATTAATTTCTGTGAATCCCTGAATCCTCGCTGCCCATCCTCAATAGTTTGGACAAATGTTAAGAGATCTCGATCCGTCCGATTGGCTTAATGACTTTGCAGACGAATTAGCTCCTCCTTTTGTCCCTAATTATGATTCCTTTTCTAATTTTTAACCATCTCCTGCTTCTGGTAAATTGGATGCCACTTTTTCCTTCGACGACCTCAATAATGTTTTAACGAGTTTTTTAGAAGAGTTTTTTAGTTTATATCATGTTGGAAATTATTTGCACATGAAAATATCAGGGATCCGAGCGAGACCCGGGATTTGAACTCGCTTCACTCGGTTTTCCAAGCAAGCATGTAAGTTATATAGTACTTCGCTCGCGCTAAAACTCATTCTCTATTTTACCCCCTTATAAGATGAATTTCAAAAAATTTCACTGTAAAAGAAGGACAAACAAACAAAGCAACAAACAAAGCAACAAACAAATAAACAAACCAACAGACAAAAATTCAAACTCTGTCTATATAAAATATTAGTATTTGATTTCGATTTTTAGTTCCCGTTGCGACGTTTCGAATGCTTTAGAGCAATATATCCGAGACAAAATTCGAAAAATTAGTTTTATTTACAAGTAAAACAGCGGTATACTTCTTGTTTATAGAATCAATTGCATTTACTATGCAGTTCTTTGTTCATTATTTGTTTTTTCAAGTATAAATACTGTAATTTTTCAAAAGCACATTATAGTGTAACAAGAGTGCAAGATGAAGTACTTAGCTATAATACTGTCTTTGGTAAGAAATTTTGTCAGCTTTAAAAATAAAATAAAAAAATTAAAAATTTAAGTATCGAAAAATTAAAAATTAAAATCTATATATGTTATAAGGCCAAACTCAATTTCAGGTTAAATTACATATTTTTTTTTTTTTATCTTGGGAATGTATTTACGCCATACCACCTGTAGACAATACAGGTGGTTATGTCGGACTCACCGTTTAAGAAAACCAGTACTACCAGCTGAAATTCAACAAAACCGACTTAATGGGCGTTGCAGGATCGCTTACGCGCTTAACCACGACGACGCCCCGATGGCTGGTCTGCCGAAACAGACCACAACAACCATGGGGTTGCTCCAAAAGTCCACTCTGCTATCACAGAAGTACCAGGAGCGACCGGCATGATACACCGCCCACCGAAGTGGGCCACCTCTCTGCGCGTTTCTTGACTTCTCGCCCGGCTAAACTGCCGAACGCTAATGAAGCCACCACGACAAAGTGAACGCACGTTGCGGGGGGAAACCAGTTTGTCCTAAGCCAAACTGATTCATCCTTAGTGTGTCAGGATATACTAGTTTAGCCCCGGAACTATCTAGTTTGGCCTAAATACTTTAGGCTTAACTAGTTTGGCCTTCGGGTTTGGCCGATAACGTATATAAATAGGCAAAGACAAAACAGTTCAATTCATAAAACTTTTTTCTTCTCTGTCAACTGATTTTATTATTATTATTTTTTTTTTTGTTTAGTAGCTTGACGAGCTTTAGTATTATTATACTAATATTATAAAGAGGTAAAGTTTGTGAGTTTGTGAGGTTGTAGGGGTAATCTCTGGATCTACTGAACCGATTTACATAGGTTTTTTTATCCCGGAAATTATCCCTTAAGGGAGTTAAAATGAGGATAAAAGTTTGTACTGGGAAGCAAGCTATGAATAAACAAAGTTTTGTCATATTTTCAATACTTATGAATTATCCTATTGATTTTATTATTATTTTTTTTTGCAAAATTGAAAATAATGGTCCAATTTCGATCACTAGGTAAATAGTCTAAGATACAATCTCATATATAACATTGTTTCAGTGTCTGTTGGCAGTCCACGCTACGCCAAGTAAGTATAAAAGCTCATAATTCTAATTTACTTTTTCTCATCTGTTTGTCAAACGATTATTTCGTATAGTAGTTATTTAAAATGGACGAACTTAAGAGTTATTATTATTTTTTCTAAATAGTGTTTTTTTAAATAGGATTCATATTATTATGAACCAAATTTATTATTCCTATTCAAATCAAGTACTGACAAGTAAAACAAAAATATTCAAAATATAGTTTTCTTAATATATTATTGGGCCTTTTAATTTATGATACATCTAACTATGAGGAGTCGAAAATCAACATATCTTTAAAATATCTCTATTGTATACGAGCGACTCACTATCGCTCCGCTCGGGTTCGTCTCTAGTTACTTTTTAACGTTTAGTATAGATTTCTCAGAGACGAGATATTTTCCCGCAGTAAAAATTATCCTATATGTTGACCCGGATAACCAGCTATCATAATAGGTACCTAATTTCATCAAAATCTATCCAATAGTTTTTCATGATACGTTCCCAGACAGACAGACAGACAGCCAAAAATTCTAAAAACTATAGATTCGTCCTCTGTATCGATAATAAAGACTATTTCAATAAGATTTTCCAAAAAATATTTAATGTACAGATTCGAGTAAGTAAGAATTTTATTACCTATATGTATATAATTTTGTTTTCTAAAATTACATTACATACATCATTTCATCAATTACAATTGTTATTGTTATATAAAGAAAAATATTGGGGTAAAAGTTTTATCACTTTAGCCAAGTCTTATTTTTTTTACAACCGGGACCGTCTTTTTCTTTGACTTATATATAATATAATAAAATTCTGAGTCGAATCTGTACGTTAAATATTTTTTGGAAAATTTTATTGAAATTGTCATTATTATCGATACAGAGAACGAATCTATACTTTAAATTGACAGTGTAAAATATATAATATAAAACTAATGACAATTGACAATAATATAAAAAGTTCCTATATTAAAGCGTGCAGACGTCTGTACTTTCATCAGTAATCATATTAATAATATAAAATTCTATTTTTGCAGCTCTTGTGCCTTCTGGAGGTAAGTCTTACTAAGTATTATTAATAATCGAAAGAGGATTTGCAGCCGAAACGGAAACCGAAACTTCGGCCTCGGTCCTAGTTTCGGTCGAAACCGAAACCGAACCTATTTAGACATGACACCTACAATTTCTATTTATGCTAAAATATGATGTATGTATATTTTACATCTTATATAGTTAATAACTGAGTAGCGACTATTGTAACCCTCAAAACACGGCTCACAAACACACAAGCCCGAACAAAGCGTGAAAATGTACGTCCCAAACGTACACTGAAATCGAAACTGAAATTATGGCCGAACAGAGATTTTTTGACCGAAACCGAAACGAAAACCGAATTATTTTTATTATAGTATTGAGTTATTAGTAGAAATTAATATGTATTTTTTGTCATTTTGTAGGCTGTAATGGATGTGGTGGGGGAAAGAATGGGAAAAATGCTGCTACAGAATCTCCTGTATCTACAGGAGCAGCATCAGAAGCATCAGCATCATCAGCAGCAACATCTTGTAAGTTTTATAGTACTTCGCTCGCGCTAAAACTCATTCTCTATTTTACCCCCTTATTAGATGAATTTCAAAAAATGCTAAAATACGTATTTATTTAATTGTATGGAAGAGCATTAATACCAAGTTTCAAGTAATTCTAATGAAAAATATTTTTTTGGGTTGATTATAACGTGTTTTCCCGTGGGAATGAGATAACCTCCCGCGGTAAAACTCCCAGCCACTCGTTCATTCTCCAGCCCTCCCAACTGTTTCCACACAAAAAATCTCGCCAATCAGTCAATCCATTTCTATGTAAAAGAAGGACAAACAAACAAAGCAACAAACAAACCAACAGACAAAAAACCAAACTCTGTCTATATAAAATATTAGTATTTGATTTTGATTTTTAGTTCCCGTCGCGACGTTTTGAATGCTTTAGAGCAATATATCCGAGACAAAATTCGAAAAGATAGTTTTATTTACAAGTAAAACAGCGGTATACTTCTTGTTTATAGAATCAATTGCATTTACTATGCAGTTCTTTGTTCATTATTTGTTTTTTCAAGTATAAATACTGTAATTTTTCAAAAGCACATTATAGTGTAACAAGAGTGCAAGATGAAGTACTTAGCTATAATACTGTCTTTGGTAAGAAATTTTGTCAGCCACAAAAATAAAATTAAAAATTTAAGTATCGAAAAATTATAAATTAAAATCTATATACATATGTTATAGGCCAAACCCAATTTCAGGCCAAATTACATTACTGTACGTTAAATATTTTTTGAAAAATTTTATTGAAATTGTCATTATTATCGATACAGAGAACGAATCTATACTTTAAATTGACAGTGTAAAATATATAATATAAAACTAATGACAAGTGATAATAATATAAAAATTTCCTATATTAAATCGTGAAGGCGTCTGTACTTTCATCAGTAATCATATTAATAATATAAAATTCTATTTTTGCAGCTCTTATGCCTTCTGGAGGTAAGTCTTACTATTATTAAGTATTATTAATAATCGAAAGAGGATTTGCAGCCGAAACGAAAACCGAAACTTCGGCCTCGGTCGTAGTTTCGGTCGAAACCGAAACCGAACCTATTTAGACATGACACCTACAATTTCTATTTATGCTAAAATATGATGTATGTATATTTTACATCTTATATAGTTAATAACTGAGTAGCGACTATTGTAACCCTCAAAACACGGCTCACAAACACACAAGCCCGAACAAAGCGTGAAAATGTACGTCCCAAACGTACACTGAAATCGAAACTGAAATTATGGCCGAACAGAGATTTTTTGACCGAAACCGAAACGAAAACCGAATTATTTTTATTATAGTATTGAGTTATTAGTAGAAATTAATATGTATTTTTTGTCATTTTGTAGGCTGTAATGGATGTGGTGGGGGAAAGAATGGGAAAAATGCTGCTACAGAATCTCCTGTATCTACAGGAGCAGCATCAGAAGCATCAGCATCATCAGCAGCAACATCTTGTAAGTTTTATAGTACTTCGCTCGCGCTAAAACTCATTCTCTATTTTACCCCCTTATTAGATGAATTTCAAAAAATGCTAAAATACGTATTTATTTAATTGTATGGAAGAGCATTAATACCAAGTTTCAAGTAATTCTGATGAAAAATATTTTTTTGGGTTGTATTATAACGTGTTTTTCCGTGGGAATGAGATAACCTCCCGCGGTAAAACTCCCAGCCACTCGTCATTCTCCAGCCCTCCCAACTGTTTCCACACAAAAAATCTCGCCAATCAGTCAATCCATTTCAATGTAAAAGAAGGACAAACAAACAAAGCAACAAACAAACCAACAGACAAAAAACCAAACTCTGTCTATATAAAATATTAGTATTTGATTTTGATTTTTAGTTCCCGTCGCGACGTTTCGAATGCTTTAGAGCAATATATCCGAGACAAAATTCGAAAAGATAGTTTTATTTACAAGTAAAACAGCGGTATACTTCTTGTTTATAGAATCAATTGCATTTATTATGCAGTTCTTTGTTCATTATTTGTTTTTTCAAGTATAAATACTGTAATTTTTCAAAAGCACATTATAGTGTAACAAGAGTGCAAGATGAAGTACTTAGCTATAATACTGCCTTTGGTAAGAAATTTTGTCAGCTACAAAAATAAAATTAAAAATTTAAGTATCGAAAAATTATAAATTAAAATCTATATACATATGTTATAGGCCAAACCCAATTTCAGGCCAAATTACATTACTGTACGTTAAATATTTTTTGGAAAATTTTATTGAAATTGTCATTATTATCGATACAGAGAACGAAACTATACTTTAAATTGACAGTGTAAAATATATAATATAAAACTAATGACAAGTGACAATAATATAAAAAGTTCCTATATTAAAGCATGAAGACGTCTGTACTTTCATCAGTAATCATATTAATAATATAAAATTTTATTTTTGCAGCTACTGGAGGTAAGTCTTACTATTACTAAGTATTATTAATAATCGAAAGAGGATTTGCAGCCGAAACGGAAACCGAAACTTCGGCCTCGGTCCTAGTTTCGGTCGAAACTGAAACCGAACCTATTTAAACATGACACCTACAATTTCTATTTATGCTAAAATATGATGTATGTATATTTTACATATTATATAGTTAATAACTGAGTAGCGACTATTGTAACCCTCAAAACACGGCTCACAAACACACAAGCCCGAACAAAGCGTGAAAAAGTAAATGTCATTTTGTAGGCTGTAATGGATGTGGTGGAGGAAATACTGTGAATAATGCTGCTGCTGCTGCAGGAGCAGCAGCATCTTTTGGAACTAATGGAGGCAATTCAAGATGTTCAGGAGATCCAGGAGCAGCATCTTCTACTAGTGGAGGACATTCAGAATCAGCAGGATTTTCACTAGTCGAAAGTTTTTCGTAAACTTCAATAAAGCAATGTAATTTTTTTTAATTTTTTTCCTAATAAAACCTTTTTTTGTTGTAATAAAATCCTTTACCAAATAACTGGAATATATGCGCGGTTTATATAAATAGCTATTTTTTTCTTTTATTTTGATTCACTATGACACAGAACATACCTGATCATATTTCTAAGAACTGATCTGATAACGCACAGAAATCAAAATAATAAACATCTGATATACTGGAAATAACAAAAAAAAGTTCTTGTTATTAAAACCATATCAGATTTTCTTATATTTTTCTAAATACATTTTACTAGCGACTCACCATGTTAGTAAACTTTGCAGATCATTGTCCAGCAGATCGTAAATAAATGTGAGTTCTATTCGCATGCAGTTGAGTTCTACAGTTCCTGATACTTTTCAGGAATAGTTCTGAACTCTCGTCCTGCAGATCATATCTGAATTTGTGAAAAGTCGAAACATACCATTTTCATCGTTTCAAATTATTGAGAAAGGCTAGAATTCTTCCGTTTATCACAAATCTGTATCAGAACTGTAATCTAGAACTCGGTTCGAGTCCAGAACTCACGTCCAAGTGCAAACAGATCATATCAAAACATTGAAAAAGTAAAAAAAAAAACTAACTGTTTCAAATTATTGAGAAAAGCTAGAAGTTAGAACTTATTTGTTTATCACAGATCTATATCAGAACTACAATGTGGAACTCGATTCGAGTCCAGAACTAACGTCCATGTGCCAGCAGATCATACCAGAAAGTTGAAAAATACTTTTTTTTTTTAAATGATTTAAAAAGGACTCTTTCGTGTATCACAGATCTGTATCACAACTGCAACATAGAACTCAATTTAAGTCCAGAACTCACGTCCAAGTTCCAGCAGATCATGTCAGAAGTCGAACGTTTAAAAAATAAGAGTATACTATTTTCATCGTTTCAAATTATTGTAAAGGCTAGAACTCTTTTGTTTTTCACAGACCTATATCAGAACTGCAATGCAGAACTCAACTCGAGTTCAGAACTCAAGTCTATGTGCCAGCAGATCATACCAGAAAGTTGAAAAAGTTGAAAAATTCTATTTTCATTTTCTAAATGATTGAAAAAGACTACAAGATAAAACTCTTTCGTTTATCACAGATCTGTATTACAACTGTAACTTTAAACTCGATTCAAGTCCAGAACTCACGTCCAAGTTCCAGCAGATCATGTCAGAAGTCAAACGTTTAAAAAATAAGATTATGTAATTTTTATCGTTTTATATTATAAGTTTTGATATGATCTGCTGGCACTTGGACGTGGTTCTGGACTCGAACCGAGTTGTAGATTACAGTTCTGATACAGATCTGTGATAAATGGAAGAATTCTAGCCTTTACAATAATTTGAAACGATGAAAATGGTATATTTCGACTTTTCAAAAATTCGGATATGATCTGCTGGAACTTGGACGAGAGTTTAGAACTTTTCCTGAAAAGTATCAGGAACTGTAGAACTCAGCTGCATACGCATAGAACTCACTTTTTTTTTTTTTTGATTTGTTGCAAAATGATCTGCTACGGGAAGTTAGCAGATCAATTTGACACCTGACTTTTTTTTAAGGAAAAACGCCAGAACTATTTCTAAAAAGTATCAGGAAGTATAGAACTCAGCTGCAGGCGAATAGAACTCACATTTATTTTTGATCTGCTAGACAATGATCTGCTAAGTTCACTGACATCGACTCACTCTCGCTTCGCTTCGGGTTCGTCCCTAGACAAAAACAAATCTATCCCACAGGAACCGTACATTTTTCCGGGATGATATACAGCAAAAAGAATTTTTCAAATTGGATTAGTAGTTCCTGAAATTAGCGCGTTCAACCAAACAAACAAACAAACTCTTCAGCTTTATAATATTAAAGTATAGATTATAAACAAAAAAAAGCCTATCCCACGAGAACCGTACATTTCGTTCTTTTCTACCTTGCACGTGCAAAATGTGGAATGATCTTCCTCCTGAGGTTTTCCCTGAGCGCTATAATATGGGGGTCTTCAAGAGCCGTGTCTTCAGGTCCCTTAAAGGCCGGCAACGCATTCGCAACTCCTCTTGTGTTGCAAATGTCCATGAGCGACGATAGCCATTTACCATCAGGTGGATCGTTTGCTCGTTTGCCCCTTTTTTCTATAAAAAAAAAAAACATTTATCCGGAATAAAAAGTATCCTATGTGTTATTTTCCAGACTATAATCTATCTCTGTGCCAAATTTCATCCAGATCCGTTCAGCCGTTCTGGCGTGAAAGAGTAACAAACATACATCCATACATCCATACTCACAAACTTTCACATTTATAATATTAGTATAGACCAGAGACTTACCTAAGTTGTATTAAAGTAAAACTTGTTTAGGCGTGAATGCGGGGTAAGTCGATACATTGGGAAAATGAGTGTCGCCAAGTGTGAGGCAAAGGATAATGCGCATTCCGTCCCCAGAGTGTATCAAGTTGAGACATATGTCATTTTGAAGAGCAGAAGAAGAGCTTTAATTTATTGTATGACACCAATACTGAGACTCGTGCAGGAAAAGAACTATGAATCATTTAATTTTATTAAGCCCGTGAAAGTCTAAAACAGTATGACGTATGTACATCACTTTAAAGATCATAATAATAGCTTTATTTTATTTTACAGCGCCAAAAGTGAGACAGTTACATGGAAGAACTATGAATTATTTTATTGAAACAACTTGTAGACAAGGATCAGAAGCGAGACGAGTCAAATTATTTAGCAAGGCATTATCGTCCTTTTTACAGAACAGTACAACTACGCTTCTGCTCCATAATTGTGGGGTTTTCCTTCGAGTATGATGGAATTAAGTAACATTCTCAGAAATTCAGCCGTAGTTCCACCTGCACCCGGTGCTTTGTTGTTCTTAATCTGTTTTAGTGACGTCCGGGATTTCTTCGGTATAGTGTCGGGTTAGCCTGGCCCTTAATCATTGTCCAGACTGATGGGTTGTCGCGTTGATGTCAATAGCAACCATAAAATTTCGCGATCTCTCCCATTACTAAACTCGGGAATAGATAATATAATCCTATTGTCGTCGGTTTTGAACTGTACTAGCCGGTTTTGCTCAGTAGATAAATCAAAAAACCTCGAAAACCTTTCGAGTGTTTGGATGACTGTAAGATCATCTTTCTCCTTTCTACCACGAGCTCGAGAGTAGGATCAGAAATCTTTTTGGGTCTATTTTTAGAGTGTGTTCAGAACCCAACTGATTCGACACACCTTTGAGAAACCCATCGTTAAAAGTAGCCACATCGCTATCGCAATCAAAGCGGTTTTGGAGTTCCAGCTGAAAGCTTAAGGGGTTTTGTATTTGGTGTGGCACTGGTAGGAACGTGAACTTCTTCAGTCGGAATCAGTTGGATGCGTTCAAGCTGTACATAGTTACCATGCTGTACAAGACATCACAAGATACGATAAACCCGACACCACCTTGGGACTGTTGGTCACCCGAAAACAGAACAGGTGAAAAGAACCAAAGAAATGGAAAGAACAAAGAACAATGGAAAGAAGTATTTTAAAGATAACGAAAGTACAGTATAAGAAGCGACATAATCAGACAGAAAACTAAGATTACCGATGCACTTACAGATGCTCTGACACTAAAGTGGACTTAGGCTGGTCACATCTCACGATACTCTGATAGAAGGTGGACCCTAATTAACACGATGGAAAGGACCAACGGCGGGGAAAAGATAGGTAGGAAGACCTTTAAAACGGTGGACTGATGAAATAAAAAAAGTGGCAGGAGAACGATGGATGAAGCAAATATAGAAAGGCATGCAATGAGCTGGAGCAGGCCTTCACCCAAACAGGAATCCATATTATGTCGGAATCAACAAAAAAGAATAATCAATAATCATACTAATAACCTAGATTAAGCAAACATACTAACAACTAACAACTTTTGAAATGTAACTTTTAAGATATGGAATAAATGTGGCTTAATTATTATTATAATTATTACACTAATAATTAGGTGTACATTTGTTTTGTATATTTAATTAAGTATATTTTGTTTATATACTACAATAAATTAGTAATAGATAGGTTAAAAAAATACTTAATGCCTATAGGTACTACATTATCGGCCAAAATAAAAAAATGGGTGCATGTAAACATTACACGTACAAAACTTGTTTGGCAAATATCGCAATTAAATTAAAACAAATCAATAATTATATAAGGTATATTAGGTATAATATTACAATCATATATTTATAGAATATCATATACGGAAAGATATATAAAGATATTATATATTTGTCTGACAATAACAAAGGTTACCAAGGCAACGTGACAATGTGTTCTATCTCATTCTCCCACCGGCCTAATCCTATATATTCATTTGCTGGTCTCTTTCTGGTGTCGCATTTTCGTTTCATCTAGTTTCAAATCACAACGACTCTAAAGATGTTTCACTTCAAAAAGAACTTATACTATTATTTTTGACTACAAACTGCATTTGCGCGATGAATTTAAAATTACGAAACATGACACATCGGTTAGAAGAAAATATTATGTGTGTTGATGTGAGTACGTTAACAGATTTGTATGATGGACATTTACCTACATAGTACTTAGTGTCCGCCCAGTAGTCGAAATTCGACCATATTGAAACGCGCAGCGAGACGGCTTAGGCGATGGTGGCGAAACAGCAAGTGGGGGTCGTTACAGCAAGCCGTTATTATGACTTCTCGAATACAATTCTGAGTTCATTATTACCCTCCCTTAAATATAACCCAAACTGACACCACAATAATCAAAGAGCAACTTATAATAAAGAAAACATTATTCAATTACAAAATATTATGTTACATTAGTTAAATATACGTATATATTTATACAAATAATTTAAACTATAATCAATATCAATTATACATAATAATAAAAAACAGTAAGTCCATAAGCATAATCAAATAAAGCCCATTCGGAAACAAAACTAAAACCTCTTATCTATACAGATAAATAAAATTGGAGTGTCTGTTTGTAATATTAAAATAACCGCTTTTTAGTAAATGCATATGGATGTATACACGGTACATATACCAAAACAACATATTTTACAATTTTTGATTGTCTGTCTGTCTGTCTGTTTATTTGTTTCGGGTAATCTCCGAAACGGCTGGACCGATTTTGACGAGACTTTCACTGGCAGATAGCTGATGTTATAAAGAGTAACTAAGGCTACTTTTATTTTAGAAAAAAAATCAGGGTTCCGCGAAAAAAATTTAAAAGCCATGAAATTGAAAACAAAATCCGCGTACGGCGTACGCACCCGAGGGAAGCGAGGGTAAATCGCTATATAATTTAAATGAATATCTTAGGAGTAGCAAGCTACTATTTATGTATATCTAAACATAGGACGAACGCAAGCGAAGCGAGCGTGAGTCGCTAGTAGCTAATAAAAATATAACGATTAAATAGACAATATTAATACACTTATTTAATACTAGCGACTCACGCTCGCTTCGCTCGCGTTCATCCCTAGGTACGTTTTTACGGTTAGCTATGTTTATACATAAATAGTAGCTTGCTACTTCTAACATATTAATTTAAACTAACGACTCACGCTCGCTTCGCTCCTGTTCTGTCCCTAAATAAGATATTTAAATTATATAGCGATTAACCCTCGCTTCGCTCGGGTGCGTACGCCGTACGAGGAATTTTTCACAATTTCATGGGTTTTAAATTTTTTTCGCGGAATCCTAATTCTTTTTCTAAAATAAAAGTAGCCTAAGTTACTCCTTATAACATCAGCTATTTGCCAATGAAAGTCCCGTTAAAATCGGTCCAGCCGTTCTGGAGATTAGCCGGAACAAACAGACAGACAGACAGACAGACAAAAATTTAAAAAAATGTTGTTTTGGTATGTGTACCGTGTATACATCCATATGCATTTAGTAAAAAGCGACTATTTTAATATTACAAGCAGACACTCCAATTTTATTTATCTGTATAGATTATAAAGCGATTTACGTAACGTTATGTATGCCGTACGCGGATTTTGTTCACAATTTCGTGGGTTTTAATTTTTTTTTTCGCGGAAACTTGATTCTTTTTCTAAAATAAAAGTAACTCTACTATTCTACTACTAAGTTAGTCCTTATAATAGCAGCTATCTGCCAGTGAAAGTCCTATCAAAATCGGTCCAGCCGTTTCGGAGATTAGCCGGAACAAACAGACAGACAAAAATTGTACAAAATGTTGTTTTGGTGTATGTACCGTATCCATATGCATTTAATAAAAAGCGTTTATTTTAATATTAGAAAAAGACACTCCAATTTTACTTATCTGTATAGAAAAGATGTATCTTGTAACAATATCATTATTGAAGATTTGAGGAAAACATATATGAATAGAATTTACCTATCTATATAAAAAAAAATGTATTTTCCAAAAAAAATTATTGAATGAATTGAATTTTTTTATTCAATGAATTAATTTATTTGTTGCTCGTCAATAGCTGCTAAACAAAAAAAAATGTAATTTTAAGAAGCACCCGACACAAAAAATCTAATAAGTAAAAAAAATATACGTCGGGGACCGCTAATACTTTATCATTATCAATCTTTTTTTAATTGTATTTTGGCTTTTATTTTATCTACTTAGCGGTCCTCCATCGTGGCGGCGCTTATCACCAAAATATTAACAGGTACTTTTAATAAAGTTAAAAGGCCAAGAGAGAAATTTATTTTTTTTACTTTTTAGAGTGTTTTTTTTTTGTGTCGGGGGATATTTAAAATATTTTATTTATTTTCATTTTATTCTTTTAAAATTACTCGCGGATACTCATTGTAATAGATACCTCTCATTGAGACTATTTTTACGAGCTCAAACACGCTATGTCTGCTGTAAGTTTCTGAGGAATTGAGCATCTTTTTTTTCCCATTTTTTCCATTTTTTTATGATTTTTTAACAAAACTATGACTAAATTTTGTAAATATCAACATAATTTTTTTAATTATACTTTCAACTAATGAATAAATAATATAAGACTATAAATGAATTTCATTTCTTTTTGAAATTACCTTGAAATGTATTTTTTTAGAAAAAATCAATAAATTTAACTCAAAAATCGATCAAAAATTAATAAAATATCGATGAATTCGAAAAAATAACAAAATAAATAGATTCTTCGGGAAAAACTACATCAGAAAACAGTATTGTATTGTATTCAGCCCTTTTTAACGTCCCACTGCTGGGCACGGGCCTCCCTTCAATACGAGGGGGATCAGGCCATAGTCCACCACGCTGGCCAAGTGCAGTATACTGTACGTGAATTCCAATTATTATTATTTTTTCCCGACTCATCAAATTGTAAAGTTAGAATGCTTACGGCGACATTGTATAATTAATAAGCGTCAAATTAAAATGTTAAGAATACTACTTTTATCGTTTTTTTCCAAAAAATACATTGGTGTAATCAGTTTATAAAAATTTGGTCAATGAAGTGCACTTTTTCATGATAATTAAAAAAAAAAATAGTTTACACAGTAAAAATTATCGATTTCTCCAATGTTTTCAATTTTTAAGAATGTTCTTACAGGGTGACCATACAATGTTTTTATTTTTTCAAAAAGTATAGTTCAAGACGAAAAGAATGAGCCCTATTTGAAGCATGAACGAATTATTTTTTAAATTTAAACGTCCACTTGAAGTTGGGTGTGATTTTCAGTCTCTCCCGACCATAAAACATACTTTTCTCGGAAATCGCTTAACATTTCAATTTATTAATTTTTTTTCTATTTATTATATATATTTTGAAGATTACATTACCTTAGTTTCATGAGAATTAAAAGATTATTCTAGAAATTAAACTAATAAACCAAGAAAAAATTAAAAACTTTTTTGCAAATATCTCGAAAACTTTGAGGTTGTTGTGAAAAGTATAATCTATAAAAGTTGTCGATTTTTACTAGACCTACAACTTTTGTAGAAAAAAATTTGTAATAGAACGTCACAGTAAGCCGGAAATCGAAAAAAAAAACTTATTTTCAACGTTTTGCGTCCCCTATTTCTCGGGGGTGGCTGGGCATCGGGGATATTTTATGAATTTCTATTCCTTACATACCTGATAACATTTTAAAATCACAAAACTTCAGGTTTTCAATATTTTGTTCCCAAAGTGCATTTCGCTTGGACTAAAACAGAACAAATATAGCTAAAGATTTCATCCCGTATGTCACAACTCTCTGTTTGTAAAAGGAATGCAGCTAACTTCATCATGTCGCTTTTTTGCTGTCGGTGTGCGCGCGCATCGTAAAAATTTTACTCTCATAATTTTTTCCAAACGTAGGTACCAAAAGAAGTATAAATTCAAATTATTTTTTTTTCACATACATATTTAAAACATTTCTAAAGATTAATGAACTAAAATTAAAAACACAATACATTTATTTAATCTATTGTTATAATATTTTGGCAAATATGTATTTTAAACTATGTCTTAGTTTGAACAGCTTTAATTAATTTACATAAATTCGGCTCGACGTTAGTATATAAGCACATACATTCTATATTCGTTACTTCTATTGCTACTACAATACCATCATCATGAAGGTTCTATTCCTAGCTTCTTTGGCACTTGTGGTGAGTTACCTTTGATATTTACATACAAATATAGCATAAGGCCTTTGAGACGTACAAAACCTTAGTCTCTCCCGGATTGCTGTAAAGCATTCAAAACGTCGGGAACCAAAAATCAAAATAAATCCGCGAAATAATCCGAAAAGATAGTTATACCCTTATTATATTAAAACTAGCGACTCACCCTCGCTCCGCTCTGGTTCGTCCCTAGTTACATTTTAACGTTTAGTATGGATATCTTAGAATTGTGATATTTTCCCGTAGTAAAAAGTATCCTATATGTTGACCCGGATAACCAGCTATCATCATACCAAATTTCATTAGAATCTCCTCAGTGGTTTTCTTGTAATGTGGTCACAGACAGACAGACAGTCAAAAGTTCTAAAAACTATAGATTCGGCCTCTGTATCGATAATAATGACTATTTCAATAAGATTTTTCAAAAAATATTTAATTTACAGATTCGACCAAATTAGAATTTTATTATATGTATAGGTGTCAAATATTCAAGTTAATACAATATAAGTTTTTGATTAAGTTAATCAATTGATGTAAAAACTTATGATTTTGAAATCAAACTGTTATCTGGTTAATGAAAAATGTGTAGTTTTTAAATGTCTTTTTTTTAAGTTGTACTTTTTTTAAAGGTATTTAAAGGTATCGAATTCAAAACGCGAATACCATCGAATAATTTAGGGCTTTTAAATAAAAATTTACCGATTTAAAATAAATTTATCCACCAACTATTATGATGTTTTTTTTTTAATTATGTGACCCTCGTACGTGGTCAACAATTTTTATCGATATTTACAAAACGAAAAAACATTTTTTATAATTTTCTATCATTATTATATTATTTAAATTACAGAATTTTTCTATATTGTAAATATCTACTTATTTTTCTCATTGTTTTTTTTTTTTTGTTTTTTTTATGATTTTAATTTAATGAAAATATTTTCATTGCCCTTTTTAGTATTAATATCATCGATCAAAAATGTACTAGATACACAATCCCATGCAAAAGTTCTCTTAAAAATGTCACCAATTGTGTTTAGGTAATTGTTCTATTTGAAATAAATATACAACAAAATAAAATTAAAAGCGCGCTCAAATGTTCAAATGAGCGTTCATTCGGTGAAGACATTTTGTCGCTGATTATGCATATTTTTTTTTATTATTATTACTTTTTTATTTATGTATATATATTAATAAAATTTTAAGGGACTAAAAAAACTGTTCGACGAATATGCAAATGTGTTACCTACCTAAACTTTTTTTTAATTTTCAAAAAAAAAATTTCACTTATAAATTCAGCTGTTATGAGGCATGAAGAATCGACAAATATACACACTCACAACCTTTCATAATTATAATGTAATTTATTCATGTTTTCTTGTTTTCACAGTGTTTGATGGCCGTCCAAGCCAGACCAGGTGAGTTATTGAAACTGTAATAATTTTATATTGATATCTACTCTAATTTTATATTGACAGACACTCGTTTCGCTGAAATACTTCTCTAGCCTTTTATTATTATTTTTTTTTGCTAACAGTACCTATGTACTACTCCAGGCCATAGTCTAGGGATTGCCCAATAATCACGTGAGGCTCACAAGGAGGGAGAGGGTGTAGTGAGATATCACGTGTGTTTATTTTTCACCTGAACTTCGTCGTTCATCGTTCTTTCGTTGAATTCAGAAGGCTGGAGAAGTTTTCACAGAATTATGGAATAATATTCATATAAGAAGTATGCAGTATTTGAAGTAATATTCTGAAAATTTTTAAAATACTTTGCACCAAAAAAATGTACGTAATTTTGGATAGGGGGGAGGGTCAGTCTAAAACCTCACCACGGATCACCAGGGGGAAGGGGGAGTTAAAAAGTTGCTAAAAAATATCACGTGATTACTGGTCGACCCCCTATCTGTGTCTAACATTTTAGCCCAATTCGTTCAGCCGTTTCAGAGTAAAGGCGTATACAACATACACTCACAAACTGTTTCATTTATAATAATTGTACGATATATACTATCTCGTGTCGAAAAAAAAACATTTTGCATCATTTAAAAACTCCTATATCTACTGTACACCAGTAGCAAAAACTTAAAATGAAACCACGATGAAATCCGAACAGACAGTTTCACTAAAAAATATATTTTGAAATTATACATTCAGGTCTTGATAATGACGGTGGTGGCGCCGCTGCTGCTGCTGCTGGTGCCGCTGGTGGTGATGGTAGTGCTGCTGCCGCTGCTGCCGCTGCTGCCTCTGGTGCTGGTAACACTGCTGGTAACGGTGCTGGTAACGGTGCTGGTAACTGTGCTGGTGGTAATGGTGCAGGCATTGGTGGTTCCGGTCTCCCCTCTGCCATCGGAAATGGTGAAGGTCTTGCCACTAACACAGTAAGGGGACCTCTCAACACTGGTTTAGGCCTTGGCGTTGGCCTTGGCATTGGCCTTGGAACTGGACTCGGGACCGTTGTATAAAAAAAATCTTTAAAATAAATACTATTATTTACGCTATATTTCTTTTTTTTTACCCTTTAAAGACTGATCAAGACGAAACAATAATTTGAAAAGATTCAATTTTACATGATATTTAATATACTGTGGATACTTAGGTTCAAATTAAAAATATTTTATTCAGCATTAAATTATTACAATTTTTTAATGTATGTATACCACTTTTAGTTTTTATGTGTGAAGTGAAAACTTCTTTTGGCACGTTGGGCACTTTTGGAATAGGGAAAAAGCACTGAACTCGCGTTAGCGCCACGCTCAGAAATATATATATATACAGATATCTGTGTAAATAAAAATGATGTTAAAAATATTGTTACTTGTTAGTAAAATTAGATAATAAAAATTATTTTTAATGTAAAAAAGCGCAATTTATTTTTATTACTATACTAGCGACTCAGCCTCGCTTCGCGCGGGTTCGTCCCTAGGTACATTTTAACGGTTAGTATTGAATAGATAGTCGATCGCTTGCTTTGTGTAAAACAAAAACAAACTTATCCCACGGGAATCGTACGTTTTTTCAGGTTAAAAAATAATCAATTTGTTATTTCAGACTATAATCTATCCCTGTGGGTTTCATCCAGATCCGTTCAGCCGTCCTGATGTGATTGATTAACAAACTACACAAAATTTAGTTAAAATCGGTTCCATACTTTTTGCGTAAAACGCGCACACCTACATAGACAAACAGACATACAGACAAAAATTTAAAAACTATTGTTTTGGGGTGTATATTCTGTACACAATACTTTACAGACATTGTTTTTGAAAAATATTTCATGCATAGATTTCGCTAAGTTATCGCTTTATTATGTGTATAGATAATAGTTAGTTATTAATTTAAATACATGTTTATTTAATACTTTCTTAGATTTACGCGAATATTAGACATTTAAATAAAACTATCTTTTCGGATTTTTTCGCGGATTTATTTTGATTTTTGTTTCCCGATTTAATTTTCTAAAGTAGACATAGAACAATAATGTGGCTTAAATAATTAATATTTTATTTTTCTTTATGGTTATAAATATAATCATGGTAACACTAAAAATATAGATTATTAAACAATAATACAATAATAAGTTTTCTAAAAAATTGAAATAATTATAATGATAACAGCTAAAATTATATAAATAATATTCCATATTTCAAGTATAAAATTAAAATTATAAAAATGTTTAAAATTAAAAGTAACAAATATTGTAATGTACTTTGATGCCAATTTTCAAAATTTTGAATTCATTTTTGTTAATTGTGGGTAGGCTGTCTGTAACAACTATATAATGTTTTTGAGACATCTGACACCTTAGTCTCTCCCGTGACCATGATTGCTGTAAAGCAATCGAAACGTCGGGAAACAAAAATCAAAATAAATCCGCGAAAAAATCCGAAAAGATAGTTTTATTTACATGTTTATTTATTCATAAAGAATCACTGCGTTCAAACACATAATCATGCCCCAAAACATTTATTCACTATCATTACCGCGCTCACGCGCTCTTCGCGCGTGAACTCTGCGTCACAAAGGTACAACTTCTGAATAATCCAGCCATGATTTTTCCACCTCCATTGATTTTTAAATGTACATTAATCAGAGTCAAATCTGTACAATAAAATTTTTTTGGAAAATCTTATTGAAATAGTCATCATTATCGATACCGAGGCCGAATCTACAGTTTTTAGAATTTCTGTCTGTCTGCCTGTCTGGGAAAGCCTCACGAGAAAACCACTGAACAGATTTAGATGAAATGTGGTATGATATTAGCTGGTTATCCGAGTCAACATAAAGGATACTTTTTACTGCGGGTAAATATTTCATCTTTGAGAAATCTATACTAGACGTTAAAACAAAACTAGGGACGAACCCGAGCGAAACGAGGGTGAGTCGCTAATATATACATAAAAGGCTTTGTCCTGACTGACTGATGGATCAACGCACAGCCTAAACCACTGGTCGTAGAAACGTGTATTTTTGAAGAACTTATTTCTTATATGATGTAGGAGAAAGGATTTTGCGAAATTCATTCCTTAAAGGGGTAAAAGAGGATGCCAAAGTTTATCTGTGAAAAAAATTATTTAACATGAGAATTACTTTAAACTTAGTAAATTAATGATCTTCAATTCAATTAAAGAAACACGTGTTTTATCTTTTATTGTAATTCATCCCGTAAGGGGGTATTAAAAAGGGGATGATAATTTGTAATTTATTTGTATTAAAGTCTGTAATTTTTAAAGTTAAATGCACGGAAAGTGGTATTTAGCTTTAAAATAAATAATTAAAATATGTATGTAATATGTATATAAGATTTTTTTTTAATCTGGGATAGATTTAAAAAATATCTTATCTTAAAGGAGTAAAAAAATTTAACCTACCGTAATTCCTTTCTTAAAATTTGTATTGCAATGAATATTAATAAATGTCAGGGCCAGTTGTTAAAAGTAGCAGGTATGGAATTTAGAGATTTGCTTCTCACATGGACATTTTAACAGAATCAGACTGAACATCCACCAATGTGGTATACAAAGAAGCTCTTAATCAAATTCTAGCCTCTTATCCGTAAATTTTTAGCATAGAATAAGTTAAGTGAATCAGAAGTGATTACATAAATGTACATATATAATGTACATTATAAACATAATATGACAACATATAAATTCCTTTGTTATGGACATGTGGAGAGAAGGGATGAAACGCATATAAATAAATGTTTATAAATTAAAGAATCGGAAAAAATTAATTTACAAAATATACGGTAAATATCTTTTACTAGCGACTCACCCTCGCTTCGCTTCGGGTTCGTCCCTAGACAAAAACAACGTCTCACGTTACGGGTCCCACGGGACCCGTGCACTTTTCCGGGATGATATATAGCCTATAACCTTCCTCAGTTAAAGGGCTATCAAATGCAAAACGAATTTTTCAAATCGGATCAGTAGTTCCTGAGATTAGCGCGTTCAACCAAACAAACAAACAAACAAACTCTTCAGCTTTATAATATGTGTATAGAAGATACTGGAGTCTGGATATTTTGAGATACGATCGCTAGAATTATACGTACTTGTTAAGTGTAAACTGTAAGTACATAGGTAACTTATAATTTATAATTTAGGAACAATTGAGGGACACGTGAAGTAACTACCGGTGGTTGACGATGACTAAGTACTCATTCGAGTGAATGAGTATATGAACAATATGATATACATACAAGTATCTATCCACCGCTAGGTACAACGCTATGTGTCTTGTACAAGTCCCCCGACGCGGCGGCGCTCATCATCCAAATACTAACAGGTACTTTTAATGAAGTTAAAAGGCCAAGTGCTGCACGGAATTAGTTGCAGAAAATGTTGGCTCGAACAAAAATGTATACTGAGACAACGACATTACAATTAAGAATGACGCCATTGCTAAAGTTATTTTACAAAACACAACGCTGTTCCCGCCCTTTTTCCACTCAAGATGACAACGTCAGAAAAGTCAAATAAGTATTTTATATCATAATGCCATCATAAAGAATCAAATAATTAATTTACAATAATACATATAAATCCTATTTTTATATAATTAATAATTTATATTATTATTAGTATAACATACACTATATCTGCTGTAAGTTTCTAAGGATTTGAGTATCCTGCAAACTACCTGATGCTACAGCATCAGCTCAAGATTAGCATGTCTTGGAAATATCAACAAAGCAACACTACACCAAATTTCAAATCAATCGAGTCTGTGAAAGTTAGTAAGACCCTTTTGTCAAGTAGGAAATGAACATCAAACGCCTGAACAGATCTTCATTAATTACAGCTAAGAACTATCTCGATCACGTTAGCTTTCAAACAAAAAAAACCGCATCAAAATCGGTACATTCGTTCAGGAGTTACGATGCCACAGAAAGACTCCGATACACAGACAGAAACGTCAAGCTTATAACACCGATCATTTGCGTCAGAGATTAAAAAAGAAAATCGGTTGACAAATAGAGGTAAAAAAGATACTGAATTGTTTTGTCTTTGCCTATTTATATATGGATTTGTAATTTAGTTTGACTAGAATTTTTTTTTTCATTCATTTAATTAGTGCAATTTCAGCATCTTTCATTCAAGCGTCATTTCAAACGCGAGAACATAACGAATTTTGAACCGCTTAAATCTTAAAAAAATAAATATTAAAAAAATAACGTGTGTGTGTACTTATATCCGCACGTACGAAGTTATACTTCTTTGGCGTAACAGAACAAAAATAGCCAACGATTTCATCCCGTATGTCAAAACTCTCTATTTATAAAAGGAATGCAGCTAACTTCATCATGTCGCTTTTAGCTAACTTCATGATGTCGCTTTTTGGCTAACGGTGCTCACGCGAATCGTAAAAATTTTACTTTCATAATTTTTTCCAAACGTGCCAAAAGAAATATAACTTCAAAAATGATTTTTTTTCACATTATATTTAAAAAAAATTCTAAACATTAATGAATTAAAATAAAAAAACAATACATTTGTAGCTACACTCGACGTCTCGTGAAACACAGAAAAGTTAGCTCTGAAAAGAGCTGTTTGTGTCGTAGGAAACCAGAAGTAGTTCTAAAAAGAACTGTATTAAGAGTCAATTACTACGCGTTACAAGACTGAAGCTCCGCCTGACGCGCGCGCTGCGAAGCGAATGGCACTCCACAATTGACTGCGATATATTTATAACTTCAGCGGCCCGCACAAATCCACACGATCGCGCGATTTCCTAGAATCCAAAACAGCAGAATAATCGCGCTATTGTTCTCTCATTCATTTTTTACGACCAATCAGATTTTAAGTTTGTAAATATTTTATTTTTTTTGTGAGCTGTTGTTGGTTAAGTATTTTTTTTTAATTTTGTATTTTTTGTATAAAATTAGTCACATTTTTAGTAATTAACATTCTATTCATTCTACGGATTCTATTGATAACAAGTTTCTCATTTAGTAACTCCTAACTTGTAAACATTCATTGAATCTATTGTAATAATATTTGACAAATATGTATTTTAAACTTTGTTTTTAATTTGAACAGCTTTGATTAGTTTACATAAATTCGGCTCGACGTTAGTATATAAGCACATACATTCTATATTCGTTACTTCTATTGCTACTACTATACGATCAACATGAAGGTTCTATTCCTAGCTTCTTTGGCACTTGTGGTGAGTTACTTTTGATACTTTCTTACAAATATAGCATAAGATTTTTGAGACGTCTAAAACCTCAGTCTCTCCCGTGACTATGATTGCTGTAAAGCATTCGAAACGTCGTCCATTATATTCTCTACCGGAACCGTAATTCTTTTTCTGATATAAAAGTAGCCTAAGTTACTCCTTTTAATATCAGTTATCTGCCCGTGAAAATCCCGTTAAAATTGGTCCAGCCGTTTCGGAGATTAGCTGGAACAAACAGACAGACAGACAGACAAAAAAATTAAAATTGTGTTTTTCTTACAAGTACCGTATATAATTCCATATGCATTTAGTTGTTATTTTAACATTACAACCAGACACTTCAATTTTATTTATCTGTATAGATTATATAAATCTTTAGCTATTTTTGTTCTGTTACGCCAAAGAAGTATAACTTCTTACGTGCGTACATAAGTACACACACGCGTTTCTTTTTAAATTTTATTTAATAAAATTATTTTCATTACGTCTTTTTAGTATTATTATTTGTTTTTTTAATATTATTTTTATTATTTATTTATATATTTTATTTCGCCATAACGAGTAGAAACAGTTCAAATAATAAGGTAGCCAATTCCAAAAAATGCGTCTTGTGGCAATGGTAGCCCAATGGTAACTCGCTCGCTTGGGTAACCGAGTGAAGTGGGTTCAAATCCCGGGTCTCGCACCTCTCATATTTTCATGTATGAATCATTTCTAACATGATTACCACTTGCCTTACGGTGAAGGAAAACATCGTGAGGAAACCTGCATGTCTGAGAAAACCTAACAAGTTTTCGAAAGACATGTGAAGTCCGCCAACCCGCACTCGGCCAGTGTGGTGGACTATGGCCTGATCCCCCTCGTATTGAAGGGAGGCCTGTGCCCAGTAGTAAGACGTTAAAAAGGGCTGAATACTACCACTTACTACGTCTTTAACAAAAAAATAATTTCAATATAAAACTGTTCGACGAATATGCAAACGTGTTCCTCAACTTTTTGACATTTTTACTTTTATCTAGTTTTCACCCGTTTTAAATTTCACTCAGTGTCGGATTCAATCTTAGCTAACTGTAAAAAATGCCGCGCTATTATGGAAATTTTCCCTAAAATGGGTAAAGTTTCGATAATTTCAATTTTTTTAATTATTAATTTTTTGAAAAATCCAAAAAATAATTTAAATTTTTCGAAAAATGTACAAGTATTTTTTTAACTATTCATTTTTTGGAAAATAAATAAAGCATTTTCGATAACGAATTTCTTTTTGTCTAACCTCCGAATTTTGCCGCCCTTAAAAATTTGCTGCTTTGGGCACTAGCCCCTAGTGTAAATCCAGCGCTGATTTCACTTATAAATTCAGCTGTTATAAAGCTTGAAAAAGCGGCAAAAATACACACGCACAACCTTTCATAATACTATTTTAATGTAATTTACTCATATTTTCTTGTTTTCACAGTGTTTGATGGCCGTCCAAGCCAGACCAGGTGAGTTATTGAAAGAATAATAATTTTATATCGATATCTACTCCAATTTTATATTAATAGAGACTCGCTTCGCTGGAATATTTCTCTAGCTTTTTGTTATATTTTTTGTTTGCTAACAGTACCCTGTATACTATTCCAGACCATAGTCTATCTGTGTATAACAAATTTCACCCAAATCAGTTCAGCCGTTTCAGAGTGAAGGCGTAACAAACATGCACTCACAAACAGTTACATTTATAATAATAGTATGATAATTGATAAAATATTAAATACTACTAGTGTCTCGTGTCGACCGTATACGAATATAGGCAGAAAAAAATGTTGAGACATCAACACACAGCATCATTTAGTTCCATGGTAAGCTATAAAGCTTGTGCTATGGATACCAGATAGTTGATACACTACACATATATAACTTTAAATACATACATATTATAAATATAAGTACCCATGACTGGAGCACAAACATTCATGCTCGTCACACAAATGAATGCCCCCAGCGGGACTTAAACCCGCGACCGCTGGCACAGCAAGTAAGGTCACTACAAACTGAGCCAAACGTTTCGTCAAATATAAACATTTTGCATCATTTAAATCACTCCTGTACTGTACGTCAGTTAAATGTTTTGTTTTGCTATTAAGTAGCAAAAACTCAAAATAAAACCTTAATAAAATCCGAACAGACAGTTTCTTTAAAAAATATATTTCGAAATTATACATTCATGTCTTGATAATGGCGATGGTGATGGCGTAGCTCCTACCGCAGGTGGTGATGGTGGTGCTGCTGCCGCTGCTGCCGCTGCTGCCGCTGCTGCCTCTGGTGCTGGTGGTGATGGTAACGGTGCTGGTAACGGTGCTGGTAACGGTGCTGGTAACGGTGCTGGTAACGGTGCTGGTAACGGTGCTGGTAACGGTGCTGGTAACGGTGCTGGTAACGGTGCTGGTAACGGTGCTGGTAACGGTGCTGGTAACGGTGCTGGCAACGGTGCTGGTAACGGTGCTGGCAACGGTGCTGGTAACGGTGCTGGTAACGGTGCTGGTAACGGTGCTGGTGGTAATGGTGCAGGCACTGGTGGTTCCGGTCTTGGTAACACAGTAGGGGGACTCCTCAACACTGGTTTAGGCCTTGGTCTTGGTCTTGGAGCTGGACTCGGACTCAATCTATAAAAAAGTGTTTCTTTAAAATAAATACTATTATTTACACTATATTTCTTTTTTTTACCCTTTAAAAACTGATCAAGACAAAACAATAATTTGAAGAGTAAAAACATTCAATTTTACATGATATTTTATGTATTGTGTATCCGATATTTAGATTTAAATTAAAAATATTTTATTCAGTATTAAATTATTACAATTTTTTTAATGAACTTTTATTTTTTGAAGTGAAAACTTCTTTTTCTAACTTAGGCACGTTGGGCACTTTTGGGATGAGTAAAAAGCACTGAACCCGCGTGACCGTCACGCTCAGATATATATACATAGTCTTACCCTAAATATTGTCACAAAAAACTTTTTTCAATTGCACGTAACTTTTATTACTATTACAGTGTGTTAGTTTAAAACATTAATATAAAACCATTAAAATATATATAAAACTTATTCGAAGCGGTCTCCATTGGCTGCAATACAGTCCTTTAAACGTTGAAGCCAGTTATCAATAGAAGCACGCACTCTTCACTTATTTTAGGGATTCCAAATTATCATGGCATTTAGAGCAAGCCATACTCTCTAAAACTGACCATAAATCATAATCCAGCGGATTAATATCGGGACTAGATGACGGGCAGTCTTCAGCTCTGATGCAGTCCGGAACGTTGGTTTCTAACCAAGATTGCGTGGTTATAGCTTACGACCCGGCGTCGAGTCTTGCTGAAAGGACCATTCTTGGTTATTGAATATGGTGTTGTTAAAGATTTAACTACCTTCTCAAAAATGGTATCTTGATACCCTCGTGCCGATGTTTTGATACCTTTTTCACAAAAATAAGACTCAGTCACTCCTTCATAGCAAAAACCCCACCAAATCATCACTGAAGTCGAATAATGCCAACGTTGTACATTGTTGACTGATTGGAAAGCTTCCTTAGAGCTTTGAGCATAAATACTGTCATTTTGTTTGTTAAAATATTGCTCTATTATAAAAAAAATCTCATCCGTAAACAAAAAATTTCTATGATCTCCATTTGCGTACCGCTTAAGTAGTTGTTTTGATTTTACCACCCTATTCTTTTTTAAATTATCAGTTAAGACACGACCAGTGCGTCTCTTATAGGCTGCAACTCCTAAGTCATCTTTTAAAATACGCAACATGGTTCTAGGTGCTATCTTAACCCTCCGAGAAAAAATCTCTTGCTTTTGGACAGGATTTCTTCGAATTCTTTCCCTTACTGCTTTGATCATCTTTTTCGTACAAACACTACGTGGACGGCCAAATCTTTTTCTGTCACAAACGGAGGAGGTTTTATTGTACCTATCAATAGCCTGGTATATAAACATTTGACTAATACCAAGCGTATGGAGTTTAAAAAAATGTATTTGGCTCCACTTACTTTGTCTAATGCAATCACAGCGATTCGGTTTTCTTTATCACCCCACTCCATTTTAATATCACAAAATATTTTACAATGTATTGGCGCGAAAATGAGAAAACACAATGAACAATCATATAAAAATTTCAGATTCCAAATTCAAATGTATTTTTTTTTTAAATTGTAACAGTATTTCTGGCCAGACTATGTACTTATATGCAACTATTAATTAAAAAATTTAAACCCCAACGCAATAACTTATTCAGTAGGGACATTTCAATTCAATAAAAAATGTTCAAATAGAAAATTTTATTTCAATTCAAAAAAATTTTTTTTTATTTTATTAATTAACTAGCGACTCACCCTCGCTTCTCTCGGGTTCGTCCCTAGGTTGCTTGCCCATACTTTTATCCTTCACCTCCCTATTTTCACCTCCTTAAGGGATGAGTTTCGGGATAAAAAGTATCCTATGTCCTTTCCAGGGTCACGGGAACCGTACATTTTCCGGTATGATATATAGCCTATAGTCTACCTTAGTTAACGGGCTAACTAATGCAAAAAGAATTTTTCAAATCGCATTAGTAGTTCCTGAGATTAGCACGTTCAACCAAACAAACGACCAACCGAACGAACGAACGAACAAACTCTTCAGCTTTATAGTATCAGTATAAATTTCAAAGCAGTGAAATCCATTAATATTGTAAATGCGAAAGTTTGGATGGACATTAATTACTCAATCACGCCAGAACTGAACGGATTTTGATGTAATTTGGCACAGAGATAGATTATAGTCTGGAATAGGCAACTTTTTATCCCGGAAAAAAGCATTATTCCCGTGGGATAGATTTGTTTTTGTTTTTAGTTTTACTGCTCAATACTAACCATTAAAACGTAACTTCATAATTCACGCTTCGTAATTCTTTAGACAAAATTTGAATCATTGAACTATTTAATGTTAAAACTAATTTGAATATCAAATAAAGATTCTTAATAACAGCTTAGTCTATTATTTAAAATACAAACGACAAATGCACACTGTTTGCATAACCTCATATAAAATACAAATACAATAAAAATATAATAATTGCAATGAATGTGTATGTTCCCTTGTGAAATGAGTCATCATTCTATTACAGCCTTATTAGTCTAGTGGCTAGTAATACGGCTGCAGATTTAGAGATCCTGGGTTCGAGTTCCGGGTCGAGCCAAAATGGTTACTAGGCTTTTATGATATGAAATGCTCCAGCTGTCTGGAGCTATATGTATTATGTATACAAAATGTATAAAAAAATATGTTACTCCCGCTGAGTTCCTCTCAGGTCTGAGGCTTCTTCTTTCCGAACCGGCAGTAGACTCATAACGTTCAGTAAAAAAATGTAAATAATTAATGCTGAATATAATATTTTGAATTTAAATTTGAATATCCGTGTAAACTAAGAAATGCACTTGGAGACGGGCCCACCTCGGTGGACCTCGTAGACCACCTACTTACTATTTTTCCATAAAGTTGAATTAGCCTGGAGGCGATCACATCATTCCCAAGGCGTGCTATCTTCTATAAAATCATTTATGTTTATAATAGCCTTTAGCACACAAACGTTATTTAAGATTTTTTTTTGAATTTGGCGATAGAAGCTTTTTGAACATTTTCTGGGATCCTGTTGTACAAGCGTTTACATTGTCCATAAAAAGAATTACTGACTCTGTGTAAACGAGTCACAGGCATTACAAGATTGTGTTTGCTCCTAGTATTAATGTTATACATGTCACAATTCTTGGGAAATTCGTGTATATTTTTACGAACATACATTTTCGTACATGTACTGAGAAGCAACAGTCATTATTTTTATTTCTTTAAACTTATCTCTTAATGACACTCTAGGACCTAAACTATAAATTGCACGAATAGCTCTTTTCTGCAGTACAAAAATCGTATTAATAGCATTTTCCCCATAGTAAGATACCATAGGACATAATACTATGAAAATAATTAAAATATACTATGCGAGCTGTATCTACATCAGTAAGAAGTCTTATTTTTTACCGCGAACGCTGCAGAGCTGAATCTACTCGCTAACCCCTCAATATTTCGAAGCAATTTCGAATCTATGATAATACCTAGGTTCATATAGTGGACTCTACCGGTTTTAACACTTCCCCATTTAATATTACACCATTATCAACAAATTTAACATTGCGTGTTGAGAATTTTATTGATTTTGTCTTTTTATTGTTTAATAATAAATTATTTGATAAGATTTAACATAACTCTGGGAAAGATTTTTGGGTTTCTAACGCAATATTTTGTTCTGAACGATCTTCTTCCTGAGGTTTCCCTGAACGCAATAATATAGCTCTACAACAATCGTGTCTTCAGGTCCCTGAAAGGCCGGCAACGCATTTGCAACTCCTTTTATGTTGCAGATGTCTATGAGTGATGGTAGCCACTTACCATCAGGTGTATCGTTTACCCGTTTCCCTCTATATAAAAAAAAACAAATCGACAACTATACGTTGGTATAGCGAGGATCTTGTCCGCAACGTCCGGAGGAGTACTGAGCATCAGTGGCAGTCCGACTACGTCACTACACTTTGAGGCACGACGGTCGTCTTTACCCTCACCCTTGTAATATGATTTTTTGATCAGTTTCTGCAAAATAAAATCTATTTTTGAAACTCTATCGACTTATATCGTCTTTATAATATTAGAAATTCAGACAATGACACATGCATTCACAAGTCTTAATTTATAACGGAGCGTGAAAAATTTAATAACTATTCTCGACAAAGGATTTTATGGATATTTTGACAAAATCAACTTACGAAAATTCTATTGTTTATTCAGCTTTTCACAAATAAGTATAATTTTTGTATAAAAGGTGTTATTGTATGTGGTAGAGCATTCTTGAATCCGTCTTCCATTTAGAGCATCATGAGGTGGACTCTAGCTTTTTTGGCACTTATGGTAAGATACTTTCAGATACTAAAATCTATACATATAATAAAATTCTAACTGAGTCGAATCTGTACATGAAATATTTTTTGGAAGATATTATTGAAATGTTCAATATTATCGATGCAGAGTCCGAATACATAGTTTTTAATTTTTGTCTGCCTGTCTGTCTGGCTTGAAACGCATCACTAGAAAACTACTGGACGAATTTTGATGAAATTTGGTATGATGATAGGTTATCAGGGTCAACATATAGGGTACTTTTTACTGCGGGAAAATAACTGATATCTGAGAAATCTATAATAAACGTTAAAACGTACTTAACAAAATTAACAAGCTTAATGAAAGCTTATAATCATTATACAAAAGAAAGTATAGATTAAGACGCAAAAAATATAAAATAATATATTTATGAGGAAGGAGTTCACCAGTATATTATGTACAAAGAATTTTGAATTGTCTCAAAGCTTATATGATACATACTAGTATATCTAAATTATTTAAATATTACAAATAACATTAATCTACATATATAACCAAATAAATATTTTTTTGAATCTTTCGGTCTGTTTGAATGCGTATGCTTTTTTTTATTTAACAGCGAGTAATTAGTAACTTATATTGATCGAGTTAAATGTAATAACATGACAATACGTTTGGCTCAGTTTGTAGTGACTTTACTTGCTGTGCCAGCAGGTTCGAGTCCCGCTGGGGGCATTCATTTGTGTGATGAGCGCGAATGTTTGTGCTCCACTCATGAGTGTTTATATTAATAACTTGTATGTATTTTAAGTTATATACGTGTAGTGTATCAACTATCTGGTATCCAAAACACACGCCTCGTAGCTTACCATGGAACTAGATGGTGCTGTGTGTTAATGTCTCAACATATATGCCTATGTAAGAAAAAGAAAATAAAAAATACACTCTTCACAGAATTACCAACTCATCCTCGCTTCACTCGGGTGCATCCTTCAACTTTAGTTTAATTTATGATATTATATCCAGGTAACATCACCATTCGGCAAATTTTGTTACAAACATTAGTCTATATATGTATATTATTCCATATAGTCATAGTGTATCTGTATGCTTAATTCCATCTTAATTGGCCCAGCCATTTCGGCGTCAAGTAGTACAAATATACACAAACAATATAATTACAAGTGATTATGAGTAGTATTTTATATTTTAATATGTTATATTTTACAGTGCCTAATAGCTGTCCATGCGAAACCACACTTAAGCAGTAAGTAAAAAATATATATTTACTCGTACTCTTTATTAGTATTTAGTTTATTTAGTACTAGCGACTCGCTTCGCTCGATTTCATCCCTAGTTATGTTTTTAACGTTTAATATATATTTCTGAGATATGAGATATTTTCCCGCAGTAAAAAGTATCCTATATGTTGACCCAGATAACCAGCTATCATCAAAGCAAACTTCATCAAAATCCCTCCAGTAGTTTTTTTTGTGATGCGGTCACAAACAGACAGACAAAAATTCTAGAAATGTCTATTTCAATAAGATTTTCCAAAAATATTTAATGCACAGATTCGGCTTAGTTACAATTTTATTATATGTATACATAGATTCATATAGTTATTTAGCTTAGCCACGCTTCGTTTAGACATGCATAAGCGTATTTGTAGGTCATAGAATATGCCTAAGCTGTTCACAATTTGTCTAAACTTCATCTAAATCCATCCAGTCGTTTACAAACATACATACACATAGTTGTATGTATACACAAACTTCAATGGAATTCCATCCTTATTACCCTGGCTCATTATAAAATTCTTTGCTTTAGGTTCGATTCCCAAATGGCAAATGGTACGTATAAGAGAAAGTATTTATTTTCTCTTACTTTGGACCTTTGTGCTCTAAAATATGTTTCATGTATAATTTTTTTATATCATTATTAGGGCTAGGCGCTGAAATTGGGGCCGGTATTGCCGCGGGTGTTGGTGAAGGTGGTGGAGCCGCTAAAGGCGCAGGATCAGGCCTTGGTATTATAACTGGTCTTGGATTAGGAGCTGGAACTGGAACAGGAGCAGGATCAGGTGCAGGATCAGGAGCAGGAACAGGATCAGATGCAGGATCAGGTGCGGGATCAGTAACAATGGCAAGATCTGGAGTGGGTTCAGAGGCATCAGCAAAATCAGGTAAAGGAAAAGGATCAGAGGTTAAGGCAGCATCGGGCTCAGAGGCATTAACAAAAGGATCAGAAACCAAGGCAGCATCGAGTTCAGAGGCATCAGCAAAAGGATCAGAAGTCCAGGCAGCATCGGGCTCAGAGGCATCAGCAAAATCAGATAAAGGAAAACGATCAGAAGCCAAGGCAGCATCGGGTTTAGAGGCATCAGCAAAATCAGGTAACGGAAAAGGATCAGAAGCCAAGGCAGTATCGGGCTCAGAGGCATCAGCAAAAGGATCAGAAGCCAAAGCAGCATCGGGTTCAGAGGCATCAGCAAAATCAGATAAAGGAAAAGGATCAGAAGCCAAAGCAGTATCGGGCTCAGAGGTATCAGCAAAAGGATTAGAAGAAAAAGCAGCATCAGGTTCAGAGACATCAGCAAAATCAGATAAAGGAAAAGTATCAGAAGCCAAGACAGCATCGGGCTCAGAGGCATCAACAAAAGGATCAGAAGCCAAAGCAGCATCGGGTTCAGAGGCATCAGCAAAATCAGATAAAGGAAAAGGATCAGAAGCCAAGGCAGTATCGGGCTCAGAGGCATCAGCAAAATCAGATAAAGAAAAACGATCAGAAGCCAAGGCAGCATCGGGTTCAGAGGCATCAGCAAAATCAGGTAACGGAAAAGGATCAGAAGCCAAGGCAGCATCGGGTTCAGAGGCATCAGCAAAATCAGAAAAAGGAAAAGGATCAGAAACCAAGACAGCATCGGGCTCAGAGGCATCAACAAAAGGATCAGAAGCCAAAGCAGCATCGGGTTCAGAGGCATCAGCAAAATCAGATAAAGGAAAAGCATCAGAAGCCAAGGCAGTATCGGGCTCAGAGGCATCAGCAAAAAGATCAGAAGCCAAGGCAGCATCGGGCTCAGAGGCATCAGCAAAAGGATTAGAAGCCAAAGCAACATCGGGTTCAGAGACATCAGCAAAATCAGATAAAAGAAAAGGATCAGAAGCCAAGGCAGCATCGGGTTCAGAAGCATCAGCAAAATCAGGTAAAGGAAAAGGATCAGAAACCAAGACAGCATCGGGCTCAGAGGCATCAACAAAACGATCAGAAGCCAAAGCAGCATCGGGTTCAGAGGCATCAACAAAATCAGATAAAGGAAAAGGATCAGAAGCCAAGGCAGTATCGGGCTCAGAGGCATCAGCAAAATCAGATAAAGAAAAACGATCAGAAGCCAAGGCAGCATCGGGTTCAGAGGCATCAGCAAAATCAGATAAAGGAAAAGGATCAGAAGCCAAGGCAGCATCGGGCTCAGAGGCATCAGCAAAAGGATTAGAAGAAAAAGCAGCATCAGGTTCAGAGACATCAGCAAAATCAGATAAAGGAAAAGGATCAGAAGCCAAGGCAGCTTCGGGTTCAGAGGCATCAACAAAATCAGATAAAGGAAAAGGATCAGAAGCCAAAGCAGCATTGGGTTCAGAGGCATCAGCAAAATCAGATAAAGGAAAAGGATCAGAAGCCAAGGCAGTATCGGGCTCAGAGGCATCAGCAAAATCAGATAAAGAAAAACGATCAGAAGCTAAGGCAGCATCGGGTTCAGAGGCATCAGCAAAATCAGGTAACGGAAAAGGATCAGAAGCCAAGGCAGCATCGGGTTCAGAGGCATCAGCAAAATCAGATAAAGGAAAAGGATCAGAAACCAAGACAGCATCGGGCTCAGAGGCATCAACAAAAGGATCAGAAGCCAAAGCAGCATCGGGTTCAGAGGCATCAGCAAAATCAAATAAAGGAAAAGAATCAGAAGCCAAGGCAGTATCGTTCTCAGAGGCATCAGCAAAAGGATCAGAAGCCAAGGCAGCATCGGACTCAGAGGCATCAGCAAAAGGATTAGAAGCCAAAGCAACATCGGGTTCAGAGACATCAGCAAAATCAGATAAAGGAAAAGGATCAGAAGCCAAGGCAGCATCGGGTTCAGAAGCATCAGCAAAATCAGGTAACGGAAAAAGATCAGAAGCCAAGGCAGCATCGGGTTCAGAAGCATCAGCAAAATCAGGTAAAAGAAAAGGATCAGAAACCAAGACAGCATCGGGCTCAGAGGCATCAACAAAAGGATCAGAAGCCAAAGCAGCATCGGGTTCAGAGGCATCAGCAAAATCAGATAAAGGAAAAGGATCAGAAGCCAAGGCAGTATCGGGCTCAGAGGCATCAGCAAAAGGATCAGAAGCCAAGGCAGCATCGGGCTCAGAGGCATCAGCAAAAGGATTAGAAGCCAAAGCAACATCGGGTTCAGAGGCATCAGCAAAATCAGATAAAGGAAAAGGATCAGAAGCCAAGGCAGCATCAGGTTCAGAAGCATCAGCAAAATCAGGTAACGGAAAAAGATCAGAAGCCAAGGCAGCATCGGGTTCAGAGACATCAGCAAAATCAGGTAAAGGAAAAGGATCAGAAGCAAAGGCAGCATCGGGTTCAAAGACATCAGCAAAATCAGATAAAGGAAAAGGATCAGAAGCTAATGCATCATCGGAATCAGGAGTCAAAACTGGAACAGGAATAAGTCCGTGGGCTGGAGATAGTTCTAGCGGAAAGTCGGGATCGGGGTCTGGAAATGGACCAGAAACTAGCGGATCACCGAAATCAGGAGCTGGAAAACGGTCTTACCGGAGACGTTGTTATTGTAAACCTTCCGTCTCCAAAGGTACATCTTTAGGTCTAGGTACCTCTAAAGAACTTAGCGTTGGCGCTGGCGCATCATCAGCACTTGGACGTCCCTATAGATTTAATAACAATTATATTATTCAATAAACAAAACATATTTTAAGATACGTGTATTATTTTTAAATAAAATATTAAAATAATAATTTTTCTTTTAATAAATTTCACTAATTTGAAAAAAGGTCATTGAGGTCTTTAAAGATGAAAGCTCCTTATAATCAGTATTTCTTTCTATTTCTATTTAACGGAATCTTTAAACGCGATTTTGACCCACTTCAAAACTTACCACTTTTGTAAAATTGTGGGTTGGCACTGTCTGTAACAAGTATATAGTCTCTCCCGTGACCATGAAAGCTTTCGAAACGTCGGGAACCAAAAACCAAAATAAATCCGCGAAATAATCCGAAAAGATAGTTTTATTTAAAATGTCAAATATTCGGGTAAATCTAAGAAAGTATTATAAATGGCAGGCAAGAAAGTATTAAAAATAGGCAGTGGTAGCCCAGTGGTAACGCGCTCGCTTGGGAAACCGAGTGAAGCGGGTTCAAATCCCGGGTCTCGCACCTCTGATATTTTCATGTGCGAATCATCTCTAACATGATTACCACTTGCCTTACGGTGAAGGAAAAACATCGTGAGGAAACCTGCATGTCTGAGAGAACCTAGCAAGTTTTCGAAAGACATGTGAAGTCCGCCAACTCGCACTTGGCCAGCGTGGTGGACTATGGCCTGATCCCCCTCGTACTGACGGGAGGCCCGTGCCCAGCAGTGGGACGTTAAAAAAAAAAAAGGGCTGAATACACAATACAATACATTTATAAATGGTGTATTTTAATTTTGAAACAATACAAAATGTTGAGCTCAAAATATAACATTTCAATATTTTAAATCAATATTTTAAATCAATCACAACTCCTTCATAATAATGTCGATAGTCAGAAATCGAATCGGTAACACATTAGGACATAACTAATTGATTAGTACTCGAGCTGTCAAAAAAAAGGAAAGGTTGGACCGGGTCTAAATGCATATGAAATTATATAAGGTACTTATAACAAAAACACAACTTTTCTAATTTTTGTCTGTCTGTTTGCTCTCAAAAAAATTAAAACTTACCTAGCGACGCACCCGAGCAAAACGAGGATAAGTCGTTAGTATTAAATATTTTACGTAACGAGACGATCCATTTAATAATAGGTACTTTATGCCTTTTTAATACATCAGACATTTCTTTTCTCAAAATAAAAATTGAAAAAATATAAATCAATTAAAATACGGTCCTTAGTAAAATTACAATTTTATCAATACCTTGGCCACTTTCGCTTCACTCGGCGTACCTGCTGTAAAAAAAATTAAAGAGTGCGTGTATGCACGTGTACACGCGCAAGAAGTAAAACTTCGATAGGTTATCGGTACTCTTTATGAAATTCAATTTATATTTTAAATAATTAGGATAGGCGAGATACTAAAAATAACGCATATTAGGCATATTACAATCATATATTTATAGAATATCATTTGAGGAAAGAATATAATATTATATATCGTGTGTCGGACAACAACAACGGTTACCATGGCGACAAACGTACATGTTTCCGTAACGCATTCACCAGCTTACCGCCCAAGTAAGCGTGCGTAAATAAGTTTTACTTCAAAAAAAGGGTACTGAAATAACTTTTTAACTCTACAAGTATGTAATATATGTAATATTCATACAACCCTTCAACCCCTTTTATACTTTTTAGGGGTTGAAGTTCCAGAAACCCTGTCTATTAACTCCGTATTAGCTGCGGTGGATTTACACTAGGGCACTCAGGGCTAGTACCCAGGTCAGCAAATTTTCAGGGGCGGCAAAATTCAGAGGGTGAAATTTTTTTATCGAAAATTCTTTTTGTATTTTCCAAAAAAATGAATAATAAAAAAAACACTGAATAATTAAATAAATAATTTATAAATCAATATTTAGCATTTTACAAAAAAATAATAAGTAATTAAAGAAATTAAACTTTGTCGAAACTTTTTCTATTTTATACAAAACTAGCGACTCACCCTCGCTTCGCTTCGGTTTCGTCCCTAGACAAAAACAAATCTATCCCACGGGACCCGCTAATTTTTTCCAGGACGATACATAGCCTATAGCCTTCCTCAGTTAACGGGCTATCAAATGCAAAAAAATTTTTCCAAGTCTGATCAGTAGTTCCTGAGATTAGCGCGTTCAACCAAACAAACAAACAAACAAACTCTTCAGCTTTATAATATTAGTATAGATTTCGATAGTGGGGCGACATTTTTAGTACCTACTGCATAGGGGCGGCGCTAAGGTTGAATAATTGTGTATTAGAATCCACCTGTGAGAGTAAGTGAAAATATTTCGCTTGTCGTAGGCGCTCATCAGATTATTCGTTGGCGACAATGCAAGTACTACTAACAGATGGCACTGTGACATTGTCAGTATGAGAGAAAATAGAAAAACTCAAATAATTAGTTATAAATAAACCCTACTTGCTGTGCCAGATGTCGCGGGTTCGAGTCTCGCTGGGTGCATACATTTTTGTGATGAGCACGACTGTATGTACTCCAGTCATAGGTGTTTATATTTATAATAAGTATGTATTTAAATTTATATAAGTGCAGTGTATCAACTATCCGGTATCCATAACACAGGCCTCGTAGCTTACCATGGAACTAGATGGTGCTGTGTGTTAATGTCCTAACATATTTATTTATTTATATAGAATATAGATAAACTCAAAAAGCAAAACCTTATCTAAATACAAAATTTAATCTAAATCATTAGAGCCGTTTCCGAGACACACGAAATAAGTTTATATTATACAAGAGACTCACCCTCGCTTCGCTCGGGTTCGTCCCTAAATTGATTCCCGATACTAACTTTCATCCTCATTTTCACCCCCTCAAGTGATGATTTCCGGGATAAAAAGTATCCTATGTCCTTCCCAGGGTCTCAAACTATCTTCTTATCAAATTTCATCTAAATCGGTTTAGTAGATCCAGAGATTACCCCCTACAACCTCACAAACTTTACCTCTTTATAATATTAGTATAGATGTACGAGAATTACTCATTTAATATTATAAGATTTTGTCCTTATTCTAAGGATCTGTCGAAATTAAAAACCGAAAATAATCAAATCATATATTCATATTTTAACATCCCACTGCTGGGCGTGGGCCTCCCTTCAATACGAGGGGGATAAACTTGCTATATACTCCTTAGAAATGCAAGTTTTCTTACGATCATTTCCTTCACCGTAAGACAAGTGGTGATCATGTTGGAAATGATTAGCACATGAAAATATCAGAGGTGCGAGACCCGGGATTCGAACCCGCTTCACTAGGTTTCCCAAGCAAGCGCATCACCACTGGGCTACCACTTTCAGATAATAAAGATATAAGGGGTTCTAAGAATTATGATTGCAGATAATGTGTGTTAATTCGATTATTATATTTATTATATTACGCCCCCTTTCACGATTTCTATCTTCGAAGTGACAAATGATGTCAAAACAAATGTTGTTAGGTTGGGGGATGATTTTTCTATCAGATAAAGTTTGAACAAATTTTAAAATTGACTCGGATTGGAGAGTTCCGTAGCATGAAATATTAAATTTATTTTATGTTTTAACATATACAATTTACTAGGGCCTACCCACGCTTCGCTCGGGTTGAAAAAAAAAAAACAAATCTATCCCACGGGAACCGTACATTTTACCGGGATAAAAGTAACCTAAGTGCTATTCGAGACTATAATCTATCTATGTGCCAAATTTCATCCAGATCCATTCAGCCGTTCTGGCGTGAAAGAGTAACAAACATACATCCATACATCCATACTCACAAACTTTCACATTTATAATATTAGTAGGATATACTAGCGATTTACCCTCGCTTCACTCGGGTGCGTCCCGTTTAGGCACGTTTTAATTTTTTTGAGCGAAACCCTAATTCTTTTTCTAAAATAAAAGTATCCATAACACACGCCTCGTAGCTTACAATGGAACTAGATGGTGCTGTGTGTTAATGTACTAACATATTTATCTATACTAATATTATAAAGAGGAAAGATTTGTATTTTTATATGTGTGTATGTTTGTAATGAATAAACTGAAAAACTACTGTGCCGATTTCAAAAATTCTTTCACCATTGGAAAGCTACATTCACCCCGAGTGACATAGGCTATATTTATTGCTAGAAAAGATTAGAGATCCTTACTAAAACTTAAGTGACGTAACCCAAGGTGTAAAAAAGTGCACTAAAATATCTTTCGTCGCATGCGCTGCGGAAACTATGAATGATAGAACAAAAGTATGTTCTACAATATTAAAGAACATATCAATATCTACAAAAAACTTCGCGATACCATATGTCCAACTAACCACTTTTTACATTTTAAAAGTTGATAGAAATATGTAGTTCATTCTATACTTATCGTTAAGACGTACCAAGAGACGAACCCGAGCGGAGCGAGGGTGAGTCGCTAGTCTATACATATAATAAAATTCTGAGTCGAATCTGTACATTAAATATTTTTTTGGAAAATCTTATTGAAATAGTCATTATTATCGATACAGAGGCCGAATCTATAGTTTTTAGAATTTTTGTCTGTCTATCTGTCTGTCTGTGACCACATCACGGAAAAACCACTGGAAAGATTTTGATGAAATTTAGTATGTTGATAGCTTTTTATCCGGGTCAACATATAGGATACTTTTTACTGCGGGAAAATATCTCATCTCTGAGAAATCTATACTAAAAGTTAAAACGGAAGTAGGGACGAACCCGAGCGGAGCGAGGATGAGTCCCTAGTATATTATATTTATGTAGGTATATTTATCCTCCTTCTAAGAGTTGCAACGTGATGTTAGAACTTTTTTATTAGGTTATGAAATCTAAGTTTATTTCAAACCGAACTGGTAGTTCGAGAGATTAACGCGTACAAACAAACATGAAAACAAATAATCTCTTAGCATTATAATATTACTTAATATAGAATATTGCATCATCGCACCCTCAAAATATTTAGACAATAATATTAGAAATAAAATCTAATTACTGTACCCATTTTGATGACTCCCAAAGAGCAATAAAGTTAAATGTAGAGGAAAACCGCGAGGGGATGATTAGAGGGCGTTAAACTAATAATAGTCACTTTGCTGATAGATTATCATTTTCTGGAAAAATATTATATAACAGTAATATTATAGACATTGTTAGTCTGTTTGTCACTTCTTATTGCTGTAATGGCTCATTCGCGTGTAGCTTGAAAAATTGTATCCAGTATATTGATACATAGGTTATTTTTTTAACTGACTATGACAAAGAAAGTTATGTGTTTGACTTGTATGTATATGTATATGTTTATATGTATGTATGTCCGATTCTAGGTTTTCTTATAATAACGAAACGGTTTAATCGATTTTAATTATTCATACGTCGTTAGATTTATATTGATAACGCAAGTATAGGCTATATAGATATTATAAATTCATATAGGATTTGTGCATTTTTTTCTTGCAAGCCTATCGAGTATCAGAATAAAGGTTTTTAGAAAGAATTCACAAAAATACATATAATTTATATGTTTCAATGTTCCTAATTTGGAATAGCAAATTTTTAAATAAAATTCCAACTGTCTAACTGGCCAAAACTAAAAAGGCAAAAAAGGTAATTACAAAAATAAATAAAAAACTCTTTAAAATAAAATAAAAAGAAGATAACAAATTGATGAAAGAACACTTTAAGGAAAATTTTGGAAACAGCTACTTGTTTTAATATAATTAATTTATTTGTATAATATGTTTTCCACAAATTTTCAATAATGATTATGATATATGGTCGAATTTCAACTCCTGGGCGAACAAGTTGAGTAAATTGTTAAAAACACTGAGTATTTTTTTTCTCTTTATTTAAAGGAGCTTTATCACTCAGTGATTATGTCACCCCCGTAATAAAAATTACATATCCTATTAACATATTCTTAATTACAATATACACTATAATATGTACACAGCATCCTTGCTTGCTCCGATAAGGGGCAAGCCAAGATACTGTTGCACAGACCTATCATCATAATTTTTAATAAAAATATGTCGACGTTCATCAGAGTTCCGTTCACATTCCATCAAAACATGTTGTACATCATCCATGATTCCACATATTTCACAATTTGGGGATTCCGATAAACCCATTAGATATGTAAATTTGTTTGAAGGAATATGACCCGATCTCAACCTAAATAACGCAAAAACACTGAGTTTGTAACGCGACCTTCGATAGCAATAGCCCATAATCTATATCTATACAGATAAATAAAATTGAAGTGTCTGTTTGTAATGTCAAAATAACAGCTTTATACTAAATGTATTTGTAAAATAATCTAATTAAAAAAAATGTTTATTTGTTGGACTGATTTTGACGGGACTTTCACTGGCAGATAGCTGATATTATAAAGAGTAACTTAGGCTACTTTTATTTTAGAAAAAAATTAAAGGATCCGCCAAAAAAAATTAAAACCCATGAAATAGTGAACAAAATCCTCGAAACGATAGTAGTCGCCAGTCTTACAAATGAAATTCTAAAGTTTTACAAAAATACTAAAGTTTTTTTGTTAAGTCCTTTATCTATCCGCATAATTAACACCTCATGTTGTCATTAGCCGTCATCCGACACCGCACGTGCCATGTTGATTCAGTTAGTACATGATAATTTACGACCTTTTAAATTACAAAAAAGTTTTTACAAGCTTTCGTTTGACACATTATTGTTTGCTGTGTTCTTTCCGGTTTTTTTTTTATTTCAATTTACTACTTGCTAGTATATGGGTGAATTGTATATAGATAACTAGCATTGCCCGCGTCAGATGACTCAAAACCAAATTCTTAGGTTTTACATATTATTATACTCTTACATTGCAGTTATTGTTTTTTTTATCAGAAATGAGATATTTTCTCGCGGTCAAAAGTATCCTGTATGTTGACCCGGATAGTCAGCTACCACTAAACCAAATTTCATCAAAATGTGTCCAGTAGTTTTCTCGTGATGCGGTAACAGACAGACAGACAGACAAAAATTCTAAAAACTGCAGATTCGGCCTCTGTTTCGATAATAATGTCTACCTATTTCAATAAAATTTTCCAAAAAAATATTTAATGTACAGATTCGGCTTAGTTACAATTTTATTATATAGGTAATATATAAACGCTAGGTACTATAATATTTTGTATATATTATATAGTTATTACAGATAGCCTACCCAAAAATAACAATATGTATTAAAAAAATTAAAAAATAGCACCAAAGTACCTTACAATGTTTGTTAATTTTAATTTTAAACATTCGTAAAAAATTCTCTCTCTCTCTCTCTACTTTTTTTAAAATTATTTTTACCACTAAACACATTTTTATTGTAATATAACTGCCTACATACAGCACTCCGCGGTAACGTAGCTTGCTATTAGTGAAAGTATTATCAGAATCGGATCAGTAGTTTCAGAGATCACTTCCTGCATATGTATACAAACTTATACACTTTACCTCCTTATAATATTAGTATGGACTAGCGACTCACCCTTGCTCCGCTCGGGTTCGTCCCTACTTACGTTTTAACGTTTAGTATAGATTTCTCAGAGATGAGATATTTTCCCGCAATAAAAAGTATCCTATATGTTGACCCGGATAACCGGCTATAATCATGCCAATTTTCATCAAAATCCCTCCAGTTGTTTTTCCGTGATGCGGTAACAGACAGACAGACAGACAGACAAAAATTCTAAAAACTATAGATTCTCTGTATCTATAGAAATTCGAGTCAGGGGGATATAAGAGGAGAAATAGAACAAATCCAGATTTTTTTCAATTTTTTTCTTTCTGTCTGTTTGTCTGTTTGTACGGTCTAATCTCCGTAACTGCTTGACCGATTTAAATGAATTTTTGCATGGTGGTAACTCATATCCCCGATCAACATTTTAGATACTTTTCATCCCGAAAAATTAAAGAGTTTCCGTGGAATACTTATATAACTATAATCACTTATACAGATTAGTATACAAAAACTATTGAATGGATTTTAATGAAACTTTACTACAATAATAATAAATTATAATTCATACATCAGAATAATAAATAGGCTACTTTTTATCCCGGAAAAATGTGCGGTTCCCGTGGAATAGATTTTTTTTGTCTAGAGTCGAAACCGAGCGAAACGAAGGTGAGCCGCTAGTAGGTATATTAACAAATTCATTTTTATGAAAAATATAAAATACAATATAAAAAATATCCTTTTGAGTGACCATTTTTATCTACTACATCCAGAGTTTTATTCAAATAGTAGTGACTAGTTAATAAATTTTAACAAAAATCATGTTTTAGTTGAGAAAATGCTATCAGTTGCAAAAAATCTACTACAAGAAAATAGCTTGTCAGTTGATGATGCAAGGTTCGGCTATCACTGGCCCCCATTCAGGAGCGTAAAACACTTACACTTACATACAATAGCTCCAGAGTCCAAAATGGGGATGATCGGAAAAATGGTTTTCATGAAAAATTCTTATTGGTTTGTCTCGGTAAGTGTGAAATAACTCTATGAATATATGAAAATATATTAGTCTCACTGCTAGTTTCTAGTTATATATACTCTCATTGTCAGAGTGGTTGTTTTTGAAGTTAGTTCAAAAAAATGAACTAACTCATTTGCTATATAATATTAATATAGATAAACATTAAAATCATGTAAAAAAGGTTTTTCTTGGAATCATTTTTGTGTTTATTTATGTCTGTGTCCATCCTTCGGTTAGAGTCTCATTTTTAACTAGAGACTCACCCTCGCTCCGCTCAGGTTCATCCCTACTTACGTTTTAAGGTTTAGTATAGATTTGGCCTCTACATTGATACTAATGTCTATTGCAATAAGATTTTCTGAATATTATTTAATGTACACATTTGGCTTGGTTATAATTTTATTATATGTATAGATTACAAAATACTTGACAAAATAAGGGGTAGATAATTTTATTCTCGTGTAAATTTTTTGGAGACCGCAATGCGATAATACCGTCTCTTGGAAAATTCCCAACTCTTACAATAACAATAAAATATTTATATGTAAAGTGAATTTAAAATAATGTGCCTTTTTAATTAAAAAAAATTAATATATATTTTCTTTTCAGCCTGAATATGTTGCATCACGACTGTAAGTGATTTTGGGACCATCAAAATATATGTGCTTTAGTGTTTGGTGTATGTTTGTATTTGTATATATAGGTTTTTGTTATTATCTGGTATATTAGGCAAGGGAATTAGTATGAAGTCCAAACGCTGTTCTTCTATTATATTATTTATTAATATAATAATAATAATATTTTAAAATATAATATTAAACTTCACAAGAAAACAAATTAATGTGGATTTGAATTTTCTTTTGTTTTTGTTTTACTATAGTATAATATGTTACAAGGGATTTAATTATGGTTTTTGGACTTGGGTCATCATTCATAAGTTCACTTCCATTATAATTTTAGTATTAATAAACTAAATAGTTTATATAAAAAAAATTAAATTAAAAATGTATTAAAAATAAAAATACTACTTAAATGTAAAGATTGTATTTTTTTATTCAAAAAAAAAAAAAATTCAAAAATTCAAAATATTTTATTCAGCATTAAATTATTACAATTTTTTACTGAACGTCATGAGTCTACTACCAGTTCGGAAAAATGAAACCTCAGACCTGAGAAGAACTGGCGAAAGAAACTCAGCGGGACTAATATTTTTTTTTAATAAATTGTAATTTACAATATTTTTATAAAGTTGAAGTAGCCTGGAGGCGATCACTTCATTCCCAAGGCGTGCTATCTTCTATGAAATTATTTATTGTATAATAGCCTTTAGCACACAAACGTTCTTTAACAATTTTTTTGAATTTAATGATAGAAGCTTTTTGAACATTTTCTGGGATCCTGTTGTACAAGCGTATACATTGTCCATAAAAAGAATTACTGACTCTCTTTAAACGAGTTACAGGCATTACAAGTTTGTGTTTGCTCCTAGTATTAAAGTTATGCATGTCACAATTCTTGGGAAATTCGTGTATATTTTTACGAACATACATAACACATTCGTACACGTACTGAGAAGCAACAGTCAATATTTTTATTTCTTTAAACTTATCTCTTAATGACACTCTAGGACCTAAACTATAAATTGCACGAATAGCTCTTTTCTGCAGTACAAAAATCGTATTAACAGTTGCTGCATTTCCCCAGAGTAAGATACCATACGACATAATACTATGAAAATAGCTAAAATATACTATGCGAGCTGTATCTACATTAGTAAGAAGTCTAATTTTTTTTACCGCGAACGCTGCAGAGCTGAGTCTACTCGCTAGTCCCTCAATATGGGGGCCCCACTGCAATTTGGAATCTATGATAATACCCAGGAATTTAGTGGACTCTACCGGTTTTAACATTTCCCCATTTAATATTACACCATTATCAACAAGTTTAACATTGGGTGTTGTGAATTTTATTAATTTTGTCTTTTTATTATTTAATAATAAATTATTAGAATCAAACCAATAGACAACCTTTGAGAGAGCATCGTTTACATCGTCGTACATAAGCAAATTTCGCTTCACTTTAAAAATAAGTGAAGTGTCATCAGCGAACAATACTATCTCATGTTTGTCCTGTACAAAAAAAATTAAAAATTTAATCTAATGTAAATAAGTAATATATAGTATCTGGGCGACCGAGCTTCGCTCGGAGTGCTTTTGTTATATCGTATTTTTTAGATAAAAAAACTAAAAACTTGAATAAATAAAAAAAAAACAAAATTAAAAACTTTGTACTCCGACCGGGACTCGATCCCGGGCATATGTGTTGTCTAACTTGCGCCTTGACCGCTTTACCACGATGCCTATACTAAAGTGTAAGAAATTATCGACCATATTCTGCGTAGAATAATGCAAAAGAAAACCGCATGAAAACTCGAAAACGCTGGTTTTCCCAGACTATGAGACTAATCTAGATCGATTTTTCGCCCCCGAAAGTTAGAGCCGTTTTCAAGATCGCTGGTATAATTTTTTTTTTTTTTATGTATCCTGCTACTTAGCAATCTGTTTGATCAAAACAATAATCTAATAAGCTGTCAGATTTTCATCAGTAAATGTATCTTCAGTAGAGGCATGCACCCAGTTGTGCAACCCTCATCTTTTTTCTGCGAATCTAGTCGCTAGTTCTGATATACTATTTCTCTTAAGGCGAGAGAATCGTAGACTGCCCACTCCCTTCAGTTCGGCAGCTAATTCGTTAACATGTCGGTCTAGTCTGGCTTGATAATTCTTGCTGTTTAACTGAATTTCTTCCTTTACTGTTCGCAGATTGAAATCTAGGTTCACATATTTATTGCTTATATGTGGTGGAATATTGAACATGGCTCTCATTGTTTTGTTTTGAAACCTTTCAAGTATTTCAATATTACTATGGCTGGCTGTGCCCCAGAACTGAATGCCGTAGGTCCATATAGGCTTAAGTATAGCTTTATAGACCGCCATTTTACTGTCATTTGTCAACGGTGACTTACGACCGATGAGCCAATACATGCTGCGGAGTTTGGTGTCTAGCTGTTTCCTTTTAGTCCATATGTGTTTACGCCAAGTGAGTCTACGGTCGAGATGTATACCTAAGTATTTGGCGTCATCTGATTGTGGGATCTCTGTATCATAAAGTTTCACAGGTTGGCAGGTTTTCCTTCTAAGTGTGAAAGTTACTTGAACCGACTTCTCTGTATTGGTTTTAATGCGCCACTGCTGAAACCATGCTTCGATAAGAGTCAGGTGTGATTGAAGTCTTTCAGATGCGGAGTCGGGATTTTCATGGATCGAAAGAAGTGCGGTATCATCTGCGTATGTAGCTGTAATGGTATCGGCATGAGAGGGTAGATCTGCTGTAAATATTAAATAAAGAACTGGTCCCAGTATGCTACCCTGTGGAACACCTGACTTAATTTCGTGCATTTGTGATGTATCAGAGTTGTATCTTACTTCGTAGCATCTATTTTCAAGATAGGATTTTATCAGCAGAAAAAATGAATGCGGTAACATTTTTTTATTTTTGAAGAGCAGCCCACTATGCCACACCTTATCGAATGCTTGGCTAATGTCTAGGAAGACTGCGCAGCAATATTGTTTGTTTTCCAGTGCTCTACTTATGACATCAACCAACCTATGCACTTGTTCGATGGTTCCATGGCCTTCTCTAAATCCGAACTGGTGTGGTGGTATCTTCTTCTCTATCTATCTTTTCCAGTAATTTTCCAATTACCGGAAGGAGGCTTATAGGTCTATATGATGACACTTCTTGAGCTGGTTTGCCCGGTTTCAGTATCATTATTACCTGTGCTATTTTCCATTGACTTGGGTAGGAGGACAGTCTTAAGCATGCGTTGAAGATAGCGAGTATAAGCAGTTTTCCTTTTTTTGGGAGGTGTTTCAAGAGAGTAGCGTCAATAAGGTCATAGCCAGGGCATTTGCCTTCCTGAAGTTCTAGGATTTCCCGCCTTAATTCGTTTAGTGTCACATGCTTTAGTGGTAAGCACATCTGAGTAGGTGACCTAAGGTATTTCTCTATTTCATTATCCAGATGTTGATTGTTGCTGGACAGTGGTTCGAAGACTTTATGTAGGTAATTAGCGTAGGTGTTAGCTTTTTCACAGTCGGAGCGGGCCCAAGAACCTGTTTGTGTTCGTAATGGTGTACTTTGTTGTTTGGGACGCTTTAGGTTTTTGGTAGCCTTCCACAACGAATAGTTTGTGTCATAAATAAATAAAAGTGCTGGTATAAATAAATAAAAAAATAAAGATTATATATACAAGAATTGCTCGTTTAAATATATAAGATAATGTGTACACACGCAAGAAGTAAAACTTCTGTAGGTTATCGGTACTCTTTATGAAATTCAATTCATGTTTTAAATAATTAGGATAGGTGAGATACTAAAAATAACGCATATTAGGCATATTACAATCATATTTTATAGAATATCATTTAAGGAAAGAAAATAATATTATATATCGTTTGTCGGACAACAACAACGGTTACCATGGCAACAAACGTACGTACATACATGTTCCCGTAACGCATTCACCAGCTTACCGTCCAAGTTAAGCGTGCGTAATAAGTTTTACTTTAATATACCGATATTTCAACACTATTACAGGCTATGGTTACGGGTAAACAAATCTTCAATAGGATTCTCATCAAAAGCGACAAAAGCCACATAGAAACACAATAAATATTTATTGGTAGCTTTTTTTGGTTTCTATGTGGCTTATGTCGCTTTTGATGAGATCCTATTGGAGTTTTTAAATAGGGACTTTTTGGTAGGACAAAAATCATATCAATAACAGCTGTACCCATAGTAAAATGGCTTATTACTTTTGAAAGAAAATACGATATGACCAATGACAATAATTGAAAATGAACTAATTGGGTTCAATATTCATGCCAGTTAAATTTTTTCTTATAAACTACATATTGTTACTGATATTTTTTATTTCCTTTAAGCCAAAGAAAAATTGTATGTATTGTATTCAGCCCTTTTCATATCCCACTGCTGGGCACGGGCCTCCCTTCAATACGAGGAGAATCAGGCCATAGTCCACCAAGCTGGCCAAGTGCGGATTGGCGGACTTCACATGTCTTTCGAAAACTTGATAGGTTTTCTTAGACATGCAGGTTTCCTCACGATGTTTTCCTTCACCGTAAGGCAAGTGGTAATCATGATAGAAGTGCTTCGCACATGAAAATATCAGAGGTGCGAGACCCGGGATTTGAACCCGCTTCACTCAGTTTCCCAAGCAAGCGCGTTGCCACTGGGCTACCACTGCCTTAAATTAGTTCAAATAAATGACAATAGATGACGTTATACATATGGATTTGTTATTATAGTTATGTTAAATTAACAAAAGATAAAAAAATAGATCCCAAAAAGGTATATTATTGTTTTAAATAATATTCTAAGTGAAGGGAAACGAAATAATGCGCTCGTCAATCAAATTTGCCTAATTTTACTGATTATTGCAATATCAGCAGTCAGATGATGGGTTTGTGGTGTGTATTCATAGATGGCGCTTTTATTCTTTATGAATTATTTATCATGGTTAAAAATGGTTACAATCAATTATTCTTTTTTATTCGAATGCTGGATAAATTTTACAATCCGTACGTTAGTTTGCACATATTTATAAAATAAAACAGTTTAACTATTGGCGAATTAACGACATCTATTATCTATTCAAGCAAACAAAAATAGCCCGAATTAGCACTGTCCAATTTTTTTGTATGGGACGAGGCATTTGTACTAGTGATGTGTGCTTTAAGTATCCTTTTTCCTACTAACCAGTTATATTATGTGTTACTTTGAAAAAAATATTCAAATGACGGCGTGTGGGTAATGAAAACTTGAATACAAATATGTTCGAACCCCTTAAAATTCAGACGAACGATTCAGAGGTGCTTGCAAAAATCTGATTAAATAAAGTTAATTTTGATTTGATTTTTTGTTATCTAAGACAGTTATTCTGTTATGCCTTTAGCGGGTTCGATTTCAATGTTGGGTAATCTTTTGTGCCGTGTGAGTGTCATATGTTAAATTCACATTAGTACCTGGGCGACCGAGCTTCGCTCGGAGTTCTTGAAAGATTGTATATTTTACATTAAGTGACTAAGTGTTACTGAGAAAGTTGTATAGATGTCGCGATAAGAACAATTTTCTTTTTAATTTGGCTTAAAAATAATTTTACATTAAGTGACTAAGTGTTACTAAGAGAGTTGAATAGATGTCGCGATTAAATTCTGCGTAGAATAATGCATAAGAAAAACCCATGAAAACTCGAAAACACGCTATCTATTTTTCGCCCCCGAAAGCCCCATATACCAAATTTCAGCAAAATCGTTAGAGCCGTTTCCGAGATCGCCGGTATAAATAAATAAATAAATAAAGATATAAATATACAAGAATTGCTCGTTTAAATATATAAGATGTATCTGCATATCTTAGTAAGTGTTAAAATAACATTTAACTTAGCTGCTTGAAACTATACATAATTCATGATATTTGAATTGATAGAAAAGAAAAATTTAACGTGATAAAGTTATCGATATCGGCAACAATATCTCGATATTTTAGTGAAGATAAGAGATTTTTAGCATTCGTCAAATATATTTTATTCAGCATTAAAATTATTACAATTTTTACTGAATGTCAAGAGTCTACTACCAGTTCGGAAAGAAAATGGATGCCCTAAGAAGAACTGGCGAACGAAATTCAACGGGTCTAGAATTTTGAAAAAGGAAAGGACTCGGATTGCTTGTACCAGTCTGATTTGATTAATTCTAATTGAAGGACGATAAAAATTTAAAATCATGCTCCGATCCTTGACATTTTTTATTTTTATTACTTAAAATCAGAGTTATTTTATTTACTTTATAAAATTTTATCATCGCCAATAAAGATTATAGATTTTTTTGATTGATTATTTGTCGGATTAAAAAAAATCAAAATGAAATAGTCATTAAAAATTTTAAAAAGTCCACAAAAATAACCAGATTATTAGTTTTTGATGCTTGATATAAAATATTACTACTATTATTAACTTAATACTTATCTATTAAGTCTTCTAATATAATCTACTAGTACCTACTTTTATTGGCCAATTTTTCTAAATTTCCACATTGACACGTGATAAGATTAATAGATTGCTTAAGCTATTGATAATATATTATCAGTTGTTTTTGGGACTTTAACCGGGACCCAGTTATTTATAACCAAGTGTTTTTAATAAAAATAATATGATAAAGAATATTGTTTGCGTAATAAGTGATGAATTATTTACAATTAAAAAAGGAGGTTTCATTTCCTCTTTTAGTACCTTAGCATTTTGCTAAAATTGAACGTGTTTAAACTTTTTAATTATCTGTACTTTTGTTATTGGAATATATGAAATGTGACAGTTTGTAACTTTTGAACTTTAAAAATTAAACTTTTGTTGTATTTATTGTTGTAAAGTCGTACAATATAATAAACAAGTTAAAAATATGGCTAAAATAGCGGAAATTCGACAGTTATTCGAAGCGAAAATAAAAGCCGGGATACCGGATCCACCGGGACCTTTCGATCCTCGTGATTTAGAAAGGGTGAAAAGTGATAAATATTTATACAGAGTTCTCGAACATTGCGAAAACAATGTACAATTAGCGGTAACTATGTTATACGATATTATGGCGTGGCGGAAAACCAATAACGTCAATGAAATAAGCGAGGAAACAGTTAATATTGAATATTTAAAAGAAGGTATTTTCTTTCCTCACGGACGTGATATAGACAGCTGCTTAATATTTATTATGAAATCAAAACTTTATGTTAAAAGTGAAAAAAATATTGATGAAGTCAAAAAAGTTATTATATACTGGCTAGAGCGCATAGAGAGGGAGGAAGATGGGAAAAAAATCACATTATTTTTTGATATGGATGGTTGCGGTTTGAATAATATGGATATAGAAGTTATAAGATACATGGTGACATTATTAAAATGTTACTACCCACTGCTCGTCAACTATATAATTGTGTTCCAGTTGCCGTGGTTATTGTCAGCGGGTTTTAAAATTGTCAAAGGAATACTTCCTGCTGCAGCAGTTGAGCGTCTTAGAAGTATGAATAAAGACAAATTGAAAGAATTAGTGGCACCGGAACAAGCTTTGGTCAGTTGGGGTGGTAAAGATGATTATGTGTTTCAATTTATACCCGAAAAAAGAGTGAATTTAGATAAAACAACAAAAAATGTAACTTTTATTGAAGATGAGAATCATTCCCCGGGAGAAATGCTCAAGTTAAATCCGAATAAACAATTGATGTTTAAAACGGATAATGATCATATATCAGCTCAACTTACGATCACTAATATGGACGAAGGTGTTGTCGCATATAAAATAAGAACAACTGCCCCTGAGAAGTATATTGTCAAGCCGAGTTCTGGCATTTTATTAAATAATACATCACAAACTATACAAATTATAGTTAGTCCAGGTTTTCAAATAAGTTCAGTTACAAAAGATAGGTTCTTAGTAGTGTCTATCCAAGTGCCGAATGCAAATATATCTCAGAAAGAGTTAAGTAAAATTTGGAAGAATCCTGGATCTAAAGCAGACGAGTACAGATTAAAATGTGCAAATGCAGACCCCGATTCCAATAACTCGAAAGGGCAAGAGAATGAAGATCATGAATCAGTCACATATAAATTGAATAACTTACAAAACAATCATAAGGCACTCGTAAAAACTTTAAATTCATTAAAATTTTATCAATTTATTACATTATTTTTGACATTTTTAAGTTCTGCTTTAGGGTTTTTAGTGTATTTTGAGCATAAAAAGTGTAATTGATAAATCTATACTAATCTCTAACACTCTAATCTCAGGAACTACTAATCGGATTTTAAAAAATCTTTTTGCAATAGACAGCCCCTTTATTGAGGATGGCTATAGGCTATATTTCATCATGCTACTACCCAAGGGAGCGGAGCAGTAATCATAAATGTCAACAAATCAGGCAGACTTACATACATTATTGTAAAAGGATGGGGTACACGAATTAGATATTTTAAGTAAATTAATAAGTTAGTCTTACTTATGATAGCTTAATTCCATTTACAGGTAGGGTATCGATAAGGCCTCATTTCCGCCCCAATCAATAATACTTCAATTACAATCAATAATACTTGTGAGACAACAAACTTTGGTAAAACTAGGATTTTTGTTCAAAATGAGGTATTTTTAACCGACTTCAAAAAAAAGGAGGAGGTTCTCAATTCAACCGTATATATTTTTAAGTATCATTTCACTTGTTTTTCTATACTATTATTATAAAGAGGGACGGACAGTTTGTGAGTGTGTGAGGTTGTAGTGGATAATCTCTGGATCTACTGAACCGATTTAGATGAAATTTGGTAAGAAGATAGTTTGTGATCCTAGGAAGGATATAGGATACTTTTTATCCCGGAAATCATCCCTTAAAGGGTTGAAAGTTTTTATTGAGAAGCAAGCTAGGGACTAACCCAAGTGAAGCGAGGATGAGTCGCTAGTTTTTAAATAAGAATATAAGTAACACTTTCTTTTTTTTTATTAATTTTATTGTTTTAATATTACTACATAATATATTTTAAAATTACAGTGTTTCCATCCTGCGCTATATATAAAAAAGGTGGAATGGTACTGAATATGTCTCATTTTGGACGAAATATTAGACCATTTACCAGTTATACCAAAGTTTGCCGTTTCACAAGTAATATTTATGGTGGTGCCTCGGTGGTGTAGTGGTTATGGCGGCTGCACATCCGGAGATCTTGGATTCGAGTCCCGGGTTGGGCCAAATTTAGTTATTGAGTCTAACTGTAAAGTAAGACTCAGTAAATAGCCCGGAGTTGGGAAGTTGGCGGTGTTTCACCCTCGTGCCTCCGAGAGCACGTAAAGCCGTCGGTCCTGCGTCTTAACTCTCACCGGTCTCGTGTCGTCCCACCGGAGTATGAGAGTGACAGGAATAGAGAGTGCACGTTGTGTCTGCGCTCTCTCTCACACGCGCTGCACTATAATATGAAATATCTCCTGCGCGTACACAGTTTGCTAGTCTAAATGAGATTGGCCGCCGTAGCCGAAAAACGGTCAGGAGGACTTATTTATATTCATTATATATTTTTTTCATAATATATTATTTTATCAGGCACACAGTCTACTTACAGATTGTATAAAACAAATATCAAATTGAATCACAATTCGTTTCATTATTGGGCTGTGGAAATAAGGCCTTATATACCCTTTGATTCGGTAAATCTAAAAAGAAAGTACAATGTATTTGTATACATATATAATAGGTCACTATTGCCTTATACAGGGTCATTTTTAATTTACTGAAGACCTTTTGGGAATATACTATTTACATCATAACAACAACATCTGTAAGAAAAAATAATATTTCTTAAATTTTACAAAAATATATATATTTTTCTTGCAACTTCTAAACGGTGATAGTCCAGCATTAGCAAAAGAAAGCGCGTGGCCGGTGGAGTGGGAGGGGTGGGGGGGGGGGGGGGTGCAGGAGGCGGCGCTTACTCATTTACACTTGACCAGATGCTAAGACTATTGCCGTTTAGAAGGTGCAATAAGAATATTTTTGTTTTTGTGTGAAAATAAAAATTTTAGATTTTTTTTATTTTTTTTCTTAAAAGGTCTTCAGTAAATTAAAAATGACCCTGTATAAGTAATTTAAATCATAATAAATGCACAAAAATTGTGAAGTTATAAGAATATATATATATATATGTGTAGAATTAATAATTATTATTAAATACTGTATTATTTAAATTGGGTGTATGAAGGAATATTACAGGTTTCTATTTCCGATGAATTTTTGGTGGTAGTTCCTAAATGTTGTAATTTATAAAGTAATTTAAATATTTATTTGGCATAATAAATCAGCGATATCATTTTTTTTTCTATTATTATTTATTTAGGTTTATTTTATTTTTTTAAATAAAATAAACAGCTAATACTAAATAAGGCATAATATTGTTAAACATTTTTATAGATTTATTGTTTATGTTATTATTATAATATATATTTTTTTACTGTTTAATAAATAAAGGAATTAAAAAAAAATACAATATATCTTGCCCTACTTGTTGTTATTTGGAAATGAGGTACATTTTTGAAGTTATACTTCTTTTGGCACGTTTGGAAAAAATTATGAGAGTAACATTTTTACTATGCGCGCGCACAGAAAATATGTATTTTTTTTAATAACATCAGTGGAAGTACTTCGACTAGTCGATATAGAATTTATTCTATGCCCAATAGCCATTCAATTAATTCCAATAATAAATTAAAAATTTAAAAAACCCTCTGCGCAAAAAATACTTATAGTCTAAGGAACAACCCTTAAAAAGTAAATAATTTTGGAAAAAAGCTGATACTCATACACTGCTGGTCCGATATTAATCAATTGTAGCTAAGAACAACCGCAAGGAAACTGGCTTTCAAATGTAAAAAACCGCGTCGAAATCGGTCCATCCGTTTGAGAGCTATGATGCCACAGACAGACATCGACGTCAAACTTATAATACCCCTCTTTTTGCGTCGGGGGTTAAAAATAAAGCCATTATCATCAAAGATAACACGGAATTTTGGATTTGCTATTTGAATGTGAGATTAATTATTTATTAGCGGCTCATCCTCGCTTCTCTCGGGTTCGCCTCTAGAAAATCAAAAACAAACAAATCCCACGCGAATCATACATTTTTTCAGGATAAAAAGTAGCGTATAAGTTATTCCAGATTATAATCTAAAAATATATTTATTTTTGTATAATTTCAATACTTAGTTGTTATATTTTAGTATTAAGTTTATAACATTTGATGCTGTACTGTACCTACACCGCTCTAAATTAACTTATTTTCTTACTATTGAAGGGTTGCTGGAAGAAATCTCTTAAAGAGATAAGTTATCCTTTGTCGACATTCTGTTACTTTATTTGTTCCAAATTTCATCTAGATCCTTTCAGCTGTTCTGGCGTAAAAGAGTAGCAAACACCCATAAATACTCACAAACTTTTACATTTATGATATTAACACAGATAATTTTATCTAAAAAAAATAACTTTAAACTCGCCGAGTTTCTGTCGCCAGTTCTCAGGAGTCGTGCGAGAATTTGTGACTACTAGCCCAGTGATCGACATTCGACCGTAATCTATACATATAATAAAATTGTAACTAAATCGAGCCTGTAAATATGTTGGTACATTAACACACAGCACCATCTAGTTCCATGGTAAGCTACGAGGCCTGTGTTATGGATACCAGATAGTTGATACACTACACATATATAACTTTAAATACATACATAATATTATAAATATATATATAAACATCCATGACTAGAGTACGAACATTCGTGCTCATCACACAAATGAATGCCCCCAGCGGGACTCGAACCCACGACCACTGTCGTAGAAAGTAGGGTCACTACAAACTGAGCCAAACGTGCCGTCGCCTGTACATTAAATATCTTTGGAAAATCTTATTGAAATAGACATTATTAGATATCGATAAAGAGGTCGAATCTATAATTTTTAGAATTTTTGTCTGTCTGTCTGGGAATGTATCACGAGAAAACTACCTACTGGACAGATATTGAAAAAATTTGGTATGATGATAGCTGGTTTTTACTACGGGAAAATATCTCTGAAAAATCTATATTTATAAACAAAAGTTGTACTCCACACTACACATAATATAATCCTAACAAAATAATTATAGCGTAATAAAAAATATAAAACAAATTTCCGTGACGCCATCACATTTGAAAATGTTTTAAATAACATAGTAAGACAAGACAGCGCCATCTATGAAAAACAGTATAAACTTATTTGCTAATGACAGATTTTTTCATAATTTGCAAATTGAATATATCAACAAAATTCATATATATATACCTATTTATGTTAAGCAACGATGGAAAACATTAAAACAATGGTCAATAAGTACGACAACCGTCAAAACCATCATCTCCAATTCTGATGTGTAGCTCCATACCATACCCCTTTTTAATGTTGAGAAAAATGGGATTCACCAGCTAGAAAAGCCAGTACTACCCACTAAAACCCAACAGAATCTTTCCCATCTTAATGGGGCGTCACAGGATCACTTACGCTCTCAACCACAACGCCAAAACAGCTTAAGCCTGCCGAAGAAGACCACAACAACCAAGGGATTGCTCCCACGGTCCACTCTGCTGTCAGAGAAGTACCAGCCCTGTTGAAAAACTCAAATAGAATCCCATCAAAAGCGAGAAAAGCCACATAAAAACCGATAAATATTTATTGGTTTCTGTGTGGCTTTTGTCGCTTTTGATGGGATCCTATTGGAGTTTTTAAACAGGGAGGGGCAACTCGCATGGTACACCACCTACCAAAGTGGGCCACCTCCCAATGTGTCTTTTGGCTTCACGCCCGGCTAGATTGCCGGACGCTAATAAGCGGCTCCACAACAAGGTGAATACTCTTGTCTCTTAAGGCTCGGCCCACATTATAGAGTTGATCACGGTTTGGTCTATTTCTGATATTGATCTGATAAAGTATTGATAAACAAGAAACAATAAATGCATTCACACTATCATAAGAATCAAATTCTGGTAAATCACACTTCAGCAACGTTTTTTGTATAGAAATACAGGTCCATACATGTAATGTATTATCTATACATATAATAAAACTGTAGAGGTTGAATATGTTTGTAACATAGAAAAACATGCTAAAAACCGAGTCAGGGGGATGTACGAAGAGAAATAGAACAAATCCAGATTTTTTTCAAATTTTTTCTTTCTCTGTCTGTTTGTCTGTTTGTTCGGGCTAATTTCCGAAACTGTTGGACCGATTTAAATGAAATTTTGCATAGTGGTACCCTATATCCCCGGTCAACATCTTAGACAATTTTCATCCCGGAACATTAAATAATTCGTGGGATCGTTAAAAAACTATAGTAACATATACAGCTTAGTGCACATAAACTACAGATTGGATTTTAATGAAACTTTACAATAATATTCTTAGTTTTGAGTGTGTACAGAGCGGACGTGTCACTAAATAAAATAAAAATATTTAAGGTTGTTACATTCAAAATTAAATTCTATGCATATTCACTATTGAGTAGAAAGTGATGTGCTACAAAGTTGTAATCTAAGACTACTTGCTCCTGCGCAAGACCATACTACCGCCAAGAACGCTGCCCCTCCTCACCTCGGGTAAAAGAGACAACTTCCTATTTTTTATATTCTTACCTATCTGCATCGGCTAGCAGCATTACGCTACAACATAGATCAACATGCCAAACGAACTATCTACTGGAAGTGACATCAATGATAGGCGTTGTGAATCCCAACCGAATCTATTAAGTCAAACCATGTTACAAGATGCTTCACAACAGTCAAAAACTAGTTTCCGTAATAGAAGAAAAATGCCACAAGATGAACATGATTTAAGAAAGGAATTATCTGATATACGTAACAAAATGGACAGCATGATGAATTTTCTTACCGAATTCACAGTTACTCAAAATGAAAATATAACCAAAATATGCAAAGATATTTCTTCGATTAAAGAAACTACAGAAAGTCTTATTTTGACACAAAATACAATGAAATCCCAATTACTGGATCTTACTAGCTCGACAAAAGAGTCCGAAAGCAAAATAATGTCTCTGGAACATGATATTCAGCAACTAAAATCTAGGCAGTCATTAAATTCCGAATTTTCATATGATGATGTAATTGCCGAACTTAATGAACGAAAGTTGAGAGAAAGGAATATTATCTTGACAGGCTTAACAGAACAAAATATTGAAAAATCAGAGGAACGACACGAATCCGATAGAAAAGAAGTCTCAAAAATAATACAGTTAATCACTAAAGATAGCACTCAACCTATTAAAACTATCCGTCTCGGAAAATATGAACTCAATAAACATCGCCCGATTAAAGTTATCTTTGAGCAAGCTGATTTGGTTAAAAATATACTCCGCAACAAAAATAATGTATCCCTAGGCAATATTAAGATATACCAAACACCTCAACAGCAAATAAAATTCCGTAAAATAAAAGAAGAATTACAAAATCGCTTGCAAAGTGGTGAAAATGATCTCGGTATAAAATATATTAAAGGAGTACCTAAAATTATAAAACTGAAGCCAAAAAATGACAAGCAGCCAACTCTGTCCAAAGCAAGACCAACAAAACAGAAGAAAACAACAAAATATGTCACAAAATAAGTAGCTCATACACTAAAATAAATAATAAAACAAGCCTTAAATTTTTCTATCTGAATGCACGCAGTATTGTTAAACGAGGAAAATTTGATGAGTTAAAGTGCATACTAGACTCTTTCAAGACACAAATATATATTATTATAATAACCGAAACATGGATTAAATCTACAGAAGATGTGAAGATGCTGACTTTACCTGGATATACTCACTACTATAACTTTCGACAAAATACAAAGGGCGGTGGAGTGTCTATCTTCGCCCATAATCACCTTAAACACGATATAACAGAAGAGTAATGTGTTGACGGCATACACTATTTGTGGATACAAAAAAAAAAAATATACTTTAGATATTGGTGTGATATATAAGCCTAACCGCACAGAAATAGCAATAAAAGAAATATTATGTTTGAAGGGGCACTGATTTATAATAAATTATTATCCGAAATCAAAAATGCAAAATCCACATGTATATTAAAAAAAAAATTTTAACTTCATATTATAAATAATTTTAGCCACTTCCAGTAAAAACTAATCTGTGTAACTTGTCTATATAGCTTAAGACAGTAATATGAATATTATTGTATTTTTTCTAAGATTACCCTCAGATTGTATAAGCTATAGTGTTATTACTTATTACAAACATTTAATGATGTGTTCCTCTTCTTGTTATATCATTGCATATACTCTTTTGTTTCTGTAAACTAATAATCTTCTTCATTTTATAAAGTGCGCTCAAAAAATGTTTAGTATTTAAGAAAAAAATATTGTTTCTCATATAAGTGAATTTTTTGTAATTCTTTTGGGAAATAAATTCTTTAAACCTAATATAGATCATATATCAGAATAACAAATAGGCTACTTTTTATCCCGGAAAAATGTACGGTTCCCGTGGTATAGATTTGTTTTTATTTATCTAGAGGCGAACCCGAGCGAAGCAAGAGTGAGCCGCTAGTCTAGGAATAATTACAAGTCGCGTAAAAAGACTCGTGCTATTAAATATATGGTTCTTTTTCATTTTTATTTATCATTCGACATTTTAATTGCGAACGCATCTTTAACCTAAATGTCAGTTAAATGTCAAAGTCAAAACATATGATTGCTAACCGTACATTGATTGGTAATTTCCTCTATCCTATTGACGATATTAAACGATAATTCTTAAAATTAACATAATATGACGACTGCGGACTTAAAAAACTTATTTCAAGCAAAGCTAAAAGAAATACCAGACCATGATTTTCATCCAATGGACTTAGAACGTGCAAAAGACGAGAAATATTTAAGAAGAGTGATGAAACATACTGATAATGACCCCAAACTTGCTGCGGATATGCTTTGGGATATATGTACTTGGAGGAAAAATTCTGGTGCGAATGATATTAATGAGAGTAACATTAGAATGGATTATGTTAATGATGGCGGTTTCTTTCCCCATGGTAGAGACGTCGATGGATGTGTTCTACTCATTGTTAAATCTAAAAAACATATTAAAGGAACAAAAGATTTCGAGGAAATCAAACGTATTATTATATATTGGTTTGATCGCATTGAAAGAGAAGAAGATGGTAATAAAATAACATTGTTTTTTGATTTGGATGGCTGCGGTTTAAATAATATGGACATGGAATTAACAAATTATTTAATTTCATTGTTCAAAAGCTACTATCCAAATTTTTTGAATTATATCATCATTTATCAAATGCCATGGATTATGTCGGCAGCTTTTAAAGTTATCAAGTCGTTATTACCAGCTAAAGGAGTAGAAAAAATGAAATTCGTTAACAAAGATACTTTAAAAACCTTTGTAGCTCCTGAGCAAGCATTAGTGTGTTGGGGTGGGATGGATAATTATGAATTTGTATTTATACCTGAAAATCGCAGTTCGGAACACACTCCTAAAAAGGTAACATTCGCAGAGCAAGGTGACAACCATTCCCCTGGAGAAATGTTAAGACTTAATCCCAGCTCCTTGATAGTTTTTAAAAGTGAAAATGATGAAATATCTGGACAGTTTTCAATAACTAACATGGATGAAGGTGCTGTATCGTTCAAAATAAGGACAACTTCGCCTGAAAAGTTTCGAGTTAGACCAAGTTCTGGCACATTAGCTAAAGGCGCTACCCAAACTATAATTATTGTAGTCCAACCAGGCTACCAACTTCGAAATGAAATGAAAGATATGTTTTTAGTTATGTCTGTTCAAACACCAAAAACAGATCTCACACAAAAGGAGATAAATGAGATATGGAGCAATTCTACAGGTAGTCAAATAGATGAGTATCGACTAAAATGCCAGTTTCCAGTGAAAGATTTGCCTAAAAATGGCAATTTGGAAACCAAGCATGATAAGACAGACTCTGTCGCAAATGCCTTGAATAATCTTCAAATGAACTATGAAATATTACACCGACAAGTTGATAAGTTAAAACTTTATCAGTTTCTCACTTTTGTCCTGACTGCCATATCCGTTGTTTTAGGATATCTTATTTACCAAAATTCTAACGACAACGAAAGGTATTGTGATCGCATCTAGCCCTTAAATTTAGTGGTTTTCGAAACCACTATTAACATTAATGTGTTTTTATACTGTCTTGCTGTGTTTCTGCTATCGTTGAATACTTTGATGTATGTTAAATATTGTCATCTGATGAATTTAGTTGAAAGAGTTCATATGGCTAAGTAATGGCTTTAAATAAAGTTTTTTGATTATATATCATATAGATCAGCGGTTCCCAATATTTTTGGCCATGGAACCCTAATTCGTCATCATTTTCTTTAACGGACCCCCATTTTGATAATAATTAAACTGATTGTGTTGTAGTTAGAATACTTGTTTGACTTTAGAAATCAAATCATAAATGAAAAATATTAATACTTATAATAATATTTCTTGTACCAAAAAGTAGGGAATTAAATTAATAAGATAGATATATCTATTGATAATTATCAAGATAATTATCTGATAGTTATCAAACGGATATATACTTAGCAATCCTTGTGTAGGTATTATTTTTTCATAATTTTGAAATATACAAACTTGGAAATAAAAACAGGATAGATTTAACCAACTACATAGGCACTATTTAATTTAATTAATGAGTGGAATATCATCCTCGTCCTCCTCAACTGCATTAACTCAGTTTGCTGATTGAGTTTTTTGAGTTGTAAAGAGTTTAATTATATTTATCAAAGATAATTATCAACAAATATTTATCACGATAAATATCATGATAATTATCGTTTCGAACCCTGCCAAAAATATAACATAACTATTTAACTCGGAACCCCTATGACCCTTCCATGGGTTTCGTAAGGCCAATATTTGGGAACCGCTGATGTAGATTTATATAATAGAATAGTTTTTAAGTTTTCTATGATGAAGTTTATATTTTATACAGGTAAGTCAATATTTTAACAATGGAATTGATTTTTTTATGCTCTCTTTACTATAATAACTATTGTTTGAGTAAATTTTAATAAATAAAACATATAAGATGTGTTTTAAAGTTACTTTTTTGTTTATTGAAAACTAAATTATTATAAAACATCACTATCTACTATACTAATATTATAAAGAAGTAAAGTTTGTGAGTTTGGGAGGTTGTAGGGGGTAATCTCTGGATCTACTGAACCGATTTATATGAAATTTGATAAGAAGATAGTTTGAGACCCTGGGAAGGATATAGGATAGTTTTTATCCCGGAAATCACCCCTTAAGATGGTGAAAATAGGGATGAAAATTTGTATTAGCAAGCAATCTGTGTTATAAAGCTTTTTATTATTTATAATTGTAATTAAATGATATGCTTTTATATACTTTAAATAATGTGTGTGGGAGATATATCTTGTTGTCTCAGTACTTATTTGTTTGAATGACCAATTTACCGAAAGAGTTTTTAATACAGAATTATTAACTTTGAAATGTCAATTCTATTGATATAAAAAATGTATTTAATCTATATTATATGTATATAAATCTTAGAAATGCTGTTTTGTTTTTAAATTAGAAAAAAAAAATCTCGAATATAAAGTACGACAAGTATTGGTTGTATGAACAAATACACACTGAGGCGACTGTAGAAGCAAATCATTTTTTAAATGGTTTTTCTGTATGTTTGTAGCTTAAATTATATTGTAATAAGTTACTTTAAGAGTTAAGATATAAACATAGTATATGAGCATACACTTCTACACCGTCATATAAAGTGCATGTCAGACATATTTGTTAGTACAAGTTAGGTATTATATAAAAAATCGGTCAAATGCGATTCGGACTCGCATTTGAAGGGTTCCGTACCGTAATTGATTTTTTTTAATTTGAATGGCAGTCTTTTTGAAATTTGCCATCTTGGTTTTTTATTATTTGTTATAGCGGCAATAGAAATATTCACTGTGAAAATTTCAACTCTCTACCTATTACGGTTCATGAGATACAGCCCTCTGACAGACGGACGGACGGACAGCGGAGGCTTAGTAATAGGGTTTCGTTGACACCCTTCGCGTACAGAACCCTAAAAACTAATGCCATGGTGGTTTTAATAGTGAGTTGAATTGATAAATTTCATCAAGCGTAGGTAAATAATAAAAATGTTATTATGGCGTTCGGGACTGTCCCGCCAAAATCGGGACGAGTGGCAATTCGGCCAGAGTTGGCACTCGTCCCGATTTTGCTTTTAGGATATAAAACTTACGGCATTTTTTATTAAAAAATGTTACTTCAAGTAAAAAAAAGTATATTAAGATACCAAATATATCATTATGGAAGATTAAAGTAATGTTAATATAACCATTTTTTTTGTTATAATATTATTATTTTTTATTCTGGCAATGATATTGCTTGTAAATTGATACGATTATGTAAATTACCTTTAAATAGGTTACAATAAACATGATATTTGTTGAAATTGAATGGAAATGGAAACTTTGTTAACCTTTCGGATCATAATTTATATGATAATTATGCGAAATATTATTTTTAATTCATTAGTAAACAAAAGAAAAAAATATTATGAAATTGTATTATTAATTGTCATTCTCTTTAGTTGTTAGTAGCGTGATTAGCAGCTTTATTTATTTATTGTAATGGGTAGATGTTTAGGTATGATAATATTTAAAGGGTGATTTGGGTGTATGTTTTTCTTTAGTACTGCTTGACTGATTTTAATGAAACTATTACTTTAAGTAAATTAACAGCCTTGTAATTATATATTTACGTTTTTTAGTGTTTGGGGGAAATGGAGTATTTATCGTCGGAATTACTAATTAGAAATAGAAAATGCATGGGTAAAACTATAGTTTATCATACATAATACTTTCTTAGACTTACGCGAATATTTGTCATTTTAAATAAAACTATCTTGTATTTTATATGTATTGTTGCTTTAATAATATTTTTTATGGTAATACATATAATAATAGCAACACTAAATTTATTAAGTGTTTTAAAAATTGCCATATTTAATTATATATAAATATATATATATATATATATATATATATATATATATATATATATATATATATATATATATATAATACATAGTAAAAGAAATATTTTAAAATGTTTAAAAATTAAAATCAACAGATATTGTAAGGTACTTTGGGTGCCATTTTTGTATTTTTGAAATCATTGTTGTAAAATTGTGGGTAGGCAGTGTCTGTAACAAGTATATAATGCCTTGAGACGTCTAAAACCTTAGTCTCTCCCGTGACCATGATTGTTGTAAAGCATTCGAAACGTCGGAAACGAAAAATCTAAATAAATCCGCGAAATAATCCAAAAAGATAGTTTTATTTAAAATTACTGATTAAGTTTGCATGATAATTTTATTTCTTTAAGACTATTTTTTGGTGGTATTATTTATAGGCTAATGAGAGGGTTTGAATAAACATATTAAATACATATTATACTAGCGACTCACCCTCGCTTCGCTTCGGGTTCGTCGCTAGACAAATCTTTTCTAAAAGAAAAAAAAATCCGGGATGATATATAGCCTATAACCTCCCTCAGTTAACGGGCTATCAAATGCAAAACGAATTTTTCAAATCGGATCAGTAGTTTCTGAGATTAGCGCGTTCAACCAAACAAACAAACTCTTCAGCTTTATAATATTAGTATAGATTTGTTTTAGGTAATTTATAATAATCTATATACTAATATAAAGCTGAAGAGTTTGTTTGTTTGTTTAGTTAAACGAGCTAATCTCAGAAACTACTAATTCGATTTGAAAAATTCTTTTTGCATTAGATAGCCCGTTAACTGAGGAAGGCTATAGGCTATATATCATCCCGCAAAAATGTACAGTTCTCGTGGGATAGATTTGTTTTTGGCTAGGGACGAACCCGAAGCAAAGCAAAGCAAAGGTGAGTCGCTAGTAATAAATAAGGCATGATATATAAAAAAAAACTTTGTAATATTTTTTTTAATGTTTGGACGAAAACGTCCTGTTTTAGGCCTATTTCTGGATAAATAAAAAAAAAATAATTATTCCATTTATATCCTTTTCATACGCACATGTTTAAACTATTTATGCCAGAATATTGTATAGTTTTACAATCATTTATTTTTTGTAAATAAGAAAATTATTTTTTATCTATACATATAATAAAAGTGTACCTGATCGCTGTCTGTACATGGAAGATATTTGAGAAAAACTATTATTGGGGGTGTTTATAACGCGATAGAATCCAAAGCAATGATTTTTATTTATTTTTTGTCTATTTGTCTGTGCGTTTGTTCGCGCTAATCTCAGAAACGGCTTAATCGATTGGATGCGGTTTTCAATAATGTATTGTGGTGAGTCTCACTTAACATTTAGTAGGTATTTGTTTTATTTCAATCGGTTCATAAATAAAAAGTTATGTCACTTTAGAGAATCACCAGCGACGAACTCGAGCGAAGCGAGGGTGAGTCGCTAGTTGTTAATAATAATTTTCTTAAAGAAAATAGTACTCTAAACTTCCTTCTAATCCATTAGAATTTTTAAAAGTGGATTTTTGCAGATATACTGCTTCAAAAACGGCGAAAACGTACAAAAAAAAAACAAAATCACCGTTTTTTTTTAATTGGCTAAAAAAACAAGTACCCATCTCTTATTTAATTGTCATATTTAATTTATTATATTTAGTGTTGTATTAGAAAGTTTAAAATATTTTATTGTATCTGAGTATAATGTATATTATGTTAATAAAGACTATTACTATTGATATTTTTTTATTTCAATTCTTGCATTTAATCTATACATAATATAATAAAATTCTAAGTCGAATCTGTACAATAAATATTTTTTGAAAAATCTTATTGAAATAGTCATTATTATCGATACAGAAGCCGAATTTATAGTTTTTAGTTTTTGTTTGTCTGTCTGTCTGGGAAGGCATCACGAGAAAACCACTGGACAGATTTTGATGATATTTGGTATGATGTTAGCTGGTTATCCCTGTCAGCACATAGGATACTTTTTACTGCGGAAAAATATCTCATTTCTAACAAATCTAAACTAAACGTTAAAACGTAACTAGGGACGAACCCGAGTGAAGAGATGGTGAGTCGCTAGTATATTTTTTTTTCGTTTTATTTGTCAAATGGCCTTTAAATATCTGAAAAACTTGATATTTTATGCTTGAAGTCCTGGTATGGGCTACCAGGACTCGGTGGTGGACCATGTGAGTTGCTCCTGGTACTTCTCTGATAGCAGAGTGGGCTGTGGAGCAACCCCATGGTTGTTGTGGTTTGCTTTGGCAGAGCTGCCGTCCCGTCGGGACGTTGTAGTTGAGTGCGTAAGCGATCCTGCGACACCCCATTAAGACGGGGTAGGTTCTGTTGGGTTTTAGTGGGTAGTACTGGCTTCTCTAGCCGTTGAGTTACACATAACCACCTGTATGTATGCAGGTGGTATGCGTAAATGCATTTCCTAACATTAAATAAAGGCGAGTATCTTGTATTAAAATCTATAATAAGTAGGTACTAATATTATTTATTTATTTATAAGGCACATAGTTGTTAAAAAAACATAATAACGTCTATACTAATATTATAATGCTGAAGAGTTTGTTTATTTGTTTGGTTGAACGCGCTAATCTCAGGAACTACAAATCCGATTTGAAAAATTCTTTTTGCATTAGATAGCCCGTTAACTGAGAAAGGCTATATATTATCCCGGAAAAACATTCAATTCCCGGGGGATAGATTTGTTTTTGTCTTATATAAAAATTGAACGCAAAATATAAAAAAATGTTTTTAACATTTGAAGGTGTCACAACACGCACCATATACCACAGCCTTACACAATATCTATCATATATTATACTAGCGACTTACCCTCGCTGTGTTTGGGTTCGTCCCTAGGTACGTTTTATTTTTTTTGAGCGAAACCCTAATTCTTTTTCTAAAATAAAAGTAGCCTTAGTTACTCCTTATAATATCAGCCATGTGCCAGTGAAAGTCCCGTTTTTTTTTTTTTATAGTTACATTACATCCACAGAACTTTTTATACATTTTTTTTTTGTTTGGCGATTACATTTTTTTTTAATTAGAGCTAGCGGTACTACAAGTGAAAGTCCCGTTAAAATTAGTCCAGCCGTTTTAGAGATTAGCCGGAACTAACAGACAGACCAAAATTTTTAAAATTGTGTTTTTCTTATAAGTACCGTATATAATTCCATAAGCATTTAGAAAATAAAGCTGTTATTTTGACATTACACACAGACACTTCAATTTTATTTATCTGTATAGATGCTATAACATAATTCAGATCGTTTATCTATTGGTTTGCCTTTCATTAATTTACAGTTTGAAAATTCCTTTTAACATTAATTTATTGAATTTATATATTTTTTTTATACCACGACGGTGGCAATCGAGCATACGGCCCGCCTGATGGTAAGCGGTTACCGTAGCCTATGGACGCCTGCAACACCAAGGGCATCACATGCGCGTTGTCGACCCTTTAAAAACCTACTTACTCCCCTTTTGAAGGACCCCATACTGTAGCCCTCTGGGAAAACCTCGGCAGGGAGTTCATTCCACAGCGGGATGGTCGAACTGTACGGGACCATTTGGGATGCAATGTGTGGGCATGAACTTTCAGTCGATGGCGAGCGGTGCGATGATAAAAAGTGGCCGTGGGTTATTATAAAGCAATTATTAATTACTTATATAAAAAAAAAATACTAAATAATTCACAGTATTTCCTAATAAATCACAAAAAACACCAAGATGATTTAGAAAATGTTTATTTAATCTTAATCAGCTGTTACAAAATCGCCATCTTACTAATATTATAAATGTGACAGTTTAAATGTTTGGATGTTTGTTACTCAATCACGCCAGAACGCCTGAACGGAACCGGATGAAATTTGGCACAGAGATAGATTATAGTCTGGAATAACACATAGGGTACTTTGTATCCCAGAAAAATGTACGGTTCCCGTGGGATAGATTTGTTTTTGTGAGCCGCTAGTTGTTTATATTTTTTCAAATACCACAGATGATACAACACTGCCAACTTTCCCGCCAAATTTGAATTGAGGTGTTGGTATTACGCATCTTAATTTAAACTTTTTAGAAAAATGTCGAAGTAACTCATCATCCGTCCAATTACACGACGTTATGACGAAGAAACCTGGAAAATAAGAAATTTTATATAATATTGTATTCGTCCAGTGGTAAAAAATCGACAATAATAATTATTAAAAGATTCAGGAAAATATATGATGAAAAAAATTATACTATCTATTTAAAAAATAATTAATGTTTCCAAAAAATTTTGAAGTTATACTTTTTTTGGCACGTTTGGAAAAAATTATGAGAGTAAAATTTTTACGATGCGCGCGCACACCGACAGCCAAAAAGCGACATGATGAAGTTAGCTGCATTCCTTTTACAAACAGGGAGTTGTGACATACGGGATGAAATCTTTAGCTATTATTGTTCTGTTACGCCAAAGAAGTATAACTTCTTACGTGCGTACATAAGTACACGCACACGTTTTTTTTTATTGATAACACTAAAGTTCGTCAATGGTTACAAACAAAAAAAAAGAAAATCAGTTGACAAATAGAGGTGAAAAAGGTATTGAAAATAGTCTGCGCATATTTATATAATAATATATATATATATACATGTAATAAAACTGTAGAGGTCGAAGGTCTGTACATAAAAAAAAGGTAAAAACCGAGTCAGGGGGATGTAAGAAGAGAAATAGAACAAATCCAGATTTTTTACAATTTTTTTGTTTCTCTGTCTGTTTGTACGGGCTAATCTCCGAAACTGTTGGACCGATAGAAATGAAATTTTGCATGGTGGCACCTTATATCCCCCGTCAACGTTTTAGATTACTTTTCATCACGGAAATTTAAAGAGTTCCCGTGGGACAGTTAAAAAACTATAGTAACTTATACAGCTTAGTACACAAAAACTACAGATTGGATTTTAATGAAACTTTACAATAATATAATTCATACATTAGAATAACAAATAAGCTACTTTTTATCACGGAAAAATGTACGGTTGCCGTGGGATAGATTTGTTTTTGTTTGTCTAGAGGCGAACCCGAGCGAAGCGAGGGTGAGCCGCTAGTAATATATACATGGTGCCCCAGCGCAAAGTGACCGCCCGACGTCTCTTGATTATTTGGACAAATCAATGAATACCATCAAAGTACAGGTCTTATCGGTTTGCTTTTTTTTAATTAACTTTTTTATTTTTTATAGAAAAATCCGACTTGCTGCACTATTTTTAAGATAGTTTTTTTGTTTTTACATATTTTATTTTCATTCTGTGTTTTTTCTTTATGAGTCGTTATAATAATTTACCGACGAGGCATAAAATCTACCCAAAATTTAATAGGATATTTTTTTTAAAATAACTCAAAATTTTATGAAAAAAATAACCCAATTTTATTTAATTTCACTAAATAGTTGGATAAACGCCCAATGAATATTATTATTTTATTAATTACTATCAAATTACATGATATTAACTACACATTTTCATAACAATGTTTGGAGTTATTTCAAACAGAAAAGACAAATTGTTCAAAAGTTACCAATTCGATCAAAAATAAGTGATAGATCAGTTATTTCTTTACACCTGTGCCAATACCTTACTTAATAATAATAATAATCATTTTTATTTCAGGCAATATTCACAATAAGATCTTAAATATGTAAACAGAGGCCCATAGAATATATACCTTAAAATTAACATATATATATATATATATAAGCGGGCAAACGACCCCGAAACTTCCGAAATACGATGCCCTTAAGAGGCCTATTACATTTTGACTATGATTTTTCAATTTAATGCCCATCTTTGACGTTCTTATTCAGAGAAACTGAAACTATTCGACAATTTTCACTTATTGTATGGTGGAGAATAGTTATTAATATAGTTCATAGCGGTCTCGCTTTTCGCAAATTTTTCATTACTAATTGAAATAAAGTCAAAATTCCGAAGCAAGTTTTTAATAAAATGCGCGACGACACTTTTTCAAGCTCATGGATTGAAATACTGTACTCAGCAAACGAAATGAAAAATATATAATAATATCTCGTATATAGTGGTTGAGTTTATAGCGGCCTCGGAATTTGAAAATATGTATTGGATTTCTACAAAAAAAAAGTCCTTTTTAAAATCTTAAAAACTACTAAAAACGTTCAGAATTAGTTGTAAATATATCCTTACAGCATTAATATTATTAAGTAAAATTTATATCAGAATATACGTCAGTTCAAAAGAAACATAATTACATACTTTTTTTATTAAATACTTTATTATAAAACTTTATATAGAAGTAATTACAGCTGCAGCAAACGCTAGAAACAGCGATGCGTCGGCCGCTCGAACTCAATACCATAGAACCCAGTACATTTTGTGATAGGCCTCTTAAGTGGTTTTTATTGTACAGTTGCGATGAGCGATTATTACTAAAATTAATCGAATTAGTCGATTGTTCAGTTTAGTCGATAACAATCGATGTTATTCGATTATTATCGATTGTTATTAACCGCGTGAGGCGGGGGCTAACGACTGACATGGTTTCAGTGTTAAGATTAACTAGTAATTTGTAGCGCAGCACACCTGTTATCTGTATTACTGTACTCATACGTACTACTGAATAAGTGCGTACAGTTGGTAGTTTGTCGATTGTTATTCGAATAATCATAGTGAGGAACTACTAAATCGACAATCGAATGCGCAATAACGTGTTATATAAGTTTTTATATATATATGTTAGTTTTTAAGGTATATATGCTATGGGCCTCTGTTTACATATTTAAGATCTTACTGTAAATATTGCCTGAAATAAAAATGATTATTATTATTACAACACAATTTTCGATTGAGTCGATTGTTTTTTTTTTACAACAATCGCCCATCGCTATTGTACAGCGCGCACCCACACTGCACACCGGGCAACTGGGCTACCACTACCAACCCTGTTTAAAAACTCCAATAGGATCCCATCAAAAGCCACAAAAGCCACATAGAAACCGATAAATATTTACCGGTTTCTATGTGGCTTTTGTCGCTTTTGATGGGATCCTGTTGGAGATTTTCAATAGGGAAATCAAATACAGGTACCATCTACCGACTGCATCAAAATCTCACCATTTTCATTTAACATCTCGGAAACTTGACTGATGTATTTCTCTCTATTTTGTTTTGTATTTTCAGGATTTAAACTAATAGCATCATATGTTCCTTTATCATGTATAACTTTGAATTTGGTGTTCAAAGTTTTCACATCGTCTCCTGTTATATCGAAAACCTGAAATTGTTTATATTTGAAGTCAAAACTCCTACAGGCAGGTTTATTTGTATGGGGAGTGAACTCACGTAGAGTGACCGACGGTAAATAATGCACATCGAGCTAAAGAGGGAGACAATCGGCTAGTTTCGGCTTCGTAGAGCGCCGTCTCTGTCGCACTAACAATCCGGTATCTACTGGGACTGAGTGACAGAGACGACGCTCTACAAAACCGAAGTTAGCCGATTTTCTCCCTCTTTAGGTCGATGTGCATTATTTACCGCCGGTTATTATAAGTCGTCATCGACATGGTCACGTGACGTGTCAACGCCAACACTCAGAGCGCCGACAGATGTCACACAAAACCAGGTAAATGTGAACAGTTTTAATTTACACATTTTAATTTAAGATCAAATAATTAATTTGAATATTCAAAAAAAAAAAAAACAGTGACCCAAAATCCCATAAATATCCATACTAATATTATAAATGTGAAAGTGTGTTTGTTTGTTTGTCTGTCCTTCTTTCACGTCGAAACAGAGCGATTGGCGTGATTTTTTACAGCGGGATATTATCTCATTCCCACGGGATAACACGTTATAATACAACCCGAAAAAATATTTATGATCAGAATTACTTGAAACTTGGTATTAATGCTCTTCAATACAATTAAATAAATACGTGTTTTAGCATTTTTCAAAATTCATCCTATAAAAAGGTAAAATAGAGGGTGAAAGTTTGTATGAAATAGGTTTCATTCTTTTCTGAAGTTTTTTTTGTAGTTTTAGCGCGAGCGAAGCCGCGGGCTCTGCTAGTAAATATTATAAAGGCGAAAATTTGGATGTATGGGTGTTTGTTACTCAATCACGCCAGAACGGCTGAACGGATCTGGATGGAATTTGGCACAGAGATAGATTATAGTCTGGAATAGCGCATAGGCTACTTTTTATCCCGGAAAAATGTACTGTTCCCGTGGGATAGGTTTGTTTTTGTTTTTCACTAGGAATAAAAAATTGAATTGAACAAAGTACCTGAAATTTTATTATAGGAAATTCATTTTTTGCATATTTTTCAGCTAACAATATGGCTTCTTCACAATAATCTATGCCTAGCAGATTCGTAAAACCTTCTCTTGCAAGTTCTATTAATGTATAGCCATTACCACAACCTGAAATTAAAAAAAAAAAACAGTAAAAAACTAATCTATACTTAATATTATAAAGCTGAAGAGTTTGTTTGTTTGAACGCGCTTATCTCAGGAACTACTAATCCGATTTGAAAAATTCTTTTTGCATCAGATAGCCTGTTAACTGAGAAAGGCTATAGGCTATATATATCATCCCAGAAAAATGCACGGTTCCCGTGGGATAGATTTATTTTTATCTAGGGACGAACCCGAAGCGAAGCGAGGGTGAGTCGCTAATCTAATATATTTAAACGAGCAATTCTTGTATATTTATTTATACTGGCAATCTCGGAAATGGCTCTAACGATTTCGCTGAAATTTGGTATGTGAGAGTTTTTGGGGGCGAAAAATCGATCTAGATTAGTCTTATTTCTGGGAAAACGCGTGTTTTCAAGTTTCATGCGGTTTTCTTTCACATTATTAATACTTCTCTCGGGATATTTGGAAAAAATTATGAGAGTAAAATTTTTATGATGCGCGCGCCACCGACAGCCAAAAAGCGACATGATGAAGTTAGCTTATTCTTTCCTTAAAACATATTCTATAAATATATGATTGTAATATGCCTAATATGCCTTATTTAATTATTTTATTAATTTATCATCCCTTTTACAAACAGAGAGTTCTGACATACGGGATGAAACCTTTAGCTATTTTTGTTCTGTTACACAAGTACACACACACACACACACATTTTTTTTCTTTATTATTTATCACTTCACATGTATATACTTATCATTATTCCCATCATTTTTTTTTATCTGAATGAAACATTGGCAAAACCAATATATCCATCCTGAAATAATAGAGCTTACACACTGCCAACTTTTTTTTACTCAACTTTATATCAAAGCAGAGAAGATCAGTAACTTTTTTGGCGAGAGCTAGGATTCAAACCCAGAACCTCCTGATCTTCAGCTATACATGCCTCCCAATACACAAAAAAGTATTTAAGAAGTCTGGTTTAGACGATGTAGTCGTTTACATACCTAAATCAATTATTGGTTCGTCTTTCTCAATACCACATTTACAAATCCATTTAATTACTCGTAACGCACTGTCTTCTCCAAACCAAACATCACCAGGGTCTCCATGTTTTTCAAAATTTATTATTTCTTTAGCATACGCCTGTTGCCAGTACTTGTGGGTACCTAATTCTGACGGGTCAAGTTCTGAATCTTCCATCATATGTCTGACAAAAGGTTGGAACCAATTATTAAAAGTTTTTTTTAAGTCACATGGGTCAGTAATCACATTATATATTATATAAAAAATACTTTAAAAAAAATCTTATTGAAATAGTCATTATAAACGATGCAGAGGCTGAATCTATAGTTTTTAGAATTTTTGTCTGTCTGTTTGTGGCCGCATCACGTAAAAACCACTGAAGGGATTTTGATGAAATTTGGTATGATGATAGCTGGTTATCTGAGTCAACATATAGGATACTTTTTACTGCGGGAAAATATCTCATCTCTGAGAAATTTATAACGTTGAAACGTAAGTAAACGTGAATGAAAACTATCTTTTCGGATTTTTTCACAGATTTATTTTGATTTTGAGTTTCCGACATTTCAAATAATTTACAGCAAATAAATCCGAATAGATAGTTTTCATATAAAATATCAGATATTCCTTAAATCTAAGAAAGTTTTCTGTGGGCTGTGATTACAGGATTGTTTCTTTTGCTTACCTTTTCCAATAGGTTATCAGTAATGTATATTGAACAGTATTAGTATAGTATATTAACGAAGTATGAAATTTAAAATGATTTTAAAAATTAATAATTTAATTCAATTGTGCTCTAAAAATATCAAATTTAAAAGAAATTATTATATTTATAACTTTTCTAGCACGATGTAAACACAAACATCATGAACGACAAATAAAAAAAACACAGGATGCCAATGACACTGACAATTACTATGACATTTTCAAGGTTACAAAACAGATAAAAAATTTAGTTCAAAAATAAAAAATGTATTACAGTTTAGAAAATAACACACAAAATAACCCAAATTCTATATAAAATTTATATTTATAACGACACTATATCATGTTTAAATATTGAAATAAAATATTATTCGACTTTTCCATGATAGGTATTTAAAATACCACTATAAATGTATAGATTGCCATTACGAAAAAAAAAAATGAAAAATTTGCATTTTGTAATTTTTTATGGTAGCACTGTAACATAACTGTCTATTTACGGTATATATCACGTCAAAAAAAATAAATTCATATTTTCGTTTAGCGTTAAACTACTTGCCCGAGTCCTTAAATAAACGTTTTCAATGAGAATCATGTGACCGCGTGTGCAAATACATTTTAAATAATATAACTTATCCCCGCATATAAGCACATTGTTATTACAAATCAATATTATGTCATATTAATAATTCGTTAGTGTTGTGAACTTGTATATAATTCATTAGTATTCCTTTGTCGTAATATTTACGTAAGTTTGTGGATGTTTGGTATTTATACGACGCTCGGTTATTGGTAAGTTCCTTAGTGATACTTAAAATAACTTTGTAAATATATTTATTAAAATGTATATTACGTATTAACAATATATTTTTTCGGTTACAATAAACTATTTTAACATCGTGTTTTTAGTAGATAATTCATTAAATATAATAAAATATATTAAATAATTATGTGTAGTATATGTAGTTGTTTATTTTAACCACAAATAAAATAAAAAAATTATATTTAAAGATTTATTTAGTAAATAAAAATAAAGAATCGGACGCCCCATTTTTAAAAAAGTAAATAACAGAAATATTAATTTTTTGAACATACCTTTCCTTAAAAATAACATTTTTTAATTTTACCCATACATTTATATTTTAAAATGTACTTTATGCACCCCAATGTATACTATTGAAGCATGAATCTATTTTATTTATTTAAAAACTTATTACATTATTTAAATATAAACCCTGAAACAATTTTAAAGTTCTATTTGTGTTTTAAATATAGTTAAGGAAAATATCAGATAAGCGTAGCTATGTTAAATTAAATAATCTCCCTAAACAATTTTAATTAATTATAGCCTACTTTGTTATGTGATAAGGAGCATAATTATTTTTTTTATAATAATTATTTAGTATTAGTAATGTATGTCTGTACAAAAATATAATGCCAGTTATTTTAGATGATGACAATCCTAAGGTCAGCTTTATTTTTTAGATATGTTAATAAAAAAATAATAATGATATAATACTATGTTTATATGTGACAGATATTGCCAGCAAACAAATTGTGATTTGGAATTTAAGGAAAATTCTTTTTGGGGACATCCCAATGTTATATATGTGGATGTTTCCGGTTTTTTTAATTTTTCACAATTTTCAATTTTCTTCTAAAAATAAATTGGTTAAGTAATATTTTTTGAGCTAAGAATTGCGGTTTTCGTTTTTACATTTCTATACATTATTGCATCAAACAAAATAGCTCCAACATAAGACTTAATTGTAGGTACCATGATGTGATTTATAAAATACTAGCGACTCACCCTCGCTCCAATCAGGTTCGTCCCTACTTACGTTTTAACGTTTAGTATAGATTTCTTAGAAATTAGATATTTTTCTGCAGTAAAAAGTGTCTTATATGTTGACCCGGATAACCAGCTATCATCATACCAATTTTCATGAAAATCCCTCCAGTGGTTTTTCCGTGATGCGGTAACAGACAGGCAGACAGACAAAAAAAATCTAAAAACTATAGATTCGGCCTCTATATCGATAATAATGACAATTTCAATACGATATTCCAAAAATATTTAATGTACAGATTCGACTCAGTTAGTATTTTAATATATGTATAGACAAGCAACTTAATTTTGCTTCGCTCGGGTGCGGCCCTAGATGCCTATATGTTATTTTGGGTCATAGTCTGTGTACCAAATTACATTCAATTTAACAAAATTTCACATTTATGTAGTAATAATAATGTTCTCCTGTCTCCTGACCGATTCCGGCCACGGCGGTCAATCTCATTGAGACTTAGTCATCTGCGCAGGAGATATTATAGTGCACAAGTGTACGCGCAGACACAAGTGCACTCTCTATTCCTGTCACTCTCATACTCCGGTGGGACGACACGAGACACGACCGGTGAGAGTTAAGACGCAGGACCGACGGCTATACGTGCTCTTCGACGCATGGGTGAAACACCGAACTTCCCAACTCCGGGTTGTTACTGAGAATATCTAATTAGAAACACTCAGTAATTAAACTTGACCCGGGACTCGAACCCAGGTCCTCGGGATCTGCAGCCATACATCCAGCCGCTAGACCACCAAGGCAATTAATGTAGCAGTGGTCATATTGAATTGATAGGTATACAATCCAGCGTTCCACCATTTTTTTACCCGACTGTGGTGAAGCCCAAAGGAGGGCTATGTATCTGTATATACATATTATATATGTAAGTATATATGTATGTATGTCCGATTCTATGTTCTTTCGTAATTACTAAACGATTTAATCCAATTCAAACGTCGCGCGTTTGATTCGTTATGATAACGCGATTCGCTGTTTGATTCAATTTTAATACACGCTACAGGCAGTGTTAGCCCAGTGGTAACGCGCTAGCTTAAGAAATCAAGTGAAGCGGGTTCAAATCCCGGGTCTCGCACCTCTGATATTTACATGTGCGAATCTCCTAAGGGTCTTACGGTGAACGAAAACATCGTGAAGAAACCTCCATGTTTGAGAGAACTTAGCAAGTTTTCGAAAGACATGTGAAGTTCGCCAACTCGCACTTGACGAGCGTGGCTCTCATATTGAAGGCCCATGCCCAGCAGTGGGACGTTAAAATGGCTGAATAAAATACAATACACATTCTACAAGCAAAATTTAATGTCAAGATCTTTTGAGCAGTCGAAAACCGCCTTTTTTGTCGTAATAGAAAAAATCTAGAAATTATACTAGTTAAGTAAATAAATATAGCGTCTGGATACTCGTAAATAGTTACTTAACAAATAAAAAAAAAAAGAAAATCGTTTGACAAACAAATGAGGAAAGGGCACTGAACTGTTTTATCTTTTGCCTATTAGTATAGACTAGCGTCTCACCCTCATGTGTGGATTCCCCATACAAACTTTTATCCCCATTTTCACCCCCTTAAGGCATGATTTCCGGGATAAAAAGAATCCTATGTCCTTCCCGGGGTCTCGAAACTATCTTCTTACTAAATTTCATCTAAATCGGTTCCACAGATCCAGAGATTGCCCTCTACAACCTCACAAACTCACAAACTGCAAAGATTCGGCCTCTGTATCGATAATAATGTCTATTTCAATAAGATTTTCCAAATAATATTTAATGTACAGATTCGGCTTAGTTACAATTTTATTATATGTATAGATGACACGTTGTATTCAAATGTTAAGAGCTACTTAAAAATACAGCCTTTAAAAGCTTTGACAAAAGACGAGAGCCAAGATGTGTAATCGCGCCACTCCTAAGGGTGTTACTCGTTAGATAATCTATAGCCTTCTTTAATAAATTTTTTGACGACACGTTTGGCTCAGTGCTCAGTGTGTGTGTGTCTACTTGCTGTGCCAGCGGTCGCGGGTTCGAGTCCCGCTGGGGGCATTTGTGTGAGCGCGAATATTTGTACTCCAGTCATGGGTGTTTTTTATATTTATAATATGTATGTATTTAAAGTTATATATATGTACTGTATCAACTATCTAGTATCCATAACACAAGCCTCGTAGCTTACCATGGAACTAGATGGTGCTGTGTGATGTACCAACATATTTATTTATTTATAAATCTATAGGTATCTATACATAGTGTAAAATAAACTTGCTATATGCTTGCTATGTCTTCCTGTTTCTTGGCTTATTTGTCTTCAACACCGGATTTTGATAAGGTTTTCATTAATAGGAAAAGCGATAATCGAGGAAGGTTTATGTATAGATATAATCACTACATAGTATAAAACAAAGTCGCTTCCCGCTGTCTGTCCATATATGCTTAGATCTTTAAAACTACGCAACGGATTTTGATGCGGTTTTTTAAATAGATAGAGTGATTCAAGAGAAAGGTTTATATGTATAATACATGCATAATATAGTAGAGAAACACTGATAATTTTAGAGGTTTCTAATGTGATGTCGTAAATAAACACATTTTTGTGCGCTTACATTGCAAACGCTGGCTGAACCCTACGAGATAGATTAAAATAATGTACTACAGTATTGTACACCTTAAAAAGGTCTATAAAAAAGTCCGCGATGGCATATGTTTATCTCTTAAGGATAACATACTTGTATATTGCACGTACTATTATCTATTTTACTTTTTGCTAAAATAAAATCCCACAATGTATTTTTATGACGTCAAACTCATTTTTTATTTCTAACTAACTAAAGTGTCATTACAAAAAAAATAAGAAAAGCTATCGCCAGCCAGCGAAACTCGATACTAAAATAACATATAGTTTTTATTATCATATATGTATTAAACATCCCGCCCACCAAAGAACTTCGTTCTTTTTTCTACAATGATAAGGATTAAAAACAACATATTAAGCTTCTTGACACAAACAAAATATAGACTTTATCAAAACAACATCTCCGCCCACCGTGAATACTCATTTTAAAGACTAAGATAGTGCATAGATGCAGTTCAAATAACATTCAAATATAATTAGTAACAAACATTAATAATAATAATTAACACATTCAAACTGGCGAAAGCTGTACAATTTGTACACTCCTTAGAAAAGATATAACATATTTTAAGCAAGAGAACATCACAATCAACAAGAAAGCTAAGTTATATATCTGTTTGTTTAGAAAAAATTTAAGTTTTATTGAATGCACAATACACATTAGCAGATAAACTAACTTTCAGGTTTAGGTAGTACACATAGTTTATTACAAGGCCTCTTAACAATACCATTTTTTGTTTTAATAGTAACCACCCGAGTAAGGCCATCTTTTCCTGGATGCTTTTCTATAACCCTAGCTAATAACCACTTTGCTGGTGGAATGTTGTGATCCCTAACAATAACTACATCATTAATTTCAGGCTCTAATCTTTTGGTTGTCCATTTAAACCTTTGATTTAAGTTCACTATATATTCATCTGACCATCTACGCCAAAAATCATTAAGCATTTTCTGAGTAAGTTTCCATCGATGAAGGCTCGAAATTGACATCTCAGAATAGTTCTCGTCTGGAACAGTAACTAACGGCTCACCCACTAAAAAATGACCTGGCGTGAGCGGCAGTGGATCGTCTGGATTGTCACTTAAAATTGATATAGGACGAGAATTTAGACACGCTTCTATCTGAGCCAGTACTGTTGAGAGCTCTTCGAATGTGAGTGTGGCGTCTCCAACCACTCGTTTTAAATGCGCTTTAGTGGAACGAACAGCTGATTCCCATAAACCTCCAAAGTTCGGGGCATGGGGTGGTATGAATGATGTACCTTCATTTGCTAGCAATTGGACAATTTCATGGGATAGCTGCGACTTAGCACGGGTTAACATCTCTCTCAATTCCTTCTCAGCACCTACGAAGTTTGTACCATTGTCAGAATATAGGTGCTCACAATATCCTCTTCGAGCTACGAATCGCCGGAATGCAGCAATAAATCCAGTCGCGGTTAAATCGGACACAGCTTCTAGGTGTATGGCTCGCGTTACCATGCAAATATACACACAGATATACCCTTTGTATGACTTTGCACCTCGACCAGGGTATAATCGCAGATTAACGTGACCGGTAAAATCTACACCTGTTTTACGGAAGGGTTTGTCGGGAACCAGTCTACATTCAGGAAGCTGGCCCATAAGCTGTTGGTTATTTTGACGAGCATACCTTATGCAGGTAGTGCACTCTCTGTAACACTTCTTAACACGTTCTCTGGCACGAATAATCCAAAACCTCGCTCTCAATAAATTCAACATAAGTTGAGGTCCGCCATGAAAAGTTTTGATATGGGCGTCAAGGATTATTAGCTTAGTGATATGACTATCACTAGGTAAAATCACTGGATGCTTCTTCGCAAAATCTTCTTGGCCTTGATTTATTCGGCCACCTACTCTTAAAGTACCATTTCCATCCAGAAATGGACTAAGAGTATGAAGAACACTTCTTTTGAGTACCTGTCCATAAGACTTTAGTTGTTTTAATTCCTCTTGAAAGTATAACTCTTGTGTTTTTTTAATACAAATTTGTAAAACTGTTTTACTCTCCTCTGTTGATATTATTTTATTGATAACTCTTTCTCCTTTTGGTAATTTAAGTTTTAAAAATTTTCTACAATATGACAAAACTCTTAATAACTTAGATAGACTAGAAAATCTTTCCCATATAAATTCTTCTTTAATTTGAACTACAGCAGCTAAAGTTTTCTTGGGTCTCACTTCTTCGTTTGTCTCATAACTTTGGTCAATCTTGTACTCATTTTGATGACGTAGAAAAGCTGGACCATCCCACCACAAATTATGAACCCTAAGCTCAGCGATAGACATACCTCTCGAGGCACAATCTGCTGGATTCTGATCCGTTTTTACATGGTTCCATTGATCACGATCTAATACAGTCAGTATCTCGGACACCCTGTTGCTCACAAATGTTGCCCATCGACATGGTTCTCCTCTTAACCAAGCAAGAACCACAGTTGAATCGGACCATGCGTATAAGTTCGTCTTTGGAATCTTCATAATTTGTGAAACCTCATGAATCAATTTCGTTGCCAATACTGCCGCACAAAGCTCCATTCGAGGGATTGAGATTTCCTTTTCAATGGGCGCCACCTTAGTTTTGGCAGTCAACAGTTTTACATAAGTATCTTCAGCTCCTTTGCATTTCAAATACACGGCTGCCGCGTAAGCACTCTGAGACGCATCGGCGAAGACGTGCAGCTCTCTCAAGTCATTATTTGTTGTCTGCAACCACCTTGGGATATTAATCTTATTTACCTCATTTAATGAAGATCTGAATTCATGCCATTCATCCAGCAACTCTGGAGTAAGATTATCATCCCAGGACAGACCAGACTGCCACAATCTTTGGATGAATATTTTGGCGATTATTATAGTAGGCGCGATCCAACCTAAAGGGTCGTAGAGCCTTGCTATATCTGACAACACCTTTCGTTTTGTAATTGGCTTCTCTTGCTCTGGTAAGTTGTAGGAGTACTCGAAGTTATCAGATATTTTATTCCACGTTATTCCTAATACCTTGATCATATTGCTGGCCTTAAAAGTAAATGAATGATTGGTTCTCTGCTTATCTCTTTCAATGTGATCTAGTAGTTTAGGACTGTTACTGCACCATTTCTGGAGGTGAAATCCACCAGCCTCCATTAACTTTGTCATTTGCTCGTATATTTCAATAGCATCTGTCTCTGTCCGGCATCCGGTTAACAAATCGTCCATATAATAGTCTTCCCGCGTAATTTTTGCAGCTTCTGGGTACTTTTCTTGTTCATCTTTTGCTACTTGTTGTAAGGATTTCACTGCCAGATATGGTGCACACGAAGTTCCAAAAGTAAGACGTAATAATCGGAAATGTTCAATAGGACCTTCAGGTTTCTGACGCCATAAGATTCTCTGAAAGTCTGTATCCTGCTCATTTACTAAGACTTGACGATACATTTGTTTAAGATCCGCTACAATACAGTACGGATGTAGTCTCCACCTCATTAGAATGTGTCGTAAGTCCTGTTGTAATTTTGGGCCTATTAAAAATGAGTCGTTTAACGAAACATTATTAACTCCCTTACACGATGCGTCAAAAACCACTCTCACCTTTGTAGTTTCTTTATCTTCTCTAACTACGGCGTGATGAGGAAGATAAACTGCAAGCGGATTTTCAATGTCTTCTCTATTTTCTATCTTTTCCATGTGATTTTGCTCAATGTAGTCTTCTAGTACGTTTCTGTATTCCTTTTGTAGTGACGGGTTTCTTAATAATCTTTTTTCTAGCAGATGATATCTTCGGTACGCTATTTCTTTTGATTTCCCATATCTAACTTCAGGATCTGATTTCTTAAATGGTAGCCTTACCACGTAACGACCTTCATCATTTCTCACTGTAGTCTCTTCATAAATTTCCTCACATTTAATCTCTTCTTTCGTTAGTGGTTTCCCTAACATGTCTGGTTCTCTCTCTATTTCCCAGAATTGTTTTAGAAGTAGGTCCTCCTTTACTTGAAGGTGCAGATTTATCATCCTAGTATTGGCTAGCCCCTGTGGTGTCATACGTCCGGACAAGATCCATCCTAGTTTGGTGTTTTGCGCAATGGGACCAATTTTTGATGGGTGTCTTAGTAAACCGTTGAGCAAAATCTCACTATGAACTTCTACACCTACAATTATATCTATTTTGCTGGGTTGTCCATATTTTGGATCCGCGAGCGGTAAATTTTCAACCTCGGGCCAGTTCATGACAGATGTCTTACTAGAAGGAAGAAAAGATGTTAGTGAACTTAAAACAAAGGCATTAACTCTAATGGAAAACTCTGAATCATGAAGTGATTCTAAATCAAAAACTACCATACTCTTGATCCTATACTGACCGTCACCTACTCCAGAAACTAATCCATTAACAGGTATTTTCTTTAGACCTAAAGATTGTACGGTGCTCTCACTAATAAATGACGCTTCAGAGCCCTGATCTATTAATACACGCACGATTTGAGAATAGCCATCTGCTGATTTGGCTCTGACCAACGCAGTGGCCAGTAACACCTCTGATTGATTCTCTTCTTGGGCAAAATGAGCTATTATATTTTTCTCCGTACTCGACTCTTGACTCAGCGATTTCGCATTACTCATAGACGAAGCGGTTGCTTCTGGACGTGGACCTCTCTCAAAGTGGAGTAATGTGTGGTGTCTTCTGCCACAACGGCGGCAACACGTAGTCTGGTGGCAGCCTCTTACATTGTGGTTGGGAGACAAACAATTAAAGCAATGTCCCTTGGATTGCACAAACTCACTTCTCTCTTCGGGGGACTTGCTACCAAATTGTTTGCATTGGTAGAGTAAATGTTGACTCGAACAGTACGCGCATACTAATTTATTATTATCCTTTTTCTCCTCTAAAATGGTTGAATGGAATGACTTTTGCTTAGATACTTGTTTGGTTGTATTATTTTGAACAGATTTTGTAGTGGTTTTTACTCCATCCATCATTTCTAATGTCCGGAATCTCATCTCTAAGAACTTAACTAACTGTTCCCATGTAGGCAAATCTTCAAAATCAAAATGACAAACTTCAATCTCCCACTGTCTTCGGGATTCGTAGTCAAGTTTGGATACCACTAAATAATTGATAAGTACATCCCAAGAGTCTGTGTTAATACCTAAATTCTTAAGCGATTTAATACAGGAAGTTGTTGTGTCGAGTGTATGTTTAATCGCTGAAGCAGACTCTGTGTTAATACTTTTTTGAGAAAACAAGCGTTTCAGTATCTCATTTGCATTATAACGTTTATTATTATATCTTTTTATCAATTTGTTCCAGGCCTCATCATAGTTATTTCCAATAGTAGATAAATCTCGTAATAGAACATCGGGTTCACCCGACAAGCTGCTCTTTAGGTAATGAAGCTTCTGAACTGCACTTAATGTCTGATTGTCATGGATAAGAGATACGAACATATCGTAGAATGTTTGCCATTCCTCATAGACACCTGAGAATGTAGGCAGTTGAATTCTAGGGAGCTTGATTTCAGTTGCAGATGACACCGGTGAAGCTGAGGGGAAGTTGTATACGGGGGCTTGCTTGGTTAGGCCTTCTAAATCTTCTTTTAGCTTAGTTTTGTATGTGATATATATTTCTTCTGTACTATCATACATCTCTTCACTAAAATATTTTAGCGTCATTCGATCAGACCACTTTACCAAAGCCACCAATTGAAAATTATTGTCCGTAAACTCGTTCCATGATTTTTCTAAATTCTCTGTTCTAACTTCTATGTATGCCGTTGTAACTCTTTCTTTGGGTGATTTTTTGTAATTAGTAAAGTTTTTAATAATTAGCTCAGCTATAGCTTCTTGTTTGTTCAATAATCCTTCCATTTTCATTAACTACTATTGTTCGTAACGTCAAACCCAAACAATAAATTATATCTTAGATGCAACAATAAACGTCAATTATCAACCAAATATTTTTAAATCAAAGTCTAAAATGTTACTTCACTTAATTTTAACTATAGTTTTTCGCACTATATCCCGGGTTTCGGCACCAGATGTATATTGCACGTACTATTATCTATTTTACTTTTTGCTAAAATAAAATCCCACAATGTATTTTTATGACGTCAAACTCATTTTTTATTTCTAACTAACTAAAGTGTCATTACAAAAAAAATAAGAAAAGCTATCGCCAGCCAGCGAAACTCGATACTAAAATAACATATAGTTTTTATTATCATATATGTATTAAACAATACTATATCCATTTTACTATATCCAAGCTAATGACAAAACCCGAGCGAAGCGCGGGTGATTTGCTAGTTGATAAATATTTTGTTCAAAATAGTCGGCTATAACGGTGTTTCTCAAAAAAAAAAAATATTTTCCTTAGGAAAATTAGCTTCCCAAAACAAAATTAATTAATTAATTTGGTTTCTTTTTCGTGGGACCCTATTTAATTTTTCTTAAATAAAAGTAGCCTAAGTTACTCCTTGTTATGTCAGCTACCTGCCAGTGAAATTTCCGTCAAAATCGGTTAAGCCATTTCAGAGATTAGCCGGAACAAACAGACAGACAGACAGACAGACAAAAATTATAAAAAATGTTGTTTTGGTAAATGTACCGTGTATACATCCATATGCATTTAGTAAAAAGCGGTTATTTTAATATTACAAACAGACACTCCAATTTTATTTATCTGTATACATCAAAATTTGTTTTTACATGCAATTCTATTTGTCATAGGATTCAGATGACCTCAAAAGTGATGAATAAGATTATGTTCTTGCAATCTATTCTAATATTATACAGAAAAAAAAATTGTTTTTTTGTTTGTTTGTTTGTACGATAAGACTCCGAAACTACTGAACCGATTTAGATGAAATTTGGTAAAAAGATAGTTTGAGACCCTGGGAAGGACATATGGCAGTTTTTATCCCGGAAATCATTACTTAAGGGGGTGAAAATGGGGGTGAAAGTTTGTATGGGAAAACCTAGGAACGAACCCGAGCGAAGTGAGGGTGAGTCGCTAGTATGTAAATGGGACAAGAGTACGCTAATAATATGATTTATTTTATTTATAAAGAGTTAACTATGTTTATCATAAGTCATTTTTGGTTGATTTCAAAATCATTTCCATTTAGCCCTTTTTAATATCCCACTGCTGGGGGTGGAGCTTCCATCTATACGAGTCAGGCCGTAGTCCACCACGCTGGCCAAGTGTTGGTTGGTACACCACATGAAAGTTTATACTACGGGACTTAACGCGTGTTACACGCGTTAAGTCCCGTAGTATAAACTTTCATATAAATATGAAACGCGATAATTTAAAAAGTTATGGTACACCACATGTCTTTTGACAACTTGCTAGGTTCTCTCAGACATGCAGGTTTCATCACGATATTTTCCTTCACCACAAGACAAGTGGTGATCTATGTTGTGAATGATTCGCACATGTGAATATCAAAGGTGCGAGACTCGGGATTTGAACCAGCTCTACCTGATTTCCCAAACGCGTTACCACTGAGCTACCACTACTTGAAAAAAAGCAATAGAGAAATTAAATAAAATTATACAGTCGCATTCTTGCGCCCGCGCACCTTTTTGCTCACGCTGCATTATAAACTACATATCAACATATCACCTACTTATATTATTTCGACATCATTAACATATGTAAATTAACGACATTAAATCTTAGTTTTGGTCCAAAACAAACTATCTATTATCTATATTAGTTAACACTAGCGATTAACCCTCGCTTCGTTTATCCTTAGAAACGCGGATTTTGTCCCCAATTTCATGGTTTTAATGTTTTTACTCCGCGCATCCTAATCCTTTTTCCTTAAATTAAAGTACCCTCAGTTACTCCTTATAACATCAGCTATCTGCCAGTCCCATCAAAATCGGTCCAGCCGTTTCGGAGATCAGCCGGTACAAACAGACAGACTAAAAATTTTAAAATCGTTTTTTATTATAGTACCGTATAAACTTTTACATGTGTTTATTAAATAGCTGTTATTTTGACATTACAAACAGACACTTTCATTTTATTTATCTGTGTAGAATTAATCGATCGCCGTATATTGTCAATAAACGTGTTCTAAGTCCAAGGTCGCCAATATATAAGGGCTATATATACTTATATATAAATGGTAATTTGAAACAAGTCTAATAGTTAATTAGAGGCTTTGAAGTGAAGGTGCAAATTTTTTTTTTGTTTTTTTTTTAATTGAGCTTCAAAATCTATTTTCTATACATATAATAAAATTATAACTAAGCCGAATTTATTGTTCTTAGAATTTTTGTCTGTCTGTCAGCTTGTGAGCGCATCACGGAGAAACCACTGGAGGGATTTCGATGAAATTTGGTATGATGATAGCTGGTCATCCGAGTCAACAATAGGATAGTTTTTAACCGACTTCCAAAAAAAGGAGGAGGTTCTCAATTCGACCGTATATATATTTTTTTTATGTTTGTTCGCGGATTTTTTCGTCGTTTATGAACCGATTTTGATAATTCTTTTTTTGTTGGAAAGGAGATATCCCAAGAGTGGTACCATGATAAGGAAACCAGGATCTGATGATGGGATCCTAGAGAAATCGAGAAGAACTTTTGAAAATTGTAGCGGCGACTAGTACGTTTGTTAACATTTTCTTTAGGTATTTTAAAGCACTACTATTTAATGAAGGTCTGGAGTCGATCTGATGATGGATCCGAAAGACAGTCGAGGGAACTCCTCAATGATTTACAGCAACTTCCTGGTGTTTGGGCTTGATTAATTTGTATTGATGATACGTCTACATGTATAGCATATGTCTATCTTTTAAGGTTGACTCAATATAACCCTTTTTATGGTAATAGAATTTGTTCTAAAATAATGCATTATTACTGCGGGAAAATGTTTCATCTATGAGAAATCTATACTAAACCTTAAAACATAACTAGGGACGAACCCGAGCAGAGCGAGCATAAGTCGTTAGTTTTAAATACAACTATCTTTTTGGATTTTTCCGTGGATTTATTTAGATTTTTGGTTCTCGACGTTTCTAATGCCTGTGACGTCTCCCGTGACCATGATTGCTGTAAAGCATTAGTATAGCAGTTAAAGCATTTGTTAAAACAACGCCAATAACACGATGAGAGTAATTAGCATGCAATAAGAGGATGTAATTAAGATAAGATTAGTGTTGTATAGTTTTAAACCTAAAACACGTACACACATACTGAAATAGTGCATATGTACATACATATATCTATAGACCAGGGCTCGGTAACCCGTTCAATTTTTAAATCGGTTTGGGTCATGGCTTTTAGTTTTAAGGTTTCGGTTACGTTCTTTAACCGGTTAAATCCGGGAGAATGGTTTAGACGAATTCAGGTTCCATGAATAAAATCTCCAAGAGAAACCGTTAACTGTTATTATTTCGATTTACTAAATCGTTTTCATTAATCTCCGAAACGGCCGGACCGATTTTGGTGAGACCTTCACTGGCAGATAGCTGATGTTATAAGAAGTAACTTAGGCTACTTTTATTATAGAAAAAGAATGAGGGTTCTGTGAAAAAAAATTAAAACCCATGAATTGTGAACAAAATCCGCGTACGGCGTACGCCGTACGTACGCCGTAGCGAAGCGCGGGTAAATCGCAATATAATTTAAATGAATATCTTAGGAGTAGCAAGCTACTATTTATGTATACCTAAACATAGGTAGCCGTGAAAACGTACCTAGGGACGAACGCGAGCGAAGCCAGCGTGAGTCGCTAGTATTAGTATAAAATATATGACATACATATTATATATGTTATGTATCATCTTTAGCGATGTTTACAACCTATCACTTTCACTTTACTCAGTGTTAAGAAACAAGTCAAGATGAGGCAAGGTCTGCTTTATGGATAACAGGTTCGAATCTATCTTCATTTACGTACAAACTAGAGTTTGCTTTCGTCTACGCTTATGTTGTTTATTTATGTTTAAATGCCCTAGAAAAACTTAGGAGTCTAAATTTTATTATGACACTAGCGACTTATCCCACTTCGCTTGGACTCGTCCCTGGGTGATGCTTTAAATTGACACAACTTTTTTATTTATGAACCGGTTGAAATAAAACAAATACTAAATGTTAAGTCAAGTTTACCACAATACATTAGTGAAAACCGCACCCTAATCGGTTTAGCCGTTTCTGAAATTAGCGCGTACAAACGCACAGACAAAAAAAAAAACTAAAAATCATTGTTTTGGGTTCTATTGCGTTAATAAAGACCTTCAATAATAGTTTTTTCAAATATCTTCCATGTACAGACAGCGATCAGTTACATTTTTATTATATGTATAGATTTATTTGTGCTTGGTGCTATCTAGTGGTTGAAATTCTACCTTTATCATTATTGAAATTTTCAAGAAAACATATACACATGAATAGAATTTACCTATCTATAAAAAACTTTTACATTATTTTTTTTAATTGATAATACTAAAGCTTGTGAATGGTTACAAAAAAAAAAAGAAAATCGTTTGACAAACAGAGAATAAACAGGTATTGAAAAGTTTTTTCTTTGTCTATTTATATATATACTAGCACAACTCGCGGCTTCGCTCGCGATAAACCCACAAAAATAATAAGTAGGTTTCATACAAACTTTCATCCCCTATTTTATCCCCTTATGGGATGAATTTCGAAAAATGCTAGAACACGTATTTATTTAATTGTATTCAAGAGTATTAATACCAAGTTTCATGTAATTCTGATCATATTATTTTTCGGTTGTATTGTAACGTATTTTCCCGTGGGAATGAGATAATCTCCCGCGGTAAAAAGTAGCCTATGTCACTCTCCAGCCCTCCAACTATGTCCACACAAAAATCACGCCAATACGTCATTCCGTTTCGCTGTGAAAAAGGACGAACAAACACACTTTCACAGTTATAATATTAGTATGGATTATAAGTATGGATATATATATACATATCTAATAATAGGTGCTAACTAATATTGTAAACTAGCGACTCACCCTCGCTTCGCTCGGGTTCGTTTCGGGTTCGGGTTCGATACATTTTTTTTTGAGCGGAACCCTAATTCTTTTACTGAAATACAAGTGTTGTGATTCATTAATTTTAGTGCTAAAATTGTTAGACATATTTAAAGTTACCTATATTTATTGTATTTAACTAAAGTTTCAATGAAATTATATTTTATATTTTAAGTATGCTTTTATAAATTAAATATATTAATTGATTATTATGATTTAAAGATTATGCCGGAAGTAGATGAAGTGACATTAAAATTACTAAAAAGGTGGGTTGATTGAAATTAAAATTATTATATAAGGAGTGCTTTCTATGATTGGGATTCATTCTTGTTCAGGAAGAGTTACTGTGTACTTAAGCTGAAACAGTGTTGTATAATTTTAGTATAAAGCAGTGATATATGCAGTGTGTTGTAATTCTTATATGTAAACCAATAATTATTATACGTTTGAAGTGTACACTGGTGGTTTTTGTTACAAAATCAGAAGTGTAACGACCCACGAGCCATGCCCAGGAGAATAGAACGTAAGTACAAGAATTCAAATTTCAGTTCTTAGCTGAGAATTTGTAGTTGAACTAAGAATTTATGTAAATTAGTCATGTATGTGTGCTATTATTATCAACCATGTAGTGACTTGTTAAAACAATAGGTTATAGCCATGTATGTGTGCTACGATAACCATGCATTAGCCCTGTAGTTGTGTTACGATAGCCTCGCATAAGTGCTTCAGTTAAGAGCCATGTAGGTGTGCCTAGATAACGTAAATGCAATGAAGTGTGGATTAGCCATGTAGGTGTGCTATGGTAGCAATGTATTAGCCATGTAGGTGTGCTATGAACTAGCCATGTAGGTGTGCTATGATAACCACTTAAAAGTGCTTCAGTTATGACCCATGTATGTGTGTCTTGATGACGTAAATGATTATATGATACAGCCATGTAGGTGTGCTATGTTAACCATGCACTAGCCATGTAGGTGTGCTATGATAACCACGCATAAGTGCTTCAGTTATGACCCATGTATGTGTATCTTGATAACGTAAATGATTATATGATACAGCCATGTAGGTGTGCTATGTTAACCATGCACTAGCCATGTAGGTGTACTATGATAACCACGCATAAGTGCTTCAGTTATGACCCATGTATGTGTGTCTTGATAACGTAAATGGTTATATGATACAGCCATGTAGGTGTGCTATGATAACCACGGATAAGTGCTTCAGTTATGACCCATGTATGTATGCCTTGATAACGTAAATGACTGTATGATACAGCCATGTATGTACATATGTGTGATGTGGTAGCCATCTATGTTGACTTTAGATACTGGCCATGTAGGTGTGCCGCAGTAGTAATGTATTAGCATTATAGCTATCAGTCAAGAAGGTGAGGTGTGATGTTTAGTTGACATGTAATTTTAATACCTCGGTGGGGTAGTGGGTAGCATACCCAGAGGTCCTGGGTTCCGAGTCCCGGGTCGAGCCAAGTTTAATTATTGAGTCTTTTTGTATAGTAAGCCGCAGTAACAGCCAGAAGTTGTGAAGTTAGTTGAGTTTCACCCCTGTGCCTCGGAGAGCATGTGAAGCCGTCGATCCTGCACTTAACTCACCGGTCAAGTCGAGTAGTCGTCCCATCGGAGTATGAGTGACAGGAATAGAGAGTGTACTTGTATCTGCGCCTACATGTGTGCACTATAATATCTCTTGTGCATTTGGCTAGTCTCGATGAGAGTGGCCGCCATGGCCGGAATCGGTCAGGAGAACATTAATTTTAATAGCGTTATTTTAGTGTATTATATTAAAAGTTATTTAGAAGTTATAAATACCCTTAATTTAAAATATTGTCTTTAAAGATATATAGTTAAGGTTAAATATTAGCAGAGGTTAAAATTAGAAGCTTTAGTAAATTAGATATCTATATCCATGAACTTAAAGTATGCAGTTATAAAGACAGATTTTACTGCGTTAACAAACTATCCTCCAGGTGACAGAGATGAAGCAGAGGGCTTTACTCCAGAAAGGCCCAATCGACGTCGAAGGAGGTCATCTTCTGGTGATGCTGAAGTACCAGCTAAAACGAAACGATCATCCGACAACCTAAAAACCGAAGATCTGAGACAATCCAAGTAAGACTATGAACTCCACTAATGTAGTTCCGGAGTTTGATCCAGATAATAGATCACAAGATGTTGAGCAATGTTCTGTAATTTATAAATGGGATGAAAATCAGGTTATTCATTATTCTTTACAAAAATTGTGTGGTTTAACAAAAAGATGGTATGAATCTTTACCAACGCTCAATTTCTCGTGGCCAGATTGGCAGGATAAAATTAGAAAGACATTCCCGAATGATGAAAACTTTGGGAAGTTAATAGAAGAAATGTTAAATCGTAAATCTCGAACAGATGAAACTTTAAAAGAATATTTTTATGATAAACTTTCATTATTAAGTAGATGTGATATTGCTGGACGAAAGGCAGGCAATTGTATTATTTTCGGAATAACTGATAACTCTGTACGTAATGGAGCTCAAGCTCTTAGATGTAGTGAACCAGAAGACTTGTTAAATTATTTAGCTTCACAACAGTTTAACCAGATTAAAATAACTCAAAAAGTTTCTCACTTTTAAATAGTAATACCTTTATGATACGAGATTTTAGAAATAGTCATAACATTTTACCAGGTAATACAAATAGACAAAATAACATCACGTGTTTTAATTGTCAAGAACTGGGTCATATAATTGTACAAACCTATTGTGAAATGTAAAAGATGTGGTAGAATAGGACATAACTTCGATGATTGTTCTAGAAAACCCCTTATTACCCACGACATAAGTAGTCAAAATGAATAGACCCCCAATTAAGATGTCAAACAGAGAATTTGAATCTAGTATTAGGTGAAGTAATTTCGTAAACGCTAACCGTAATTGTGTTGAAATTGCATCTAAAGTAAAAAGGAGATTTATTAAAAATTAAAAATGTGTGATATATTAAAATTAAATTGATGACAAGTTTTTGAGTGCGTTTATAGATTTTGATATTAATTCTAGTATCACGAAATATTCTATTTGTTAATGTGCTGGACCTTAAGGAAGTATTGAATATTTGCATGTCATTAAGGGCTTTGGTAATTATATAATTGAAACTTTGAAGTAAACGTTAATATTAGGACTAACTATATCGATGCAGAATTAACGTTTTAATAGTGGTTTTAATAATACTATTTACACCAGGGTTGTTATAAAGTAAGTAACACTAAAACAAGAGTACTCCATATATTATTTAAAATGGGTACCGTATTAGCTCACGTCAATCTTATAGCGACAATATAGACGATTGAATAGACAAAGAGAAGTTATTAAAAATTACAAAGAAAAGGTAAACGACAAATTAATCCCAAAGGACAAAACAATTCCCCATACAAACTGGGGCCCGGTGTTACAGGCTTGAAAATTAGTCATAAATTAATACATTTAGAAAAACGTCATAAGGCCAATTTTCATGGGCTCCAGCGATGGCCAAGTTAAATCGGGTTTTAAATACGCTATTTTTAGGTTAGATTTTACGTTATATTTTGACACATGAGACATCATTACATGACAAATTCAATAAGGTAAATGACATAGAGTATGTAACTGCTTTTGTAAATGATGAGCGCACGGAGTCTCTTACAGACACTTCTATAATTATATCTACAACATGTTACCGCGTTTTATGAGATCTAAATCGTAAACTATAGTTGAACGCACAAAACATGTTTATTTAATATGGACAAATCTGTTACACCACCTACCATCCATGCCAATAAGACGGCTCGGTGCAGTAATATGTAGAAATAAAAACATACTTAGATGCTATAATTTATTTTATAAATCATCATCGTCATCAAAAAACATATTGTCTAATACAATATAGTACAGGAGGTGTTATAAAACCTTGGTCTCGTGCCGAACCAAGAAACCATATTATGCTCATTGTGTGGGCACAGAAACCCACTGTTCTTTTCCCCACAATACAGTTGTATTAATATCGCATTATTGCATTTCTCCCACTTAAAGAGCTGTCAACTAAAATATGAACAAAATATATTTTATTGCTTATAGGTCTTGATTTTATTCTTCCTCTTAATAACCATGTAGTTTCAGATATAGACAGCTCCTGTAATAACCCCCTGTTCACCTCCCTGTGTATTTCTATAACATAAGAGTAATTTGCTTGATCGGGCCTGTTTTATTTGATACGTACTCAACAATACAAGAATTACATCACTATAACATAACTCAGGAAAATCTTTTAAATTATTTGTATTGACATCTATTGGACGGAATTGCATCCTACACCGATATTTAAGTTACTACTTATTACGTATGCAATCAATAATAATAATCGGTATACATATGTGCAGAAGTACAAGAAATTCGATACAGATTCGGATTAAAACACATTTACTTGCGTACAAATATGAAAAGCAAATGACAATATTATGTCATACGATTTTCGTATTCAGATATTTAACATCTGAGGAGGTTTTTATTTAGCGTTTAAAAATAAATCATATTTCAGATTTTCGTTTTAATGTTAAACTTAAAATATAATTCAGCTTAAATTCTACAAAAATGTACGCAAACCGCACAGCACCAATTCTTAAATAAATTGATCATAATTTTTAATACAACAGTTCTATAAAATCATTTCATTTTTAAAGACATTGACGTTTTATAAAACAAGACAAATAAATAATATCCGTTTATAAGAGATTTAAGCAATATCGAAAAATGCATTTTTTCTTAACTTGTCCATTGCAAATAAAATTTCGATTTTAATGGAATAATAAGAAAAAAATTAGTTTTTTTTTTTGATATATATTTGATTCCTAGTTATCAAGGCCCAAAAATGGGTTTCTCCTTCCATATAAAGTCTCAAAATTTTAAATGTTGTCGGTTTTAATACCATGGAATGTGTAAGCGTTTCCGCAAGCGGTTAGATGAAATGCAGCCCTGGATTCATGTTCAGGTAATAGAGTTGGACAAATCTTCTGGTTCTGAATACAGTTCCTCAAACTTGGATAACAGTGATACTGAAAAATAAAAGAATTTGTAGTATATAAGTTTGATCTAGTATAGTATAATCTAGTTTTATTAATATTTAAACATTATGTTTATATAGCGGTTTTTTTTGCTTGAATTATATACTGTAATTATTAATATTACCGTTTTGAAATTATAATAGGGAATCATGAACTTACCTTACGCCGAGTGTTGTGAGATTTGCGTGCTCCGGAGATAGCACGCATGTCGATGGCCGAGTGTTGTGATTCATTAATTTTAGTGCTAAAATTGTTAGACATATTTAAAGTTACCTATATTTATTGTATTTAACTAAAGTTTCAATGAAATTATATTTTATATTTTAAGTATGCTTTTATAAATTAAATATATTAATTGATTATTATGATTTAAAGATTATGCCGGAAGTAGATGAAGTGACATTAAAATTACTAAAAAGGTGGGTTGATTGAAATTAAAATTATTATATAAGGAGTGCTTTCTATGATTGGGATTCATTCTTGTTCAGGAAGAGTTACTGTGTACTTAAGCTGAAACAGTGTTGTATAATTTTAGTATAAAGCAGTGATATATGCAGTGTGTTGTAATTCTTATATGTAAACCAATAATTATTATACGTTTGAAGTGTACACTGGTGGTTTTTGTTACACAAGTAGCCTAAGTTACTCCTTATAATATCAACTACCTGCGAGTGAAAGTTCCGTCAAAATCGGCCCAGCCGTTTCAAAGATTAGCCGGAACAAACGGACAGACAAAAAATAAAGATTGTGTTTTTCTTATAAATACCGTATATAATTCCATATGCATTTAGTAAAAAGATGTTATTTTAACACTAGCGACTCACCTTCGCTTCGCTTCGGGTTCGTCCCTAGACATAAACAAATCTATCCCACGGGAACCGTACATTTTTTCGGGATGATATATAGCCTATAGCCTTCCTCAGTTAACGGGCTATCTAATGCAAAAAGAATTTTTCAAATCGGATAAGTAGTTTCTGAGATTATCGCGTTTAACCAAACAAACAAACAAACAAACAAACAAACTCTTCAGCTTTATAATATTAATTTTAACATTACAAACAGACACTTCAATTTTATTTATCTGTATATATATACTTTCGTATATACGTAGATACGAAAGTGTATGTTTGTTTTTCATATCTTAAGGCCACAATGAATTGCCTATTCGTGATGTTTATTATGTAGCCTTTGAAATGGAGATAATAACTTGTATATAGGAATGCATTGAGATTGTGTAGTAAGATGCTGTTATTTTGCAGAATCAATTATGTATGCGCTTTTGTTTGAGCGTTGCTTCTGAACAATTCATTTTATCAAACACTAGCGACTCACCCTCGCTTCGCTTCGGAATCGTCCCTAGACAAAAACAAATCTATCCCACGGGACCCGTTCACTTTTCCGGGATGATATATAGCCTATAGCCTTCCTCAGTTAACGAGCTATCAAATGCAAAAATAATTTTTCTAATCGTATCAGTAGTTCCTGAGATTAGCGCGTTCAACCAAACAAACAAACAAACTCTTCAGTTTTATAATATTATTAAGTATAGATTTTTTAGATTTAGTTTAATATATATAGATTTAGTTTAATATATATAATTAATGAGTTTTCCATAATTTGAATTATTATGTTTTACTTTTGATGACAGGTTGGGCTCAGTGTGTAGTGACCCTACCTACTTGCTGTGCCAGCGGTCGCGGGTTCGAGTCCCGCTGGGGGCATACATGTGATGAACACGAATGTTTGTACTCCAGTCGTGGGCGTTTATACTTATAATATGTATGTATTTACAGTTATATATGTGTAGTGTGTCAACTACCTGGTATCCATAACACAGGCCTCGTAGCTTACCATGGAACTAGATGGTGCTGTGTGTTAATGTACCAACATATTTATTATTATTTTTATATTTTTCTTTAATTCTTGATTGCAAAAGAAAAATGTTAAGTCCTAAACACACGATAGATTCGATAAAAAATTTAACCGGATTAGTACGAAAATCCATAATTTTTTACACAAAAAGCGAAACTTTAAATCTGTTGGATCGCCAACTAACTTGCGATGCAGTTTTAAAGTTAGCATATTTTACGTGACATACAAGCGAAAACGGTCGTCTACTACGCGTGTTTGTCGTAGGTACATATATGTCGTCTCAGTGGTTATTTTTCAATTTAGCAAATTTACCGAAATTGTATTCAGCCCTTTTTAACGTCCCACTGCTGGGGTGGGCCTCCCTTCAATACGAGGGGGATCAGGCCATAGTCCACCACGCCGGCCAAGTGCGTGTTGGCGGACTTTTTATTTATTTATTTATTTATTAGAAAGATACACCATCGACTTATCATAATGACATTATAATTTTGGTAACTTATACATACAATTCGGTATGATTTGCCTTTACAAGTGTATACAGCATTCACTAACAATTGTTTGCGTGCGATTAGAAAGAGTGTGTTACATGTGTTTACATTTAACACTCTTAATTTTAAGAGGAGTATTTAAAACAAATAGGTACTTCACATGTCTTTCGAAAACTTGCTAGGTTTTCTCAGAAATGCAGGTTTCCTCACGATGTTTTCCTTCACCGTAAGGCAAGTGGTGATCATGTTAGAAATGATTCGCACATGAAAATATCAGAATTCAGAGGCGTGAGACCCGGGATTTTAACCTGCTTCACTCGGTTTCCTAAACGAGCGCGTTACCACTGGGCTACCACTGCCTTACCGAAATTATTAAATTCATTTTAAATAAAACTGTCTTTTCGAATATTTTCGCGGATTTATTTTGATTTTTGGTTCACGGGAGAGACTAAGGTTTTAGATGTCTCAAAATTCATTATATATAGGTATTTATCCATATCTACCCACAAAATTACGCGATAATTTAAAAAATACAAAAATTGCACCAAAATACCTTACAATGTTTGTTTTTTTTTAAATAAGATAGATTTTTTAAATAAGCATCTTTTTTCGACATCGGTTAAGTAAAATCACGTCTTAGCGCGAAATAGTGCTACTTTAATACAATATCTCGGCCTCATTTTTTGCCCTTTATCGGTCAAGAGCTTAGTTTAATATCAAGCAAAAAACGGAGGGTTCTTATTAAATTTTCATTGTTATTCGTCATGGCTTGTGGCAGGGCTTGTCCCGTACGTGGGTAGCAGGTTTTATAAAAATAACGTATTTACATCGATCATAATCATTATTGAAAATGTATAAATCTATCCCACGGGAACCGTACATTTTGCCGGGATGATATATAGCTTATAGCCTTCCTCAATAAACGGACTATCTAATGCAAAAAGATTTTTTAAATCGAATTAATAGTTCCTGAGATTAGCGCGTTCAAACAAACAAACAAAGTGTCCCTCTTTATTATATTAGTATATTTAGTATAGATTATAATATTTTTGGAGGCTGATTACGGAAGCATGATCATAAAATTAAAAAAAAACACGTGCAGGCATCGAACCTGTGACCATGCCGTCGTTCATATCTCATATTACACGTGGGTTAAATTATAACTAATGTTACAGTAAAACTGTTGAACATCCGTCTCGAATTATAGTAATGAGCAAATTGCGAGAAAATTACCTATAAAGTAGCCGCTAACAACTATGCCTTATTATTTAGCTGTGATGTTGCAGTTTACGGTATTTCCTGAAATAACTGGTTTTTAATGTGTGAGAATCATCGCTTATTGGTTGCGTGCTGGGCCTGCTTTTTTTTTAAACTGACTTCAAAAAGGTTTGGAATTAGATTGAACTTTTTTGTTTTTTAGGGATACCTAAAGGGTAAAACGATCTGTCTGTCCGTCTGTCACCAGGCTATATCTCATGAACCGTGATAGTTAGACAGTTGAAATTTTCACAGATGATGTATTTCTGTTGCTGCTATAACAACAAATAGTAAAAAACAGAATAAAATAAATATTTAAGGTGACTCCCATACAACATACGTGATTATTTTTTTCTCGATTTTGCTTGATATTGATAACGGCAATTGGTAGACGTTTGAAATATTCACAGAATATTTAGTTATATATTCACTTTAAAAATAAATAATTCAATTAAAATATAACTAATATTTAAGGGGCGCCTATACAACAGACATGATTTTTTTGCCATTTTTATAGACGGAACCCTTCGTGCGCGAGGCCCACTAGCACTTGTCCGGGTTTTTTTACACAAATCGCCGATTGTGCACAGACTATATAATTAATATAGGGCGTGATTTTTTTAATTTGAAAGTAATACACTTCTAAGAAATTCGTGTATTTGAATGTAATTTAAATAATTCAAATGTAATTATGAAACTCTTTTATATGCGGGCTATATGTAATGTTATGTTTATTAATGTAGCTTCTAAAAAGAGCAACTGTTGAGTTTCTCGCCGGCTTTTCTCAGCAGAACTGCTTTCCGAGCCGGTGGTAGATTCCTCACGGACTGACTACACTGACGCTCTTTAGATTATATTGACAAACAAAAACAAATCTATCCCACGGGAACCGTACATTTTTCCGAGATAAAAAGTAGCCTATTTGTTATTCTGATGTATGAACTATATTATTGTAAAGTTTCATTAAAATCCAATCAGTAATTTTTGTGTACCAAGCTGTATAAGTTACTATAGTTTTTTAACTATCCCACGAGAACTCTTTAATTTTATGGGATGAAATGTATCTAAAATGTTGACCGGAGATATAAGGTACCACCATGCAAAATTTCATTCAAATCGGTCCAACAGTTTCGGAGATTAGCCCGTACAAACAGACAAACAGACAGATTAACAAAAAATTGAAAAAAAAACTTCATTTGTCCTGTTTCTCTTCTTACATCCCCCTGACTCGGTTTTTAACAAATTTTTTCCATGTACAGACATTCGACCTCTACAGTTTTATTATATGTATCAAAAGTCCTCATAATAAGTCTATTTGAATAACGTTTCATTCCTCAACTCTCACTCAACAAGACGAAGTGAATTTTCAACACATCTATAGAAAACCTCTGAAAAAAATCTTAAATAAATTAATTAATATAAAATCTTTATTACACGTTTGAAAACATAACACTTTTTTATATTTACGCGAATATTTGTCATTTTAAACGATTTTGTCGCGGTTTTATTTTGTATTTTTGTTCCCTACCTTCTCAATATTATACAGCAATCATAGTCACGACCTCACGGGAGAGACCAAGTTTTTAGACGTATCATGAGTTCTAGTTTTAAGTGGAGTTAAGTGCGATATTTTTATGTGCAATAAGATATAAAAAACTAGCGACTCACCCTCGCTTCCTCCGGTTCGTCCCTAGGTTGATTCTCCATAAAAACTTTAATCCCTATTTTCACTCCCTTAAGGGATGATTTTCGGGATAAAAACTATCCTATATCCTTTCCAGAGTCTCAAACTTCTTATCATATTTCATCTTAATCGGTTCAGTAGTTTCGGATCATATTCGGTGCAAACAAACAAACAAACTTAACTTTATAATATTAGTATAAATTAAAAAAATACATAGAGAGTGACGTGGATAATGGTGGACTTATTTCTATAAGATATCTTCTCCAGTTAACCCATGTATGTGGGATATAGTGTTGAGTAGCAAGACAGAGACTTTCTTTAAGTGTAAAGAAACGATAAAAAATATATATAAGAACTAGCGACTCACCCTCGCTCCGCTCGTGTTCGTCTCTACTTACGTTTTAACGTTTAGTATAGATTTCTCAGAGATGAGATATTTTCCCGCAATAAAAAGTATCCTATATGTTGACCCGGATAACCAGCTATCGTCATACCAAATTTCATTAAAATCTGTGCAGTGGTTTTCTCGTGATGCGGTTATAAACAGATTGACAGACAAAAATTCCAAAAATAATAGATTCGGCCTCTGTATCGATAATAATGTTATTTCAATAAGTTTAAAAAAAAATATTTAATGTACAGGTTTGACTCCGTGTATATAAGCGTAAGGAAAACAAAATAAATACAATATATAACTACCTAAACAAATAAACTTGTTTAATCTACACTAATATTATAAAGAGATAAAGTTTATGAGTTTGTGAGGTTGTAGGGGTAATCGCTGGATCTACTGAACCGATTTAGATGAATTTAGTAAAAAGATAGTTTGAGGCCAAGAAAGGACATAGAATACTTTGTATCCCGGAAATCATCCTTTAAGGGGGTGAAAATCGGGATGAAAGTTTGAATGGGAAATCAATCTCGCTAGTCTAAAATATTGTATTACTTTTAGTAAGTTTAAATATTAGATATTATTTAATTTGGGATTGCCGTTATTAAAATTTTTACATGTTTTTTTTTTTTATTTTAAAATTATTCAAAGAGTTTTATTACTTAATTTGATACAATGTTACAGGTAAATAGTTTGTTTTGACATTTTAATGCACGATCAGTATTTGCTTTGTTTTGTGTTGGCATTTTATGTTTGTACCTTTACGATGTGCCAGATTAAGCGTAAAGGTATTTTAACTAATTGTTTTCTACGTTTTTGCTTGTTATTTTTGGACTAGAGTTCTTGCATTGGTTATTAAATTGAAACCCTTTATATTAGACTAACGACTCATCCTCGCTTCGCTCGGGTTCGTTCCTAGGTAGATACCCCATACAAACTTTCATCCCCATTTTCATCACCTTAAGAGATGATTTGCGGGATAAAAACTATCTTATGTCCTTTCCAGGGTCTCAAACTATCTTTTTACCAAATTTTATCTATATCGGTTCAGTAGTTCCAGAGATTACTTCCTACAAACAAACTCACAAACTTACAAACTTTACCTCGTACGTCCTCGTACTTTGGTGTCGGTTGAGTGCCTAAGTGATCTTGCGACGCCCCATTAAGACGGGGTAAGTTCTGTTGGGTTTTAGTGGAGTACTGGCTTTTCTAAAGTGGGATTCACCGGATTTAGAAGGATCTGTATACAGGTGGTATCCGTAAATGTATTTCGCAACATTGAAAAAAAGTACGGCTGCAGGTGGTAAGGTCATGGGTTTGAGTCCGGGGATGGACCAAAATACTTCTGGGTTTTTCTATCATTATATTCTCATTAACATCTCGAAGTTGGGAAGTTGGTAGTGTTAAGTATATTGTGTTGGCACATTAACACAGCACATTGCGTACCCATGGCTAGAGTACATATATAACTTTAAATACATACATATTACAAATATAAACACTCATGATTGGAGTACAAACATTAGTGCTCATCACACAAATGAATGCCCCCAGCGGGACTCGAACAAACGACCGCTGGCACAGCAAGTAGGGTCACTACAAACTGAGCCAAACGTGACGTCAAAGTGTCATAGCTTCAAAGGTAAAGGCTCAAGCCATTCCGAGGGACGTTAAGCCGTTGGTCCTGCTTCTGATCTGTCACCGGTCGTGTCAAATTGTTCCACCAAAATATCCAAAATATAAGCGCTAAAAGAACATAATATGTCCTCGAGCTCAAACCCAGGACCTCCGGATATGAACCTGTACACGCTATTCACTAGACCACCGGGGCGTACAATATCCAGTGAAAATTTTTAAATAAACATTAATTAGTTTGAAATTCGACACGCATTATTTTACAGCGGTATAGACAATTTTTATAATTTTAACATACAGCGTACAAGGACGAATTGATTTGTGAGGTACTGTAAAATTGCCATAACTACGTTTCATGGGTATGTTTGCTATGTTGGATAGTCACATTAATATGATAAATTACGATAAAGACGACACGTTTGGCTCAGTTTGTACTTTGTAGTGACCCTACTTGCTATGCCAACGGTCGTGGGTTTGAGTCCCGCTGGGGGCATTCATTTGTGTGATGAGCACGAACGTTTGTACTCCAGTCATGGGTGTTTATATTTATAATATGTATGTATTTAAAGTTATATATGTGTAGTGTATCAACTATCTGGTATCCATAACACAAGCCTCGTAGCTTACCATGGAACTAGATGGCGCTGTGTGTTAATCTCCCAACATATTTATATATATTTATAAATAGAAATAAGTTTATATGGGATTGTGTTTGCTTCTTCTTCACGCTTTACGGTTTCTTTTTACATTGGGATATCCATCTACACGTACCAACTGTGTATTCAGGGACTTATAAAGAGACCCATCGGCAAGAAAAGCCAGTGCTACCCACTAAATATCAAGGGAACCTTCCCTATCTTAATGAGGCGTGGCAGGATTACTTATGACCGAGGCAGACCGCAATAACCATGGGGTTGCTCCCACAGTCCACTCTACTGTCAGAGAAGTACCAGGAGCAACCCACATGGTACATCACCCACCGAAGTGGGCCACTTAACAGTGAGTCCCACAAATGAACACATATCAGGGGGGATACCTTACATCCTAAATTAATACATATAATCGACGTCCTACCCGAGCAGATTCGTCAGCCAAAACTAGTATAAAATTCTAGTTCTGGTCTGACGTTCCGTTGATAATACCAGCTTAACATATCAAGAAAATCACTAAATGTATCGGTACATTTAAAAGTAGCTCATGTTTCTTTGGTCTCTAAACTATTTTTATGAATTAACTAGCGACTCACTCCTCGGTCCGCTCGGGTTCGTCCCTAAGTTTTAAGATTTAATATAGATTTCTCAGAGGTGAGATATTTTCCCGCAATAAAAAGTATTCTATATGTTGACACGGATAACCAGCTATCATTATGCCACATTTCATCAAAATCCCATCAGTGGTTTTTCCGTAATATGGTCACTGACAGACAGATAAAAATTCTAAAATTACTGTGGATTATCATAATTTATTATTACGTTTCATATTGACATGACAACTAGAAGTGGGTTAAAATCGACTTCAGTTTGTTTACATTCATACTCGTAGTTATAAGTGAAACTGATAAAAGCGTGTTGAAAAGGACAAATTAAGTCGCATTTGAAAGGTATAGGGGCAAATTAAAAACTGTCACGTACAAGATTTTTTTAACTGGCACATTAAAATTATTATATATCTATATTCTATATTCTATACATATAATAAAATTCGGAGCCGAATCTGTACATTAAATATTTTTTGGAAAATCTTATTGAAATAGTCATTATTACCGATAGAGGCCGAATCTATAGTTTTTTAGAATTTTTGTCTATCTGTCTAACACTGGGAACGCATCACGAGAAAACCACTGAACAGATTTTGATGAAATTTTGTATGATAATAGCTGGTTATCCGGGTCAACATACAGGATACTTTTTACTGCGGGAAAATATCTCATCTCTAAGAAATCTATACAAAACGTTTAAACGTTCCTAGGGACGAATCCGAGCGGAGCGAAGGTAGTTGCTGGTATATTTATTATATACTAGTGACTCACCCTCGCTTCGCTTCGGGTTCGTCCCTAGGCAAAAACAAATCTATCCCACGGGACCAGTACACTTTTCCGAGATTATATATAGCCTATAATCTTCCTCAGTTAACGGGCTATCAAATGCAACAAGAATTTTTCAAATCGAATCAGTAGTTCCTGAGATTAGCGCGTTCAACCAAACAAACAAACAAACAAACAAACAAACAAACAAACTCTTCAGCTTTATAATATTAGTATAGATTTTAAATATTTAACTGTTTTTTATAAATCATTTTTTTATTTACCAATGATGAACTTGAGTTCACATTGTGCACATTTTTCATTGGCCGCCAGTTTGACGTTTGGACACAAAATGAGTGGTCTGTTTAATTTTTTTTATATCCTAACAAGCGACTTACCCTCTGCATCCCTACATCCCTAGGTGCGTTTTAATGTTTTTGAGCGAAACCCTTATTCTTTTTCTAAAATAAAAGTAGCCTAAGTTACTCCTTATAATATCAGCTATCTGCCAGTGAAAGTCCCGTTAAAATTGCTCCAGCCGTTTTGGAGATTAGCCGGAATAAACAGACAGACAGACAAAAAAAAATGTGTTTTTCTTACAAATACCGTACATAATTCCATATGCATTTAGTATAAAGCTGTCATTTCGACATTACAAACAGACACTTCTTTTTTATTTATCTGTATAGATTAGTATATATAGTTTTATTATTGAGAGGTAACAAACGAACATTCATATTTATAATCTTAGTAGGAAGTAAAAATTTGATTATATTAAATAGAAATATGAAATATCTGAACAATAAATTGTTTTTTTTCGTTTCAGAATTAGAGCAATGAAACGTCTACCATGAAATTAGGCCTAATGCGATCAGTGGACGACTAAAATGCGTATAAAGTGAAAATGCCCCGACTAAAATATGCATCAATTCTCCGAGTACTGGTTATTTTGGGGCTGTTCTGCGTTTGGATCCAGATTATGCTGTCAGCTTCCAGTGGTATCATGGATAAGGATGTGGGTAAGTTGCGAGGAACTTCTCCATTTTGCCGGATAATATCATGATACTGTTGGATTTTTTTTCGAAGTGCTGTTGCAGTCTATTGGCTTCGAGCGTCACCGAGCCCATTTTGCAGGATAACATTTTGGCTTTTTTTTTCGAATTATACGGCGCCGTAGAACCATTTATGGGTCCAGATGGTTTCAGGAGATTTTATTACTTTGATGTGTTTAAAATTGTCTTTCTAAAATCCAGATTGTTAGTAGTAAATTTAAAATTAAAATGTATAATATTTATATATTCTGAACACGCGTAACGTAGCTAAGGTATATCACTTTTTTTTATTATTTTTTAAGTTTAAATTTTTTGGTAGACTTGAAAGACGAGGATCTATTGTGGCGTATGTATTTTTGTGTGTATGTTACGCCATATCTTCAATGCATGAATGGCATGTTCATGGCTTTTTTAATACATAGAATGTGCGATGGTGGTATACCACTAATTTATAAATTGCAAGATAATTCTAATTCTTAGGGTCGAACATATAGTTTTAAACGGAATTTAAATTCGGCAGATATTTGAAGTTAAAACGTCATCATTCATTTTTATTCACTGACATAACTTTTGTATTTATGAACCGATTGAAATAAAATAATACTAGATGTTAAGTGAAGCTTACCACAACATATTAGTGAAAACTGCATCCAAATCGGTTAAGCCGTTTATGAGATTAGCGTACCAAACGCACAGACAAAGAGACAAAATTTATAAAAAAATCATTGTTTTGGATTCTATTGCGTTAATAAACACTCCCAATAATAGTTTTTCTCAAATATCGTCCATGAACAGACAGCGATCAGTTATAATTTTTTATATATATTTATTATTAAATATTATCTAGTCTAATCCCATAGTTCAGCATTCGAAATGTTAACATTTTTTATTATCTTGCATCACATTCATACCAATGTCACGTAGGATTTAGTTGATGCATGAATAATGCATCAACTAAATCCTTAATTAAGCGAAACGTGTTAATATTTTATGATGACACTAATAAAACTTCGAGATATAATCCTTGCATACATACTTACTAGGCAGTGGTAGCCCAGTGGTAACGCGCTCGCTTGGGAAACCGATTGAAGCGGGTTCAAATCCCGGGTCTCGCACCTCTGATATTTTCATGTGCGAATCATTTCTAACTTGATTATCACTTGCCTTACGGTGAAGGAAAACATCGTGAGGAAACCTGCATGTCTGAGAGAACCTAGCAAGTTTTGGAAAGACATGTGAAGTCCGCCAATCCGCACTTGGCCAGCGTGGTGGACTATGGCCTGATCCCCCTCGTACTGAAGGGAGGCCCGTGCCCAGCAGTGGGACGTTAAAAAGCGCTGAGTACACATACTAGCGACTCACACTCGGTCCGCTCGGGTTCATCACTAGTTACGTTTTAACGTTTAACATAGATTTTTCAGAGATGAGATATTTTTATAAAAAGTATCCTATATGTTGATCCGGATAATCAGCTATCATCATACCAAATTTTATCAAAATCTGTCCAGTGGTTTTGTCGTGATGCGTTCCCAGATATACGGACATACAGACAGATAAATATTCTAAAAAACTACACATTCGGCCTTTGTGTCGATAGTAATGACCATTTCTAAAGATTTTTCATAAAATATTTAATCTACAGATACGACCCAGTTAGAATTTTATTATATGTATAGATTTTATTATAGGTATATTATGAAAAGGATATTCATCAGTGTTTTTCCAACTTATATGAATTAACATAATATTTTTACTGGTAAATCCATATGGGGTTTTAGAACCTTGCCTAAAATGGTTAGTTGCATTAACTCGAGTATCTTTTAGCATTTTCCTCCGATTAAGGCCCCATTCACACTATAGCGAAGATCACGGTTTGTTCTCGGACAGGTAAAGTATTTTTATACAAGAAACAATGACATTTAAAAGTACCTGGGTGACCGAGTTTCGCTCGGAGTTATAGGCCAAAAGTACAATTTTCTTTTTAATTTGGCTTAAAAACGAAAATAAATACTGAAGACTTGAATAATTAAAAAAAAAAGTAAAAGCTTTGTACCCGACCAGGATTCGAACCTGGAAACCTATGATTGTCAATCTTACGCCTTGACCGCTTGACCACGATGCTTATGCCTGAGCTTGCGAAATTAGTGACTATATTTTGTATGGATTAATGCGAAAGAAAACCGCATAAAAACTCGAAAGTACTCTTTTTTTCCCAGACATAAGACTAATCGCGATCGATTATTCGCCCCCAAAAACCACCACATACCAGTGAAATCGTTAAGCAGTTTCCGTGATCGCCGGTGTATATAAATAAATAAATAAACAAGAATTGCTCGTTTAAAGGTATTTTAGATAGATATCTTTTCGGATTTTTTTTTGCGGATTTATTTTGGTTTAGTTTGGTTTCGAATGCTTTACAACAATTATGGTCATGGGAAAAACTAGGTATTAGACGTCACAAAGGCCATTTAATAGTTTTTACAGAGAGTATTTAAAATGCCAAATATTCGCGTAAATCTAAGAAAGTATTATATGAAACAATAAGCGATAGAACTGGTGGTAGGGCTCTGTTAAGACTGAGGAGTCCAGTAGATGGGTACCACCTCTTTATCTATTTCTCCCGCCAAGCAACAATGATTACATTGTTGTGTTCCAACTTGGAGTACAAGGTAGCCAGCGCAATTACAGGCAAGAGGAATATCATCTTATTCCTCACAGTGACAACGCACCTGCGGTTCTGCATTTTTATTTCATACTAGCGTCTAGGTTGATTCCCCATAAAAACTTTCATCCCCATTTTCACCCCCTTAAGGGATGATTTCCGGGATAAAAACTATCTTATGTCCTTTCCAGGGTCTCAAACTGTCTTCTTACTAAACATCTAAATAGGTTCAGGTACAAACAAACAAGCAAACAAAAATATCGTTCCACTTTATAATATTAGTACCTATAGAAAACCTAAGTGCATGAACCGTAGGTATTGTGGGCGACAGGTACTGCTTTCTATCAGGTGGGCTGTTTGCTCTTTTATCACTGAGCACCGTAAAAAAAGTGCATTTACACTATCAGCAAGTATATAATAATCACAATTACAGACTGTGATCGGCACTATAGTGTGGTACGGCCTTTATAGTTGTATTTGGTCAGAACTACTTTTTCATTAAATAAACGAATGAGAACATCTTTGAATTTTAATTTTTGCATCCGATATCTATACAAATACCAGCAAAACCTGCGGCTTCGCTCGCGATCAAACTACGAAAAATACGAAATTTCATGCAAACATGTCCAAGGAATAAAAAGTTTCATACAAACTTTTATCCCCCATTTCACCCCCTTGGGGGTTGAATTTTGAAAAATCCTTCCTTAGTGGATGCCTTCGTCATATGAGGAATACGTGTGCGAAATTTTAATTTTCTAGCCTTAAGAGTTTTGCCTGTGCTTTGATACATCAGTCAATCACTTTTGCATTTTATATTACATATATAGATATATAGATTATAAAGAGGTGAAGTGTGTAAGTTTGTATGTAAAGGAAAATCATCAAAATCAATCGAGTGGTTTTCTCGTGTTGTGGTCACAGTCAGACAGACAAACAGACAAAAATTCTAAAAACTATAGATTCAGCCTCTGTATCGATAATGTCTATTTCAATAAGATTTTCCAAAAAATATTTAATGTACAGATTCGACTCAGAATATTAGTATATAAAATAGTAATTATTAGTACTACTACTAAGTACTACTAGTAAGTAGTTATTAGTATACATATTTTATTATATGTATAGATTATAATCATGCGCAGGTAACGTTATGTTTATTACTAAACAAATCGATCCCACGGGAACTGTACATTTTTCCGGGATAAAAAGTAGCCTATGTTTTATTCCAGACCATAATCTATCTCTGTGCCAAATTTAATCCAAATCCGTTCTGCCATTCTGGCGTGAAAGAGTAACAAACATACATCCATACTCACAAACTTTCACATAATATTAGTATGTGCAGATAACATTATGTTTATTATCTCTTATCTTTTTTTATTATTTTTTTTTGCCAATGTGTCATGAATGAAGGTCTATTGTATTCAAGGAGACGGTACTCGTTTTGGATGTATGTATGTTTTATTGCATGTATATTACTCCGTACCTTGACTGAATGTAATCGTTTTTTCATAACCAGTGTTCGCACAGTGATCGAAAATTGAGAATAGGATAAAATACCTCAATGAATATATACATTTTTCCTACTTTTTTACGCTAAATATAACTGTAGACATTATTATTTGTGAAAATTGTATTATTATTAAGTTGCTTACATTTTTCTGATAAAAAGGGGAGGTTGGGGGAGATGGGGATAGCTTCTTAGGTGGTGGTTATTTTATATATAGACTTGCGGCTCACCCTCGTTTCGCTCGGATTCGTCTCTGGACAAACAAAACAAATCTATCCCACGGGAACTGTACATTTTTCTGGATAAAAAATAGCCTATTTGTTATTCTGATGTATGAATTATATTATTGTAAAGTTTCATTAAAGTCCAATCAGTAGTTTTTGTGTTTTAAGCTGTATGAGTCATAAGGACTCTTTAATTTTTCAGGATGAAATGTATCTAAAATGTTGACCAGGGATATAAGGTACCACCGTGCAAAATTTCATTTAAATCGGTCCAACAGTTTCGGAGATTAGCCCGTACAAACAGACAAACAGACAGAGAAACACAAAAATTAAAAAATCTGGATTTGTTCTATTTCTCTTTTTACATCCCCCTGACTCGATTTTTAGCATTTTTTTTCTATGTACAGACATTCAATCTCTACAGTTTTATTATATGTATATATATATAAACAGTTAAAAGGCAAAACAGTTCAGTACCTTTTTCTTCTTTATCCCTTTTCTTTTTTTACTTTTTGTGGTCTTTTTTGTTCTTTAAAATTAGTAAAAATTAAATGTATTAAAAGTATAAAAGCGGACAAAGTCACCTACTGTAACTAGTAGTTAATTATAAAATGAGCAAGCTTATGTGAACGGATAGTTTTTTTTTTTTTTTATGACATTCAGTGACAAACGAGCAGACAGACCACCTGATGGAAAGCAGTACCTGTCGCCCATAACACCTACGGTTCATGCACTTAGGTTTTAAGTAACAAAAATGCAGAACCACAGGTGCGTTGTCACTGTGAGGACTAAGATGATATGCCTCTTGCCGGTATTTACTGAGTGGTCATCGACAGAACATCGTGTTATCAGCGCTCGGAAACTCGATGGCAAACACTTGTTAAGATACATTTTTAGTTTACGTCTAAATTATTTATTCTTAAACAGATCTACATTTATTTATCTACTTGCGACTAACCCTCGCTCCGCTCGGGTTCGTCCCTAGTTACGTTTTAACATTTGGCTCAGAGGTGAGATATTTTCCCGCAGTAAAAAGTATCCTATATGTTGACTCGGATAACCAGCTGTCATCGTACTAAATTTCATCAAAATCTGCCCAGTGGGTTTTTCGTAATGCGGTGACAGACAGACAGACAAATATTCTAAAGACTATATACAATTCGGCCTCTGTATCGATAATAATGGCTATTTCAATAAGATTTTCAAAAAAATATTTAATGTACAGATTTGACTTAGAATTTTATTATATGTATAGATTATATTTAGCCCTTTTTAACGTCCCACTGCTGGGCACGGTCCTCCGTTCAATACGAGAGTGACCACCAGGCTATAGTCCGCCACGCTGGCCGAGTGGGGGCGGACTGAGCATGTGTTTCGAAAACTTGCTAGGTTCTCTGACATGCAAGTTAGATATGATTCGCACATGAAAATATCAGAGGTGAAAGACCTGGGATTTGAACCCGCTTCACTCGGTTTCTCAAGCGAGCGCGTTGGTCTACCACTGCCGGTAATCAACAATTATATTTACTGCTTTTTCTGAATACTCGTTTTACATTTATATAAGAATGCCAATCTCCGACTGTCCACTTGACACATCAAAAATCCACTGTCAAATCCACAAACTGGCACATAAACTAACTGGCTGTTACAGTAACTTTTTTTTTAAAGAAAAATAATTTATTTTATACTTTTCAGATTATAGTACAGAATCATCGTTGTTGCCAGTGACAGGTTATCTTTTTGTTTTTTTTTAAATGTTTTTTTTTCTTGTCCATGTATGTCAATAATGTTATGATTGGGTGTGTCAGGGCGAAATGCTGAACTCATCTGGGTGAGATTTGGGCGTATATATGGTTTACTAGCGACTCACCCTCGCTCCGCTCGGGTTTGTCCCTGCTTAAGTATTAAGGCTTAGTATACATTTCTCACAGATGAGATATTTTTCCGCAGTAAAAAGTATCCTATATGTTGACCCGGATAACCAGCTTTGTCATACCAAATTTCATCATTTGTCCAGTGGTTTTTTCGTGATGTGGTCACAGACAGACAGACAGACAAAAATTCTAAAAACTATATTTTCGGCCTCTGCATCGATAATAGTGTCTATTTCAATAAGTGTGTGTGTCTACTTATGTACGCACGTAAGAAGTTATATACTTCTTTGGCGTAACAGAACAAAAACAGCTAAAGATTTCATCCCGTATGTCACAACTCTCTGTTTGTAAAAGGAATGATAATTTAATAAAATAGTTAAATAGGTCATATTGGGCATATTACAAGAATATATTTAAAGAATATCATTTAAGGATATACATCATAAAGAATATAATATTATATATCATTTGTCAGACAATAACAACGGTTACCATGGCAACAAACAGTTATCAGCTAACTTCATCATGTCGCTTTTTGGCTGTCGGTGTGCGCGCGCATCGTGAAAATTTTACTCTAATATTTTTTTCCAAACGTGCCAAAAGAAGTGTAACTTCAAAAAACAAAACGTTCGATAGTAAAAAACTAGATTCTAATAGAATTAAAGAAAATACTGTTTAAAGTAACTTTCCTATGGTACAATGAACTTATTTGGTATTAATGGTTTTTGTCTGAATAAATTAATTACTGTAAAATTTGGTATACTAAAAATCCGCCCAAGTGCGAGTCGGATTAGCGCACGAAGGGTTCCATACCATTATCTATAAAAACGGCAAAAAAATCATGTCTATTGTATGGGAGCCCCCCATAAATATTTATTTTATTTTAATTTAATTTGAAGTGAATGTATAATTAAACATTCTGTGAATATTTCAAGAGTCTACCTGTTGCCGTTATATCGAGCAAAAACGAGCAAAAAAAGTCATGTTTGTTGTATGAGAGTCCTCTTAAATATTTATTTTATTCTGTTTTTTAGTATTTGTTGTTATAGCGGCAACAAAAATACATCATCTGTTAAAATTTCAACTGTCTAACTATCACGGTTCATGAGATACAGTCTGATGACAAACGGACAGACAGAGAGACAGACGGATGGTCAGCGGAGTCTTAGTAATAGGGTCCCGTTTTACCCTTTGGGTACGGTAACCCTGAAAATACAAGTTTGCTAAGTATAAGTTAAGCCTAGTTATTTTTAAATAAATAAAAAAAATATGCTTGTCTTCAAACATTGATAAATACTTTAACACTACAACAACGTACATATATGATCCTCATATTATTATTATATTGTGTGTATTCAGCTCTCTTTAACGTCCCACTGCTGGGGGTGGGCATCCCTTTCATACGAGGGGGATCAGGCCATAGCCCACCACGCTAGCCAAGTAAAGGGCGGACTTCACACATATCTTTCGAAAACTTGCTAGATACTTTAAGACATGTAGCTTTCATGGTGTTTTCTTTCACCATAAGACAAGTGGTAATCATGTTGGAAATGATTTGCACATGAAGTATCAGAGCGAGACCCTGGATATTAACCCACTTCACTCGGTTTCCCAAGCGAGCGCGTTACCATTGAGCTTACCACTGCCACACCATACTATATTGTCACAAATGCTAAAACTGCAGTAACAACTTTACTCATCAAACACTACAAATGCCATGTAAATGTCAACAAAACAAATCTGTTGACATTCTCGTAGCATCCGACGTCACATGACGTTCTAACCAATGTGCACACAGCACATTCATTCATTCATTCGTTCGGTAATTACAATTTCCCATACATATTTTCTACTTTTTATTAATAAACTAGCGACTCAACCTTGCTTCGCTCGGCTTCGTCCATAGGTACGTTTCGACAGTTACTGTAGTATAGATAGAATATAAATACATAGGTATGATGTGTTTTATACCCCTTACTTGAGAAGTGAATGATTTCCCATACAAATTTCCACTCCCCCTTTTCACCCCCTTAAGGGATGATTTCCAGGGTAAAAAGTATCCTATGTCCTTCCCAGGGTCTCAAACTATCTCCATACCAATGTTCATCTAAATCGATTCATCCGTTAAGTCTTGAGAAAGTAATAAACAAACAGACAGACTTACTTTCGCATTTATAATATTTGTATGGATTTATACAATAAAAATGTGGTAAAATAAAAATAATAGTTTAATATTGGTTGATATATATTTAAAAAAAATTAAAGAGTGCGTGTATGAATGTGTACGCGCGCAAGAAGTAAAACTTCTGTAGGTTACCGGTACTGTTTATGATATTCAATTTATGTTTTAAATAATTAGGATAGGTGAGATACTAAAAATAACCCATATTAGGCATATTACAATCATATATTTATAGAATATCATTTAAGGAGAGAATATAATGTTATTTATAATTTGTCGGACAACAACAACGGTTACCATGGCAACAAACGTACGTACATGTTCCCGTAACGCATTCACCAGCCTAATCCCCAAGTCGAGCGTGCGTAAACAAGTCTTACTTAAAAAAAATATGTAAGCAACATGTATTGCATATAGCCTGTTGTGATGACACTCTTACCTTATACGACATGGGGATTGTTATGGGTTTTCAATCCCTACCTAGTGATCTTTCCCGTGGGATTCTATTTGGAAATATCCATGGTAACTGAATATATCCTATACATCGATCGATATCGATATTATATACATCGATCAAAAAAGTACTAGATACACAATCCCATGCAAAAGTTCTCTTAAAACTGTCACCAATTGTGTTTAGGTTATTGTTCTAGTTGAAATAAATATACAACAATGTAAATTGAACCTTAAGTGTAATACTTATAGTTGTTTTATTTACAACAAAACTACATTAAAAGCGCACTCAAATGTTCAAATGAGCGCTCATTCAGTGAGGACATTTTTCGTCGCTAATTGTGTATCTAGTACTTTTGTGATCTATGATGTTACGTAACTACAGCTTGGAAACCACGGTAGGAAACATTTAGGATTTGTTTGTTTAAAATATGTATGTATTTATGGTTTTTGTATGGGTCATACTGGTATTGATTTGTGGGGTTTGTGTGTGTGTGTGTGTTTTGTGACTTCAATACAATATGTATGTGGGGAGTGTAGCGTGAGTTTTAAAACCGATTTCAAAATAGAAAGAAGCTTTCAATTTTACTGTATATATTTGTTCGTATGTTACACGATATCTCCAGTGAATGTGAATCGATTTAGTAATTCTTTTTTCTACTTTAAATGTATTTTTTTTAATTACTAATCTATTTTGAAGTCGGTTTTTTTTGTGTTAAAATTTTATTGTTTAATCATTTTATTTGTTTGTACGTTTGTACTTGTTGCGTTTAAGAGGTTTATGTAAATAATCATATGTTTCTAGTTATAACATTATAATATTCTTCACAGTTATAAATATTACAGCGACATTTTTTTTTTGATCTCACTCTGCCTAACTTGGCAACTTGCGCTAAAAACTCGGCCTAACTAGCGCTGGAAAGTGTAGTAGTAGTATGTAAGTTAGTATTCAGCCCTTTTTAACGCCCCACTGCTGAGCACGGGTCTCCCTTCAGTACCAGGAGGATCAGGCCATAGTCCACCACGCTGGCCAAGTGCGTGTTGACGGACTTGTCACATGTCTTTTGAAAACTGCTATTTCCTTCACCGTAAGACAAGTGGTGATCATGTTGGTAACGATTCGCACATAAAAATACAAAAGGTGCGAGACCCGGGATTTGAACCCGCATCATATGCTTTTCAAAGCAAGCGCGTTACCACTGGGCTACCACTAACCAGTTTATATAAGTAATTAATGATTTTTTTAATAGAAATATTTAGATTCTTACGGAATCCCGTTAAACCGAATGCATTTTTATATTAATAACATCTATCTTTAACAAGAACTGATTAATTTATCAACGGATGTTCGTGACTGGTTCGAAACAGCTTTTTCCTATAGATATGTAGGTAATAATAAGTATGAAAAAAACTGCAATGGGGTCAAATGAGTACATTTCCTGTTAAAAAAAGATAGAATAAGTGAAATAGAAACATAATCTACATCTATTTATAAATATGATAAAATTCTAACTGAGTCGAATCTGTACATCGAATATTTTTTGGAAAATCTTATTGAAATAGTTATTTTATCGATTCAGAGGCCGAATCTATAGTTTTTAGGATTTTTGTCTGTCTACCTGTCAGGGAAAGCATCACTAGATAACCACTGGATATATTTTGATGAAATTTGGTATGGTGATAGCTAGTTATCCGGGTTAACATATATGTATATAACTTTTTACTGCGAGAAAATATCTCATCTCTGAGAAATCTATGCTAACATTAAAACCTGGGGAGGAACCCTAGCGGAGCGAGGGTGAGTCGCTACTTTACTAATAAAAAGGGGGAGAGAATCTGTTATTATTAAATAAAGCACTGATTTCATTTTGATATTGCTTTTTATTATAATCAAAATGAAATCAATCAAATACAATTACAAAAACTATCGATTCGGCCTCTGTATCGATAATAATGATTATTTCAATAAAAATTTCCAAAAAATATTTAATCTACAGTTTCTACTCAGAATTTTATTATCTGTATAGATAATATTTCACGTATCGCTTTAAACGATTTGGATCAATTTCTTTGTATTTAGATAAGGTTTTGCTTTATCAGTTTATCTATATAGGGCTTTTCTGAGACATTTCATTTTTGTATAAAAAAAAACTAATTTTTTTTGAAGTGAGAACTCCTATAGGCAGGTTTGTTTGTATGGGGAGTGAATCCATGTAAGTCGTCATCGACATGGTCACGTGACGTGTTAACGCTAACACTCAGAGTGCCGATAGATGTCACACAAAACCAGACAATGGAAACAGTTTTAATTTACACATTTTAATTTAAGATCAAACAATTAATTTGAATTTCCAAAAATAACAACTTTAAATTTTCACTTCTGTCGGCAGTCCTCATGAATGCGTTTTATATTTTTCTTTATAGATAATTATTTATTAGAACCATTTTTTATCTGCTTTCATGCTGATAATGTCATATTGCGACATTTTATGATTTTTTTTTATTACAGTACTACAAGGATCATTTGGCACGTGGCGGAAATCAGAACTAACACCGCCATCTTGTAAAGCGTCACTTTTGAGAGAAGTTGAAGTTGATTTTTGTTGTGGATATTTCGCGCTTTTATTTCAATAAAAATATCTCAAAACATGAAGTGGTGTTAGAGAAGTTAGAAGGATTTTTTTTTCAAAAAAGAAAAACCCTAATTTCACACCATTTTCATGTCAATGTCACCAAAGTGCCAAGTGATCCTTGTAGCACTGTAAAACCGATAGTAAGACTCTGTCAAGCTTGAGGGGTCCGACGGGATACGTACCATCCCCTTATCTATTTTCCCGCTGACTAACAATAATTGCATTGCTGTGTTCCGGTTTGAAGGATAAGGTAGCCAGCGCAATTACAGGCAAGAGGCATATCTTAGTCCTCACAGTGATATCGCTCCTACGGTTCTGCATTTTTATTTCATACTAGCGTGTAGTTTGCTTCCCCATACAAACTTTCATCCCCATTTTCACCCAATGATGATTTCCGGGATAAAAACTATCCTATATCCTTTCCAGGGTTTCAAACTATCTTCTTACCAACATCTAAATCGGTTCAGGTACAAACAAACAAGCAAACAAAAAAATCTTTTTTTATAATATTAGTATTGAAACCCTAAGTGATGAACCCTAGGTGTTATGGGATGTCTGCTCGTTTACCACTGAGCACCATAAAAAAAGACCAGTTCATGTACAGGATAATTTTAAATTTACTGAAGACCTTTTGGGAATATACTATTTAGATCATAACAACAACATCTGTAAGAAAAAAATTATAATATTTCTTAAATTTTTATTTTCATACAAAAATTAAAATATTTTGAGTAAGCGCCGCCTCCTGCACCCTCGACCCCCCCCCCCCTCCCCTCTCCACCCCCCTCACCACCGGCCTCACGCTTTCTTTGGCTAAAGCTGGACTATTACCGTTTAGAATTAAAATGTAAATGTAAAATTTAAGAAATATTATTTTTTTCTTACAGATGTTGTTGGTCTGATGTAAATAATAAAAAGGTCTTCAGTAAATTAAAAATGACCCTGTATAAGTAAGATTGAAAAATATTCATATGTAATCAGTATATGTTCGCATCTAAATATCTTTTCCGAAAAAAAAAACAGCGACTTTTTCAAAAAAAAAAAAAACGCCAAGCAAAGCTCGGTCGCTTATGTACTAATTATTATATTTTCTTTTCAGAACTTTTGGTATGTATAATACATATGTATAATTTAAATATTATTATTTATCAGTCTTAATCAATTACTGATAATAATTTGAGATTTAAAAATATTTAAGTAATTTATGAGACACAAAATAATAAATTACGCATATTTATTAGGTTGTGGTACATTTGGTTCAAGGATGGTTATGTATTACTAGCGGCTCACCTTCGCTTCGCCTCTAGAAAAACAAAAAAAAATTTATCCCACGGGAACCATAATTTTGTACAGGATAAATAGAAGCCTGTGTTAAGTGTGCGAGTCGACGTAGGTTATAGAAAGTTTCACATATGTGGGTTACAACTTATATACTATTAAAAGGGTTTTCGTAATTCAACCCATATAGGGGTGAAATACAAAACGGTTCGAACATTTTTTTATGAAAATTATCATTAGTAACCTCGCCGCCATTTTTTTTCCAAAATAGCGGTGCACGATGAAATTATTATGAATAGATAAAGGATAGTAAAAATAAAAAAGGAATATCTATACAGATAAATTGAAGTGTCTGTGTGTAATGTCAAAATAACTTTTTACTAAATGTGTATGAAATTATACGCTACTTAAAAGAAAATCACAATTTAGACTTTTTTGTCTATCTGTCTGGGTCTGATTTTGATGGGACTTTCACTGGCAGATAGCTGATTTTATAAGGAGTAACTTAGGCTACTTTTATTTTAGAAAAAGAATTAGGGTTCCACTCGAAAAAACCTACTTAGGTACGTTTTAATTTTTTTGTAAATCGATAATCATCAATATACGGTTAAGGTGTCACGTTTCTCACATATTTTGAAGCAAATGTCGTTTCTATATAAAACTGTAGAAATTATTTTCGAATACAGCTGACGTGAACACGTAATGAGTGCATTTTTATGATTGTCACTGTTTTCTCATGGCGATGTTTGCCTTGAAATTTATCGGAAACGTGACAGACACTTTATGACATTAAATTGCTGATAGCTGTTGTTTTATATTTATTTACGTACTAGCGACTTACCCTAGCTCCGCTCGGGTTATAAAATGGCGGAATGTTGCCAATGCCACAAAGGTTCTATACTCTTTATATAACCATTTAGGGTTGTTAAATAAAAAAAATAGGGTAAATGAAGACAGGCTATTAAGTTATTATATATAATAAAATATTTTTTTTTATCGCACTTTTTCACGCTAAAGAGAACTCTCTTATTTCTCATATTAAGAATCTTTTTCGTTTCTCTCCTTTTCAATAACAACACTGCGTTTTCTCGAGACCTTTGGTTCCCGAAGTTACGAAAGCTTTACAGCGCACATGGTCACGGGAGAGACTTTTAGATGTTTCAAAGGCATTATTATAAAAGTAAGTTTTATTTAAAGTATATGTTTGTATTATTACAGAACAGCTGATGAACTCAAATGACACGTCGGAGCAAGTTCTGGCGTTAGTGCCTCCTGAGCTACACAAGTACCTGACTGTTCATCCTAGGAATTCTAGTGGTGAGTATTACACACACCCATCACCCATTGCACCCATCACCCGTTACACCTATCACCCGTTGCACTCGTCACCCGTTGCACTCATCACCCGTTGCAGCCATGACCCATCGGACCCACCCACCACCCATTGCACCCTCATCACGTATATAAAGATTTTTTTTAATTGTCTGAATATTTCACATACAGTTGACAGAATTAGTGTAAACTTTAGTGTATTTAACTTGAAACACAGGTTGTTTATGTGACGTCCCACTGCTGGGGGTGGGCCTCCCTTCAGTACGAGGGGAATCAAGCCATAGTCCACCATGCTGGCCAAGTGCAGGTTGGCGGACTTCACATGCCTTTTGAAACTTGCTAGGTTCTCTCAGACATGTAGGTTTCCTCATGATGTTTTCCTTCACCGTTAAGACAAGTGGTAATCATGTTGGAAATGATTCGCACATGAAAATATCAGAGGTGCAAGACCCGGGATTCTAACCCGCATCACTGGGTTACTCAAGCGAACGCGTTACCACTGGGCTACCACTGCCTTAATATTCATCATGTACCTAATTTCAATTGAGATAATTTATGGTTTAAGGATTTATATGTATATAATTATTAATTAGGTACGTAAGTTTTTGAATTAATTGTCCTACTAATAATATAAATGCGGAAGTTTGTGAGGATGTCTGGATGTATAGATGTATGGATGTATGTTACTCTTTCACGCAAAAGCTACTGAACGGATTTTATGGAAACTTTACTATAATATAGCTCATACATCAGAATAACACATAGTCTACTTTCTATCCCGGAAAAATGGACGGTTCCCGTGGGATACATTTGTTTTTGTGAGCAGCTAATTATCAATAAATAATCTCTGCAGGCTTTGATTTTTAAACATAACAAAATAAGACAGGCGACAGATTTTAGTCTTGCATATGTCTGATATACTTTGTTGCACAGACAAAATTGAAAAAGCTTACAAAAGTTTGTATCGGAGCTTGTTTTGTGAACTCACTTTTATTTATTATTGTTAATTGGTCAATTGTAAGTCTTCAATCTAAATGTTTGCGCCGCATTCAATTGTTTCAATTACTATTATTTCTCAAGCGTACAGAGATAAGTTAAAGATATGTGGTAGTCTGATCAGATCTGAAGGTTTTGGGTTCGACTCCTGAGTCGGTCTAAATATAGATATATATATTTTCTATTAAGATATTCGTCGTAATCTACATGAGTACTGAATTTCATACAAATCTGTTCAACCCTTGCGTGAAGGAGGGACAAACAAACACACATACAATCTTACGTTACAGCTACTCATACAAATTGGGTTAGAGTTCCCATTATAGTTATAAAGTTTTTCTGTTAAGGTCATTGATCACAAAAGTAATAGATACACAATCAGTGACAAAAAATGTCCTCACCGAATGAACGCTCAATTGAATATTTGAACGCGCTTTTAATTTAAAAAAAAACATTTAAGGTTCAATTTACATTGTTGTATATTTATTTCAACTAGAACAATCACCTAAACACAATCGGTGACAGTTTTAAGAGAACTTTTGCATGGGATTGTGTATATAGTAGTTTTTTGATCAATGGTTAAGATACTCTCAGGTCATAATATACATGTGAGTACTAAATTCCATCAAAATACATATATATATATATATATATATATATATATATATATATATATATATATATATATATATATAAATATTTTATAATTTTAGCGAATACCACCGAAAAATATGGGCCAAAAAACGTCACAGATATACTTCGAGCTATCCACAGATTCAACGAAGCACAGACTATTTATAATGAAAATATATTTGGACCAGTCCAGAACGACACTATCATCATTGCTATACAGGTAAGCCTAAGTTCGACTCCCATTTGAGGGTAATTTTTAGGGTTTCTCTGTCTGTCCGTATGTCCGTCCGTATGTATGTAACTATTGAACGGATTTTATTGGAACTTTACAATAATATAGCTCATACATCAGAATAACACATAGGCTACTTTTTATCCCGAAAAAAATGTACGGTTCCCGTGGGATAGATCTGTGTTTTTTTCCTAAAGGCGAACCCGAGCGAAGCGAGATTGAGCCGCTAGTGTAGTATGTAGAAAGTCAAATTATATAATTTAGTTTAAACTATGCAAACGTTTTTTAAAAAATCTTTTAAGATTATTAAGGAAATGAACTTTAAAGGCCTTATAATAAAATATATATTTATAAATTTCACCAAAAATTAAGATTATGGCAAGAATTTCTGTTTCGGCATTTTTCTTTTAGCTAGAACAAATTCTTTTCCCCTTAAACCAGTTAGGCTGATCTTCTTCGATACTAATCTAGACTTCTTTGGAACAACATTCTTCTCCTCCTTCTTCAGAGGTTCTTCTAGAATTTTCTCCATCCAGATATATTGATGATTTTCTGGTATCTCTGTTTGGAGGATGAATTTACGTGGAACCTGAAAGTGGTACATTACATCCTATATCTTAACCGATGTTTAAAAAGGAGTACTTTCAATTTGAGTACATATATGGTATATTTTGATAATGTTTCATACAAAAATATAAAAAAAATACATCTCGATATCTAGGCTTGTAAGGAACTGATTTTTAATTTCAAATCTAGATTTTTAATAACTCATATCTTGAAAATAGATTAGGTTGTTAGTTATATTTAAACTTTTAACAAAAAATCCTCTTATTTTACAGTTGATGTATTTTTTATCCGACTGCAAGGAAAGGGTAATGTTTTTCGCGCCTATCTTTGTATGTATGTTTGTAATATTCTTTATTCCGTCATATCTTCCAAACCACTTGTATTTCTCTAATTAAGGTATCATTAGATTCGTCTCATTAGTCCAAGTGTTCTTAGATAGGTGACATAAAAAGAAAATGGGGGCTGCTAGGTTTCATTGTTAAAGGTGGTTTTTTTTAGTAAAGTAATCGTTATTGCTTTTAATAGTGAGACTTTAAACTTTCCCATTAACATGGTTGCTGTAGAGTCGATAAGTAATAAAGATGGTTTTATTTAAAATGTTAATTTTATATATTACTAACGACTTACCCTCGCTTCGCTCGGGTTTGTCCCTAGGTAAGTTTTATTTTTTTTGAGCGAAACCCTAATTATTTTTCTAAAATAAAAGTAGCCAAGTTACACCTTATAATATCAGCTATCTGCCAGTGAAAGTCCCGTTAAAATTGGTCCAGCCGTTTCGGAGATTAGCCGGAACAAACAGACAGAAAGACAAAAATGTAAAAAAATGTGTTATTTCTAATAAGTACTGTATATAATTCCATATGCATTTAGTATAAAGCTGTTATTTTGACATTACACCCAGACACTTCAATTTTATTTATCTGTATAGATTTTTACAATTAAATGATAAGTGAGTATTGTAAGTCACACAAGTATGTATTCAGATTTACTAAATGTCCCACTGCTAGGGGTGGGCCTTCCTTAAATACAAGGGGGATCAGGCCATAGTTCACAACGGTGGCCAAGTGCGGGCGGACTTGGTATGTCTTTTGAAAACTTGCTTGATTCTCTCAGATATGCGGGTTTCCTCACGATGTTTTCCTTCATCCTAAGACAAGTGGTGATCATGTTGGAAATGATTCGCACATCAAAATATGACAGACGCGACACCCGGAATTTGATTGATTTGATTTGCTTCTTTGATCATTTTGTTTCCCAAGCGCGTTACTTCTGGGTAAGCCTTAAGCCAAGAAGCAGTGCACTGCGTTTTGTCTTAAGTCTGTGATGAAACTACCATTAATGTATGTCTTACCAAAATCTCCCTACAAACATCTGGTTGAGGAATATAATGTGGTATATAGCTGTATTTTATAGGTCTCTTCTCAACTCTTGCTATTTTAACCTTTGGGAAGTCTGGTGTCTGATACCTTGAAAAAAATAATTATAGACATATTATGTCCGCTTTTGATGAGGATGTCGCCAATCGGATGTCAGAATTTTTCTGGTCAGAACGTTGGAGGGCGCTCTCTCTATACATTTTGTACTAGACCCCGCACACTTGTCAGAAATTCGCATGAGTTTTCGAGCGGACACCGCGAACTAAACCCACACTCGCTGGAGTGAAGTTTCTGATGATTGGGCGGTGTGGTACTGGCGGGCATCAGAAATTTTCTGACAGAAAAAATCTTATAATATGCGGCTGGCCTAATACTTTAGATATTTTTATATAAACAGAAACTTACCAAACTAAGTCCCAATGGTCCATGTGAATTGGCTCCGGCATAATAACTTTCATCCAACGTAAAATATCACATCTGAAGCAATAATATGATATTTAATAATGATTTCTACTTTTACGATTTATATATAATCTATCGTAGGATGATGATAGAGTATATAGTCTTCTTCAACAAATGGCCTACAAAACGCTAAAATATTTCTTAAATTTAAGTTACTGAAGATAGTTCTTTTGTTACTCCTTCTTTTTTTAAGTCAGTTCAAAAGCAGCTTTGCTCAAGATTTCGATCTTGCCAAGTTATTAGTTATTACCCCTTGCCATAGTTTTTATTGATTCTATCTTATTGACCATTTCTCGTGTATTGTGATCGCCGCATATAAGACTAGAGTAACTATCGATCAAAAGAGTACTAGATACACAATCAGCGACAAAAAATGTCCTCACCGAATAAGTGCTCATTTGAACATTTGAGCGCGCTTTTATTTTATTTTTTTGTGAAAACAACTTTAAGCATTGCATTTAAGGTTCAATTTACATTGTTGTATATTTATTTCAACTAGCATAATTACCTAAACACAATTGGTGACAGTTTTAAGAGAACTTTTGCATGGGATTGTGTAACTAGTACTTTTTTAATCGATGAAAGATGATCTTTTTTAATCATTAAATCCGACCGTTGTATTAAACTGCAGGAATTGCTTAGGGGTAGACTCCATAATTTCATCTAGGCTTAGAAATTATTTCCCAAGATGAATGCTGTGCTAGTGCATGTCCCCCAGAAAATGGAATGGCATTTTATCTGCCTCCATACATCTTCTGCAGGTCTGTATATCACTTAACGTTAGATTGTACAAAATTACTTAATTACTGCGTAAACCAATGACAAACAAACACACTTTCAAATTATAATTTTAGTTATATTTTCCCTAAACTGACCTAGTCCAATTTTTCCGTATACCCCAACTTGGTCCAGTCCGTGATTTGAATATCGTGCAATGCGTGAATGGCTTTCGTGGAGGTAACCCAATACTTCTGAAGAACTTGACTAATTCTATGAAGAATAGTTGGCGAATTTTGGATGTTATTATCTAAAAAAAAAATTGAATTAGAGGTTTTTTTTTAATTTTGATGACTGTTTATTTCATTGGAGGCAGTATATAGCATAGGGAAAATAAGCTATACAAATAAATTAAATAGAAGTGTCGGTTTGCACGGTACTTATAAGAGAGAAAAAAACATTTTTTTATAATTTTTTGTCTGTCTGACTGTTTATTTTGGCTAATCTCAGAAATGGCTGGACAGACTTTGAGGGAACTTTCATTAGCAGATAGCTGATGTTATAAGGAGTAACTTAAGCTAGTTTAAGAAAAAGGATTAGGGTTCCACGCAAAAAAAAATTTAAGCCCCTGAAATTGCTTATCGCTTGTTCTTTATATGATTTTGATGTTAATTCAAGAACATCTATACAAGTTGACTATTTAGATGACTATAATAGAAATAATAAAGTGCGAAAATTAGTGTAATATGAGTTGCATTAGACGTCGTTGGGGTCCCCCTCGATGTGTGTTCATCTCTTCGTGGTTTTCATTAGCGGCAGGCATCCCAGCCGGACGCGAAGCCAAAAGCCACACACTTGTGGCCCACTTCGGTTAGCGATGTACTATGCGAGTTGCTCCTGTTACTTCTCTGACAGCAAAGTGGACCGTGGGAACAACCCTTGGTTGTGTGGCGGTGTTGATGATACATGAAAAATATTTTCCTCAAAAGATTATTAGAGTTTCTACACACCTGAATATGTTTTAAATTTCTAATGTTCATTTCCGCTAGTTTCGACGGGTCCTCCAACATCAATAATCTCATTCCATTTATACGATTTGTTGTAATCCATTCCTGCAAAGTATTTGCTTGGTTAATTAGCAACTATGTTTTGTCCTCGTCTTTCTTCACGTAAATGGGTCATGAAAAAGTATTTTCTTTACCCGAATACCCATGTGTACCAATTTTTTGACGATAGATCGAATGGTGTATGTATATATATATATATATATATATATATATATATATATATATATATATATATATATATATATATATATAAATGAATCCTTATTTCCCTTGATCACGCCATCGCGCGTGAACGGCTGGACCGATTTTACTAATTCTTTTTTTGTTGTGTTTGTTATTGTCGGGAGAAGGTTCTTACATTAAAAAAAAAATTGCGCAGGAACTTAAAAAATGGGGGTGAAAGTTTGTATTGGAAAGCGAGCTTGGGACGAACCTGAGCGAAGCGAGGTTGCGTCCCTAGCTAGTATCTTATAAATTTACTTTGGTATCTCGAAACAGTTCTAACGATTTTGATTAAATTTTTATTTATATAAGATTTTGCTTTTAAAGTTTGTCATTCTCTAAAAAAACTTTTTTCATAAAAAAAAATTATATCGTTTCCGAAAAAACACCGAGCGAAGCGACGCATCTAGATATAAAAACGTTAGAAGAGTCGTGTTAGCAGACAGAACAATAAGTATCAATCGCACATTTAATTTCTAGTACATCTAAAATATACCTCTAACCGTAAACTCTCGTCGCCATTTTATTAAACTAACTAAAATGATATATAATTAAGTGATACCTATAGATTAAAATTAATCGATAAAAAAAAATTGCCCCATATGCCAAAAACATATACCTATTCCAGACCTTACCAAAGTTAGGCAGAATATCTAGGTCTTATTCGTACATATTTTAGTTTTTCTTTAAACAATTAAAAATATAGAGTCAAATATTCTAAGGCAAATCTAACCTTATATTCTGGAAGACCCACTTCTTCATCCATCCACAAAGCTACATCTTCTTCAGACCAACTAAATGCATCTGGTAGAGAAAGAAAATCCACTACTTTTGCTGCCAATTCATATAATGTTAGTGGTGACTTCTGGCAAGGGTTCAGTTTTCTATAAAGTATTATTTCTTAAATTATTTATTATAATATCCTCCTGACTGATTTCTGCCAATCTTACTAAAAATAGCTAACTGTACAGAACATACTATAGTGCATAAGTATGCGTGCAAATACAAGAACACCTCTAATTTCTATTCCTGTCACTCATACTCCGGTGGGAGGACAACTCGACACGACCAGTGAGAGGTCAAGCACGAGAAACGGCTTTTGTGAGTCTATATCTATATATTAATACTTGACAATTGCGCGGACGGAGGCATATGAAATTTCCTACACTTATAGTTTATATAGAGAAGGATTGTAGAATGGTTATATATTTTTTTTAATTATGCTTAAAAAACACGTTGTATTGTATTCAGCCTTTTTTTTAACGTCCCACTGCTGGGCACGGGCCTCCCTTCAATACGAGGGGGATCAGGCCATAGTCCACCACGCTGGCCAAGTGCGGGTTGGCGGACTTTACATGTCTTTCGAAAACTTGCTAGGTTCTCTCAGACATGCAGGTTTCCTCACGATGTTTTCCTTCACCGTAAGGCAAGTGGTAATCGTGTTAGAAATGATTCGCACATGAAAATATCAGAGGTGCAAGACCAGGGATTCGAACCCGCTTCATTCGGATACCGAAGCGAGCGAGTTACCATTGGGCTACCACTGTCTCATTAAATCAATAAAAAAAACATTATACACTACCATGTATTTGAGACATACATGCATATATACTCTATTGTTTATTGTTAAAGTCTGTGGTCAAATTGAGAATAGATCAATATTGTAATATACGCAAGACAATAAACATATAATTTAATGAATTATGGTTGATTTTCAACCACGCGGCGATCACTAGTTATAATAATAATTCAACCCTTTTAACATCTAACTGCTGAGGGTGGGTCTCCCTTTAATACGAGGGGGATCAGGGTATAGTCCACCACACTGGCCAAGTGCGAGTTGGTAATTTCATGTCGAACTTTGGAGTTCGGAGTTAAACTTTCTAGGTTCTGTCAAACATACAGGCTTCCTCACGATGTTATAATATGTCATCCAATAAATTAATACACACGCCTTTTAATTTTTAACCTCGGATTTTGACATAAACAATATTTGGGATGATATGATGGCGGCAGATATTTAGGCATTCTATTTAGAAATTGAATGTACTGTCAATGATATTTTTTTTTTATTTTTATCAAAGGTATAATTGATATAGGGAAATGGAAATTATTGAAGAACGCCTAAAGTACTTTTAACTTTATGTAGAAAATCGTCTTAAAATCTATTCTCGAGATGTACAATTGCAAACAAACAGACAATTTTTTTATTGAAAATTGCTATTTTGAAATTTTAAGCAGTGCAGGAGTATACTTACTTATTTTTAACATAAGGGTCGTCCTTCGGAAAGCAGGTGCATTCCAAGCAAGTTGTTTTATCAGGAGTTGGAAAAATTGGTATCCTTTCCGGTACAACCAGTGAGGGTTCACGTCGCGGAATTACGATCTTCTTTGGTGGATGGGTCTTTTGAGGCAATTCAGACTTCTTTGTCGTCTGCGAAATTGATGTTCATAGCTTAAGGCTATTGAATGTTGAAATTTAATCTGTGCGTTGATTTTTGCTTAAAAATTCACCTGCACCTTTGCTTTGTTCGGGTGCGTCCTTAGGTACGTTTTAATTTTTTTGAGCAAAACCCTAATTATTTTTCCAAAATAATTGTAGCCTAAGTTACTCCTTATAATCTCAGCTATCTGCCAGTGAAAGTTCCGGTAAAATTGGTCCAGCCGTTTCGGAGATTAGCCGGAACAAACAGACAGACAGACAAAAATTTTAAAAATTGTGTTTTTCTTATAGGTATCGTAAATAGTTCCATATGGATTTAGTATAAAGCTGTTATTTCGACATTATAAACAGACACTTCAATTTTATTTATCTGTATAGATTTAGTAATCACAACAAATTTTTAATAGAAATATTGGTTTTAGCCAATAACTTCTTATACTATAAAGTAAAACTATAGTGTTCTTTATGAATCTCATCACATTAATCTCATTAATAAATATAATATTATAAATGTGAAAATTTGAATGGATGTTTGTTACTCAATTACGCCAGAACGGCTGAACGGATCTGGATGAAATTTAGCATAGAGATAGATTATAGTCTGGAATAGCGCACAGGTTACTTTTTATCCCGAAAAAGTGTACGGTTTCCGTGGGATATATATGTTTTTGGGTTTCAAAATTTTCACATAAACTTTTAAATCGAAGTTTCAAAGTTACAACAACAATAATATAAGCACTATTTATGTCATGACCATATTGGGATTTACTTTTTTAATTAAATAATATAAAAATATACCAAGGCAATTTCTTCATTAGACATTTTCGATATTTTATAATTATTTTAGGAAAATATAACAGTTTGGATTTTAAAATTAGATTTTTTATTACAACAAATACAGTTTTTTTTTAAAATCAACACTAAAAATAATTATAACGAAATAAAATATGTGTGCAATTTGGAATAACGCGATAATAATTTTACTTTTGACTTATGTCATTCGCATTATTAGATTTGACGTTTTGTTTTTACTTTTTTAGGGGTTGTCATTGAGGTTTCGGTCTACACTTCAAACCTAACTTTTAATCTTTAATATAATATATTTTTTTTAAATATATAATTATATATTTTGAAATGTTACGTTAAATGGAGTGTTTAAATAAATGTCATTTATTTTAATTATTTTTTATTCACAAATTATTTTGTGTGATTAAGTTAAAAGTTTTCGATAAAACTAATTATTGGACTTGTCGGTTTTTTAACATAAAAAAATGTTTTTTTTTTAAACCCCCGACTCGACGCAAAACGACGGAGTGACGGAGCGACGAAGTAGTGAATCACTCTCGCTCTGCTCGGGTTCGTCCCTACTTACGTTTTACCGTTTAGTATAGATTTCTCAGAGATGAGATATTTTCCCGCAGTAAAAAGTATCCTATACGTTGACCCGGATAACCAGCTATTATTATACCAAATTTCATCAATTGTCCAGTGATTTTCTCGTGATGCGGCCACAGACAGACAGACAGGCAAAAATTCTAAAAACTATAGATTCGGCCTCTGTATCGATAATAATGTCTATTTCAATAAGATTTTCCAAAAAATATTTAATGTACTTGTTCATACTATACTTTAAATTTTATTTTATTATATATATAGATATCGATAATAAATCAGATATGTTTGTCCACAGGTCCACACAAGACTAACGTATCTCAGGCACTTGATCGTATCGCTAGCCCAAGCACGAGATATAGATAAAACACTGCTAATATTCTCCCACGATTATTACGATGAAGAAATCAACAGTTTGGTTCGAAGTATAGATTTTACTAAGGTGACTATAATGTTAATTTCTAAGTTTACCGACTTTGAAGGCAAGAGATTTAGGTTATTTTTTTTTATTAAAAATCAAAATCGTCAATATATGTATATCTTCGGGGTTAGACTGGGTGTTTGGGATGATGACCAAACTTTTCTTTGGCCAAAAAATAAAGGTATTTTTGAAATGGGCTCAGTAATTTCTGAGCTTTAAGCACTTAAATATATATAAAATTCAATTTTACAATAATGTATGGAAGCCAGCACGATTTGTTGACATTTATGATTATTGCTCCGCTCCCTTGTGTAGTGGCATGATGATATATAGCCTATAGCCTTCCTCAATAAACGGACTATCTAATGCAAAAAGAATTTTTCAAATCGGATTAGTAGTTCTTGAGATTAGCGCATTCAAACGAACAAACAAACTGCCTCTTAGTAATATTAGTATAGATATGTAGCTAACAGAACAATTTTATGGATTTTCAGATAAAAGGGTAATTTATACGTTATTTTTCTGTCATTTTTATTTCTTTCTTATGATTTTTTTATTTTGGGTGTAGAATATTTTTTTTTAAAACCCTATATTTTCTATTATTGTTCAAGGTCCGTCGATCAAAAAAGTACTAGATACACAATCAGCGACAAAAAATGTCCTCACCGAATGAGCGCTCATTTGAACATTTAAACTCACTATTAATTATATTTTTTTGTGAAAACAACTTTAAACATTGCATTTAAGGTTCAATTTACATTGCTTTTATATTCAACTAGAATAATTACCTAAACACAATCGGTGACAGTTTTAAGAGAACTTTTGCATGGGATTGTGTATCTAGTAATTTTTTGATCGATCTTCAAGTTATTATATATTTGGATTTTAAAAATAGAAAAAAATAACCACTATGGTATAGTTGAAACTTCGTCTGTGCTTGCAAAGTTTAGTCTAAAATTTCATTTTCACAGTTTATTTTTTAAATTCCATATAACTATGGAAACCACTAAAAAGAGCTGAATATCATGGGGTTTTTATTGGTGGGTATTGAGGTCCTTGACCCCCGCAAGCTTTGATATTGTGTTATACACCGTATATGCGAAAATGTTTATGTGTTTGTTACTCCATATAGTTAGAACTGCTGGATGGAGTTAGATGACGCTTAGTATACTATGATATGTAGTAACTTATAGATATCGTTATTGTTGACTAATATGCCAAAAGTTGGCTTTGCCGGTATACGTATTCAGCCCTTTTTAACGTCACACTACTGGGAGTGGGCCTGCCTTCAATACGATCAGATCTGGCCAAAGTCCACCACGCTGGCCAAATGCGGGTGTACTGACCATGTTTTTCGGAAACTTGCTGAGTTCTCAGACATGCAGGTTTCCTCACGATGTTCTCCTTCACCGTAAGACAAGTGGTAATCATGTTGGAAATGATTCGCCCGGGATTTGAACCTGCTCCAATCGGTTTACCAAGCGCGTTACCACTAGGCTACCACTACATTTAATGTCTTCTTCTGCCTGGCATTTATTAATCCCGGCTATTGCCAGGGTCTGCCTTCCTGCTAAGCCTACTCCACTTTGCACGGTCTTTCGCGTCATCCTGTGTAAGTCCATTGGCTCTCATATCCTGCTTCACGACATTCAGCCATCGCTTTCTTGGGCGCCCGGGAGGTCTTGTTCCAGGGACAAATATATCAAGGCACTTTCTTCCAACATAGTCCTCAGACCTACGCGCGACATGACCATACCACCTCAGACGACGCTCTTGGAGCTTATCCGCTACGTCACGGACCCCGAGACTGCCTCGGATGAACGTGTTGCGTATGCGGTCGGCCCGCGTTACGCCGCACATGCACCTCAACCACTACATTTAATGTATAACATTATAATTATAACAGGCGCATATGTATGCACCTGAGCGAAGCGATTTTAATTTCAAATTTAGTTGAATCAATAAATTAACATATAATTAAACTAATCGACTCTTTCCATTACTAATTTTTAACTTTTTTAAGTTAATAAAATATTTATTTACAGGCTATATACATTTTTACAGAACTATCTTTTTGGATTATTTCGCAGATTTATTTTGATTTTTGGTTCCCGACGTTTCGGATGCTTTACAGCGCACATGGTCACGGGAGAGACTAAGGTTTTAGACATCTTAAAGGTTCTAAATCATTTTTGTAAATTATGGGTACGCGCTGTCTGTATGTAACAAGTATATAACGCCTTCCAGACGTCTAAAATCTTAGTCTCTCCCGTGACCGTGATTGCTGTAAAGCATTCGAAACGTCGGGAACCAAAAATCAAAATAAATCCGCGATATAATCCGAAAAGATAGTTTTATTTAAAATGTCAAATATTCGCGTAAATCTAAGAAAGTATTAAATTTTTTACAGGTTATGCAGATTTTTTTCCCGTATTCGGTGCAGACTCATCCCACAGAGTTTCCAGGATTCGATCCTAACGACTGTCCGCGAGATGCCAAATTAGAAATGTAAGTTGATTGGGTGTTCTCTATCTCTTTTTTCATTCTATTCCTATCTCTTTTTCTATTTCTTTTCATTTTTTTTAAACTACATAAGTAGCTCAAAAGGTCTAGTTTTGGTGGATATCAATAACATATATGTACATATATTATTGATATATAAAAACATACATACACATTGCCTAACAAATGTCTCTCCAAAAAGTGGCGTCGACATGTGACGTTAAGTCAAACCAAAGGATTCAATAATCAAAAGTTCTAATTGTCATCACAAATTCGAACTTACGCACACCACATAAAGTTTTTTAAACGAAACAACGTGCGCTTTAATCTTGTCATCCGAAAAGCAATGACCAAAAGTGATTTGAAAAAAGCGCAATTCTATTGCGAATTGTGCACTTGTTTTTGAGGACAATTTTGAGATGCTAGTTGTTTATTTTGAGTTTTTTATATCAATGTATGTATTTCTCTTATTTTGACACTCGCAAGGGAATCAAAGGGGAAAAGGTACTTTTTATTGACCTAGAATCATGAACAAAAAGCAATGTCTTATACCACAAGTAAAGCTAAGTTTGGCTAAGTTTGTAGTGACCCTACTTGCTGTGCCAGCGGTCGCGAGTTTGAGTCCCGCTGGGGGCATTCATTTATGTGATGAGCACGAATGTTTGTACTCCAGTCATGGTTGTTTATATTTATAATATGTATTTATTTAAAGTTATATATGTGTAGTGTATCAACTATCTGGTATCCATAACACAGGCCTCGTAGCTTACCATGGAATTAGATGGTGCTGTGTGTTAATGTACCAACATATATTTAATAATGAATTAAAGGAAAAAACCGAAGTCCCGAAATTTGTAGTTCACTACAAAAAAAAAAAAAATATTTGCGATTATTGTATTTTAATATTTCATGCTACGGAACCCTCGGTGTGCGAGTCAAACTCGCACTAGTCCGATTTTTAGTAAATAAATATTAAATTTTGTGTAAATTTGACTTAGATTGGTATAAATTAAGTTGCATTGAATTGAATATTACAATTGCATTCAATTCAATTATTGATGACAATTGAATTGAATTAAAATTTCCAGGGCATTAAAATTGAAATGCAACAACGCATTACACCCGGACCTCCACGGACACTACCGGGAGGCGAAATATACTCAAACGAAACACCATTGGTGGTGGAAAGCAAACAGAATTTTTAATCAACTACAATGCACTATAGGTCATACAGGTTAGTAATACTAGGTGATCTGGATGCTTCGGCTGTAGTATTGTATTCAGCCCTTCTTAACGTCCCTCTGCTGGGCACGGGCATCCCTTCAAGACAAGGGGACTCGGGTCATAGTCCACCACGCTGGCCAAGTGCGGATTGGCGGACTTCACATATCTTTCGAAAATTTGCTAGGTTCTCTCAGACATACAGGTTTCCTCACGATGTTTTCCTTCACCGTAAGGCAAGTGGTAATCAAGTTAGAAAATGATTCGCACATGAAAATATCAGAGGTGCAAGACGGGATGTGAACCCGCTTTACTCGGTTTCCCACTTCGGCTTCGGCTGTAGATCCGAAGGTTTTAGGTTCGGATCCCGGGTCGGGACAAGTATAGTTATTGAACCCTATTCTGCCGTCATAAGAAAGACGGCCGCAACTTCGTCAAAGTTGGTTTCGAGATTTTTGATGTTTTGTCTTAGTACTATGTCAAAATTACTACCAGTTTTGACGTAGTTACGATTAAAATGGTTACGGTATCTCCGGATTCGTAAGACTTTGAGCTTTATGAGTAAGACTATAGAGTAGCATTTATTTTTGCTGATTTGGAATCTGCATTCAAGTCATTTTTGACCAAAATGTTAGTTATGGCCTTCTTTATTATGACGGCAGTATTTAACATCTCACTGTTAGACTACACGTTTGAATCAGTTTGTAGTGACCTTAGTTGCTGTGCGAGTGGTCGCAGGTTCGAGTCCCGCTGGGGGCATTCATTTGTGTGATGAGCACGAATGTTTGTACTCCAGTCATGGGTGGTTTATATTTATAATATGTATGTATTTAAAGTTATATATGTGTAGTGTATCAACTATCTGGTAGCCATAACACAGGCCTCGTAGCTTACCATGGAACGAGATGGTGCTGTGTGTTAATGTACCAACTTATTTATTTATTTACTGTTGGGGGTGGGTCTTCCTTTCGTACGAAGGGGATCAGGCCATAGTCCCCCACGCTGGCCAAGTGCGGGCGGACTAAGCATATCTTTCAACTTGCTAGGTTCTCTTAGACAGGCTGGTCTCCTCGGGATGTTCTCTTTTACCGTAAGACAAGTGGTAGGTAGTCATGATTTTTGGGTGTATTTAAAATTCCCAAAAGTTAACTTTTTTTTTTATTAGTGATGTAAAATTCAATGAACTCTTTTTAGAGAAATAAATAATTAAATAATAATAATTAACATATATTTTTATAGGTATGGTGGTTTTTCTAGAGGAAGACCACTATGTGGCAGAAGATTTTATTCACATGCTTCAACTCCTTCGTTCGACAGCGGATAAAACTTGTCCGCAATGCGAAATATTATGTCTCGGGACCTATCTCAAGACCTACCAATACCACAGTAATAGCGATAAGGTAAGAGATTAGTTTATCAATTTATCAATCGTTGTCAACCGTTATCAATCTTGGTTGATATTTGTTTTTTTATGGTTTTGCAATGTTTACCAATAAAGTTTCATTTTGATTAAGTTCAGTTGTCTTTTGAGAGTAAAATAAAAATAAATATTTATTGCCTTTAATTATTGTATTTAATTATTATAAATCGAGGGTACAAAAGAAAAAGTCTAAAAATTAAATATTAATACTTTATTTTTTGTAATATTTTCGTATCAATGCGATAATTAAGCATATTTTATGAGATTATTACTTTTTATAGTGTCACAGACTGTTTAAAAAAATTTACTTATGTACCCTAAATTAAAAAAAAAACAGGTGATTATATCCATTTTTGTTGTTTTTTTTAAATGTTTTATCATTAATGTTTTTAATTGATAATCGCATAATAATTTTAATGCTCCATATCAAAGCTTGGCGTCTATGTGCTGTGATTGATAAAAAATGGCTTTTTTTATTTTATTTTTTTTTTCAACATGGCGGATAGACGTAAGTGATTTGTGTTGTCATTCAATGTTACACTCATCCATTCATTATAATTTGTTCTTTCAAAACATGCTTACAAATAAAAAGAATTTAAAAATAAACTACCTACACTCTTTTTTTACACATTTTTTTAATATGTCATTTTTTAAACTATGCAAGTTAGTTGCACAGCTGTTGACGTCAATTTATGACAAACATAACTTACGTCGTTGACAGATAATTAATATAACTTATCGCTTTTTGACAACTTAAAAAAAAAACTTACAAAAATTCAAATTTCCAAATACAATTTTTTCTCTTTTTTTTTTTGGTTTTATTTTATCTTTTAATAAAATAAGAATTTAGACAACTGTACAAAGGATCGCGATTTTAATATAAAACAGAGAAAGAAGCAGCTCACGCTTAACTACATACAACAAGTGCGAGCGGTGAGTGAAGAGAGAAGAAAGAGACAGCAAGATTGGAACTATCAAGTCTATCCGAATCTATATTCGAGTACTCAAAAGGTTCAAAAAAAATATAATTTCTATTTTTTTTTTTCAATATTACCTTCTTTTCGATGTAATCTAGATAATGGTTGTGGTTTTAGCTTTTTTTTTTAAATTTAGACTTTAAAAAAATGGATTTTTTCTAAAAATTTTACTCGTAAACGGAATGATATGGAAAAATGACTTTTTTTCATTTCTGTAATATACTTTTTTTTTATTTTCTACTATACTTTTTTTATGAAAAATTGTATATGCCGTAATGCATGCGAGCTGTAATTTTGCTAGGCTTTAAATGCACTTTAGTTTGTCATGCACGTAACAACTGAAAAATACAAGAAAAAAAAATTTTTTTTTTCTTGTCTTTTATATTCATTTCTTAATTTAAATCTGATAATGTAAACAAAAAATGTTAAAAATCTTATCAAAATTAGTTATTTCATTATTTATTTATATATATTAATATGTTTTGTTATTTGAATTATTAAAAAAAAGGTTATTTATAAAATACATATTTAGAACTAACGACTAACCCTCGCTTCGCTCGGGTTCGTCCCTAGCTCGCTTCCCAATACAAACTTTCATCCCCATTTTCTAAGTTCCCACGCAATTTTCTTAATTTTTTTTTCATGTAAGAACCTTCTGACAATAACCAACACAACAAAAAAAGAATTAGTGGCGTGACCAAGGGAAATAGGGATACATATATATATATATATTTATATATATATAGAAAAAAATAATATTATGAACTTTGAGTTTTACGGAAATAAGTGGGCATGAACTATAGTAAAATATTCTGTAAAAAAATAAAAATAAATGTTTCGAATGAATTTATTTCTTTTTCAGTACACTTAACAAAATAAAATATAATTATATTAATTTATTTAAAAAAAAATATTTATTTAAAGGTTTGAGTTAGGTAGCGATAGCAAAAAAAAAACGGTTTAAACTTAATAATTTAGAAATAACAAATAATTTATTTTTAATTTGTATGCTCTTTTGTAACAGTAATTATTAACCAAAGTTATCGACATAGCCCAAAGAATTTGCAAGCTGAAATGGCAGTGGGCTGATCACATTTGTCGTAAAACTGATAAAATAAATAATTTGATATGTTGGTACATTAACACACAGCACCATCTAGTTCCATGGTAAGCTACGAGGCCTGTGTTATGGATACCAGATAGTTGATACACTACACATATATAACTTTAAATACATACATAATATAAATATAATCGTCACCCATGATAACCGATGGAGTAGATGGGTTCTAAAGAGACCATGGCTCGGCGAATGTAGTGTAGGACGCTCACCAGCTAGGTGGAACGATGATATATTTTTAATATCCCATTGCTGGGGTTGGGCCTCCCTTCAGTACGAGGGAGATCAGACCATAGTCCACTACGCTGGCCAAGTGCGGGCGGTCTTTACATGTCTTTTGAAAATTTGCTAGATTCTCTCAGACGTGCAGGTTTCCTCACTATATTTTCCACCACTAAGACAAGTGGTAATGATGCTGGAAATGATTCGCACATGATAATATCAGAGGTGCGAGACCCGGGGTTTGAACCCGCTTCACTTGGTTTTCCAAGCGAGCGCCTTACCACTGGGCTACCACTGCCTACGAGCGGTGATATATGTATGTAGGTAAAGTGGCTGGCAGTGTTTGGAGGCGTAGAGCTGAATATCGAGCTCAGTTCCTTGTCATAGGAGAGACCTATGTCCAGCAGTGGACAAAAGCAGGCTGAATATAATGAGATTATAAAATTAACACTAGTTCATTGCGTCTATACATAAAATAAAATTCTAGCTGAGTTGAATCTGTACATTGAATTTTGGGAAAATCTTATTGAAATAGTCATTATTATCGATACAGAGGCCGAATCTATAGTTTTTGGAATTTTTGTCTGTCTGTGTGTCTGGTAATGCATCACGAGAAAACCACTTGATAGATTTTGATGAGATTTGGTATGATGATAGCTGGATATCCGGGTCAACATATAGGATACTTTTTACTGCGGGAAAATATCTCATCTCTGAGAAATATATATTAAACGTTAAAACGTAACTAGGGATGAACCCGCGGGTGAGTCGCTAATCTTAAAAAAAATATATCTTTTTTATAAATAACCTTTTCTAAACGTTAATTATGATCTCAAAAGAATGATTATAGAAAAAAAATAAGTAAATCCTAATAAAATTATTTCTTAGAAATACACTTCTAAATTCGGTTTTTGCCTTTTGACACAGAACTCTAAAAAATTAGGCCGTTTTCATAAATATTTTTTCAAGGATATAATTTTTTTAAAGGTTAAAAAAATCATTCTTCAGAGATTTAAAAATTTTGCATGCGCAAATAATAAATTAGTTTATGCGTCTTAAAGCTTGTATAAGTAGCTAAAGTAGTTAAGTAGCTTTTAGATACTTTTTTATTGTATAGATTAAAAATAATTTTATATTAAATAAATAGATGCTTTCCTAATATACATACTCTTTTGTTTTTTACCATGTAAGATTTTAGTTTGGGCTCATAATTCAAATAAACAGCCCACAAAATATTAAAAAAATTAATTTAAATCTCAAGTTACACAATAAATAAAACAATGTTTAAATGTAATATAATAAATGTTTCTAAAAATATATAGCTTTCTGTCATATGATTAAAGATTTTTTTTTTTATGTAACATCTGTCAAAATCATTTGTCATAGATTAAATATGCTATAACTAACGCTTCAATATAATAATAACTAACCTGTTTCAATACAGATAACAAAACATGACTAATATTTATTCGCAGACAAAAAAGAGGATGCCATATGCAAAAATTAAATATTTTACCTTTTTTTAAGGTGGAAATAACACCATGGCACTCAAGTATGCATAACATGGGGATGGTTTTCAATAGGACTGTATGGGAAAGTATTATGGCGTTAGAGGATCAATTTTGTGCGTACGACGATTATAATTGGGATTATTCATTGTTACACCTATCCCAAAATAGGCCGGGAAGGGAGAAATTCAAAGTTATACTGTGTAAAGGTCCACGGGTCTTCCATATAGGCGAGTGGTGAGTAATTTTTTTTAACATATTTTCAGTGGCTATAAATAAATGGTAATATATCAACGGGTTTTTACTAGAATGTTACCTCATTAAAAAAAAAAATAAAAAAAAAAATATTTATTTTCTTTTTTTAGAATCAGTTTGGTTTTTCGTTAAAAACACGTTGCTAAATGATTATAGTGTTATTCTATACTAATATTATAAATGTGAAAGTTTGTGAGTATGAATGTTTGTTACTCTTTCACGCCAGAACGGTTGAACGGATCTGGATGTTTGGCACAGAGATAGATTATAGTCTGAAATAACACATAGGCTACTTTTTATTCCGAAAAAATGTACAGTTCACGTGGGATAGGTTTGTTTCTGTTTTCCCAGAGGCGAACCCGAGCAAAGCCAGGGTGTGCCGCTAGTATTTTATATGACAATGATTTGAAAGACTTAAAAATTGAAATAATAAATATTTTTAGATTTAGGTCTTGAACGTAATTTTTTTTTATTATTCATTTATTGATTTATCCCAACAAAGAAAAATCTATACTAATATTATAAAGAGGCAGCGTTTGTTTGTTTGTTTGAACGCGCTAACCTCAGGAACTACTAATCCTATTTGAAAAATTATTTTTGCATTAGATAGCCCGTTTATTGAGGAAGACTATAGGTTATATATAATATAATATACAGTATATCTATTCCATACTAACTCTTAATACGTACCTAGGGGTGAACCCGAGCGAAGCGAGGGTGAGTACCTAGTCTTTATATAGGAAAAAGACAAAAAATACCAATATTTCTTTTTAAAACGACAAATATATTTTTTTTGAATTTAAATATATTTTTTTGTTATTTTTTTAGCGGTTTCCACCATAAAAAATCGAATTGCAACGCGTCGACTGTCATAAGCAAAGTACAAAAGCTACTACAGGACGCAAAGTCCTACCTATATCCATACAGAGTGACGGCCACCATCAGTGCTGGGGGTGCGAAGCATAACAAGAAATTGACTAAAGGGAACGGAGGATGGGGTGATTTGAGGTAAGTGGTCCATGTATAAATACTTTTTGAAGCTATACTTCTTTTGGCACGTTTGGAAAAATATGAGAGTAAAATTTTTACGATGCGCGCGCACACCGACAGCCAAAAAGCGACATGATGAAGTTAGCTGCGTTCCTTTTACAAACAGAGAGTTGTGACATACGGGATGGAATCTTTAGCTATTTTTGTTCTGTTACGCCAAAGAAGTATAACTTCTTACGTGCGTACATAAATACAGACACTTTAATTTTTTTTATTTAATTTAATGTTATTTCTTAGATTTATGCGAATATTTGAATCTTATCGGGGTTTTATTTTTTTGGATCCCGATATTTTGATTTACAGCAATCATGGTTACTGGAGAGGATTCTAGCCTAATTTTTAGATAGTTTTATTTAACATAGTATTAATAATTATATTTTTTTTTCAAATTTAATTAAAAAAAAAAAAGAATTTTGTTTTTAGAAACAAACGATTAAAAAATGACGGCTCTATTTTTTTTGAATTAGGTGTTAAGTTGATTATTTAAAAAAAAAATTATAATGTAAATGTAAAAATAATATGGCAGGTCGTTAGTAGGTCAGTTAGTATTTTTTTTTATTTAATAAGCAAATATTGAAAGTTCTATATTTTTTACGACACATTTGGCTCAGTTTGTAGAGCGTACTGTGCCAGCGGTCGCGGGTTCGAGTCCGGCGGAGGGCATTCGTTTGTGTAATGAGCACGAATATCTGTACTCCTGTCATGGGTGTTTATATTAATAATATGTATGTATTTAAAGTTATATATGTGTAGTGTATCAATTATCCGGTATCCATAACACAGGCCTCGTAGCTTACCATGGAACTAGATGGTGCTGTGTGTTAATGTACCAACATATTTATTTACTACTATTTTTTTTTATTTTTCCAGAGATCAAGAGCTATGCACGAATATGACAAAGATAGGTCGTGAAATGAGAAAGTATATTTACTACGCGTAACTGATGCTTCTATTTATTTACACTCGTATACCAAAAACTAACCGAATATGATATACTTGTTAAAAAAATAATATTTTGACAGCTATTTTTTAATACTTTTGACATTTCCGTCCGCCATTTGCTTTTTTTTGACGGTTTTTCTTCTTTTTTTTTTGTTCAAGATGTAACTGTGTTCAGTCGATCCGAACGGTTGAATTATTACATTTTATTTAAAGGCATATCAGTCTAGCTATTTTTTTTTAAATTAATTACATGGATAAATACATACAGATAATATATTCAATCATTGTTCAAACAACTACCAATTTTTTTTTAATATATTCCATTTTGATTTCTTATAATTATGTTTTTCTTTGTATTGACAGATAAAACATCCGTAAGTATTATTTTTTTAACTAAAACGAAAAAGAATTCACGCTATTCCACTTATAAAGCAATTGATTTATTATCTATGGTATTAAAAAATAGCTGTCAAAGTATTATGAATATGTATAAATATAAGATAAATTGTTATTTTTCATAAAAAACCGAACGGTGCTTCGATTTAAAGTTACTAATTGTTTTTTTTTTAATAAGTTTTCTAATGAAAATAGACTATATATAAATTATTTTATATACAAAACTTGGTAATTTTAGATGGACTTAATGATATTTTGATTTTGTTATCATACGTTGTTCTATTCTTGGTTGATATAAAGCCTTTTGTTAATCTAATAGATCCATCTTAATTTACCACCGGTATAATATCGTTGTCTCTCTTTTACTTTGGGTATGCAGGAAAAGGATAGAAATAAAGGATTTGAGTTATTATAATATATAAAAAAAACAAGAACTTTACAAATTGTAGTCGAATATACGGACAAATAATTAATAAATAACTGTTATGTATATAATGGATAATATTTATTCGTGCCATGTTCTTTGGCAGCTTTTGTCATTTTTATCATTTTAATCTTAGTTGTGCACTATTTGAAAAAAAATTTGATAAAAGACAAAATTTTGCATTTAGTCATAATTGCGTTAATTTTTTAATGTGAGTGGTTTTTTTTTAAAATTTAAACTCACTGTTTATTGTTTATAAAAACATTGCCATGAAAAAAAATTATACAAATTAATTTTTTGTCCCCATATAGAAGGAAAAAATCGCAACTTTTTTTTTTATTATTTTTTTCATATACTCGATAGATCACGAAATGTACTTATAACTAACAATAGAATGTAAATATATATTTTTTGTCTCGTTTTTAAGTAATTTCAGTATTTATTAAAATTAGTATTATTTGATTTGAAAATGCGATAATATTTCAAATGAAAAAAAAAATTACAAAAAAAACAATGTATTTCATCCATATATCTAGTACTTTATGTTGCTAGCACCCAAAAGTGAAAATGTCATGGGATGAGAAAGACAGCATATTACTTCTATCTCTTTTTTTACCTTTTTTTTAAAAGTTGGGTATGCATTTATGTATATCACTTGCATTATTCATTATGTAGGATACACTGGCTAGAAAAGCTGGAACTACCCACTAAAACCCAACAAAACCTGCCCCGTCTTAATGGGGCGTCGCAGGATCGCTTACGCACTCGACTACGACGCCCCGACGGCAGGTCTGCCGAAGCAGACCACAACAACCATGGGGTTGCTCCACAGTGCACTCTGCTGCCAGAGAAGTACCAGGAGCAATCCGCATTGTACACCGCCCCCCGAAGTGGGCCACCTCCCTGTGCGTTTCTTGGCTTCGAAATTGATAAAATCTGGCTTTACTGTGTAATTTCTGTGACAACTGACAATACAGTCATGGTACCACTGAGCTAGTCTGGTGATGGAGCCAGAAAGTGACGCAAAAGAACTGCCTGAATACATAACAAATTTGTTAAATTAGAGGTTATTTTTAATAAGAATGTTATTCTTTTTACAATTCCAGTGAGGAAATTTATGATTTACTGATGTTAATTTTTTTTAATTGTTTCTTTCGAACTCATGACGTTTAGACACTACTATAAGTGATGTGATTACGAATTGATTTTAAGTATTAAAACTAGCCTATATCTGTCTCGCTCACACCTTATAAAGAGTGAGAGAGACAGATATACCGCACCAGCTCTAGCAACACTGTACTAGATATAATATGATTTCATTAAACAAGAAACTGCACGAATTGTAAAAGATAATAAATTAAAAAAAAAAAACATGTAATCTAATAAATTTTGATATGTATGTGATAAATATTTAATATGTTGACATTTTTATAATATGGGCAACTAAGTATTTTAAATAATGTCTTAATTAAAAAAAATATTGTTTAAGGATTCCACCAAGAATGTTTTGACATGGAGTATTTAATCTTTTTTATCGCAGTATTTCTACTGTAGTGAAATTTAAGGAATTTTAGAAAAAAAAATGGGGATTTTGTCAGTGGTTTTTTCAAAGACAATAGATGGATACTAAAAATAGTAAATACAAGACCCTTTCTGAAATTGCTGGTATATTTCTTTACTGGCAAGTTTCAGAACTGACCTTCCACAGATGAAGTAAATATTATAAAATATAAAGAAGTTTTAATTGGCACTTTTCTTAGTTGTTAGTTCCAAAACCAAGCACTAGGGATGCCCAAACACCGTAATTTTTTTTTTTAGTCTATGGCTCACTAAATTGAATTTTCAGAAAAATCCTCCTTTACACTATTTTTTTAATGAAAATATCAACTATTATTGTACATATATTATAAACACTGACGTTTAGAAATAAGTTTTGTGAGCACCAAACACCATATTGTTAAAAAATGGTCTTATTATGATAATAATCTGAAAATTGGTAAAACCCTTCTTCTGTCTTTTAAAGGGGTAAGGGTTTTTAACATTGGAATATGACGGTCTCTAAGTAAACAAGCGTAACTAAAAAATTAATGTTTTTACAGAAGTGCTTAGAAATTTATTTTATATCACAATATTTGGTAATAACACATTAATATTGACGACACGTCTGGCTCAGTTTGTAATGACTTACTTGCTGTGCCGACGGTCGCAGGTTCAAAACCCGCTGGGGGCATTCGTTTGTGTGATGAGCACGAATGTTTGTACTCCAGTCGTGGGTGTTTATATTTATAATATGTATGTATTTAAAGTTATATATGTGTAGTGTATCAACTATCTGGTATCCATAGCACAGGCCTCGTAGCTTACCATGGAACTTGCGCTGTGTGTTAATGTCCCACCAAAAAAAAAAGCTTTATACTTAATATTTATATACATATATGTTTGATTTTGTTGAATTTTGTTTATGTATCTCATATATTATTTTATGTTATTGATCGCATTTGAATAATTGCGAACTGCAATACAACAAACATGAGATTTAAAACATCATATTTATCAATTAGCTAATTTATAATTTTTGTAATGATTTTACTCTAAAATAAAAAAAAAATAAAAAAAATATATATTTAAAAGCTTCATTTTGTAAATTTTAATTGAAAAACGAAAACCAAATATTTTTTTATTTTTGTCGCAATATTTAAAGAACACTTCGTAAAGTGTCTTAAATTTTTTTAAATACATAATATACTCTATTGTTTTTTTATTTGATTTAAAAAAAATAGCAAATTCAGTATTTTTTTTTTTGATTCAGTATACGAATGTTTACTTAAAGACCGTTCTACAATATTTTATATAAATGTGATCGAATATAACAGCAACGTGTCTCGATTCAAAGACTCCATTAAGTTTTATCTGTTTTATATTTGAGTTTTTTTTTTGAGTATTTTATTTTTAATTTTTAATACATTGTCAGAAAACATATTTTCTATAACTGACTTTGATGTTTAAACTTACAGCCTTATATTGTAGGTTTTTTATAATTAATACTAATGTTATCTGTAGGAATATTAAAGTTGAAAAATGAAATTAAAAAAAAACTATATTATTAGATTTGCTTAACTTGGTTTTTTAAAAGAGTTTATTTCATTATCATTTCTTGATTTTATATATGAAAAAAAAATTTACGACCTTTTTGTTTTTTTTTTTAATTTGTATTTTCATCATTATATATATTTTTTATATTAAATCTACAATATACGGTCTCAACAAGTTTTCTATGAATTTGGTTATTATTTATTAAGTATTTAATTTTATTTAAAAATGTTTTCTGTAAATTTTTTCGATGTAACTTGATATTGTCACGCTTCTAATATTCGTTAAAAACTGTATGTAAAAATGCTAGTCAATAAGAAGATTTGATAATTTTTTATTTGTACCCTATTTTTCTTTGGCTAAATAGTTGAATTGTTACAAAAAATGTGCGAAAAAGACAAAAAACGAACTCGAAAACCTATATATAGTCTGTCTCTTTCGCCCTTTTGACAGTTACAAAATGTCTACCTCAATAATTTTGACAGCTTTCGTCTCTCTTTTTTTTTAATTATCGTTAAAGTCGTAACTGTCTTTCTTTTAAATAAAAAATTGTCAAATCATCAAAACGCAACTATAATACGCATCCAGTTGAATGTGACAGCTTAAAATTAAAGGAACGTTTGTATTAAAAAAAAACAACGAAATTAAATATATTTGTTTTATTTTCCCTGCACCATGAATTGCTTTAAAATATAATATACACTTAGAAATAACACCAATAGACAAAATCTAAAATCATTTGAAATTTTTATATATTTTTAATATTTAACTTAATAAAAGCTATAATTATATTATATTTTAATATAGATTATTTTAGTTTTCTTGAAAATAAATGTTTTATTTAAACATTAATTTCCACTTATTTCAGCTGGCAACTCTTTTAAGGGTACTAATTTTGGCGCGTCTTGGCTGTCACACGCACAATAGCAGTTCTTGGTATTTTTAGGTCCTTGAGGCAAAATAAGAAGTTTTAAATTCATATGTACTTGTAGAGCACTCTTTTTACCTGAAAAAATAAATAAATAGATATAATTCTTCATTTTTCAAATAAATTGTCATTTGGTATTTATAACGACACGTTTGGCTCAGTTTGTAGTGGCACTTGCTGTGCCAGTGGTCGCGGGTTCGAGTCCCGCTGGGGGCATTCATTTGTGTGTTGAACACTCCTGAACAACTCCTCTTGAATGTTTGTGCTCCACTCATGAGTGTTTATATTTATATTATGTATGTATTTAAAGTTATATATGTGTAGTGTATCAACTATCTGGTATCCATAACACAGGGCTCGTAGCTTACCATGGAACTAGATGGCGCTGTGTGTTAATGTACCAACATATTTAGTTATTATTATTATTATTTATAATAATAGATAATTACACTATACTACTACATATATGTAGATATCCTTTTATATACAAAAAAAATTATAAATTTCTTCTATTTTATATTGGTAAAGTAATCTGTGTTTAACGTGTACGTTTTAAATTGAAGTTATTCTTTCACTTTCATTTGCTAAAATAAACGATAGATGGGGACCTATGTTATATCTATAATATAATAAAACTGTAACTGATCACTGTCTCTACATGGAAGATATTTGAAAAAACTATTATTGAGGGTCTCTATTACCGCAATAGAACCCAAAACAATGATTTTTAGAATTTTAGTATGTCGGTGCCCTTGTGCGTTTGTAAGCGCTAATCTCAGAAACGGCTTAACCGATTTGGATACGGTTTTCAATAATATATTTTGGTAAGCTTCACTTAACATTTATTATTTGTTTTATTTCAATCGGTTTATAAATAAAAAAGTTATGGCTTTGATGAGTCGCTAGTTATCAATATGTTTGCCTAAAATATATCTCTTTTGTCCTAAATACGTGGTCATTGTAATAGCTTGGGATCTTATCTATACAGATAAATAAAATTGAAGTGTCTGTTTGTAATGTCAAAATAACAGCTTTATACTAAATGCATATGGAAATATATACGGTTTTATAAGAAAAACACAATTTTTTAAAATTTTGTATCTGGGCCGATTTTGACGGGACTTTCACTGGCAGGTAGTTGATGTTATAAGGAGTAACTCAGGCTACTTTTATTTCAGAAAAAGAATTAGGGTTCCGCTCAAAAAAAATAAAATTTACCTAGGGACGAACTTGAACGAAGCGAGGGTGAGTCGCAGGTCAAAAATAAAGTAAATTTATTTCAAATAATTGGCAATAGATGGCGTTATAAATATGTATTGATGTGTGTTTGTTGAAACTTAATAAAAAATGGAACTCCAAATGATCCATTCTGGTTTAAAAAATATTCTAAGTGAATAAAAATGAAACAATGCGTTCCTAAATTTATCCGCAATTTCACTAATGTTTAAAAAATCAGATATTGGAAAATGAGTTTGTACTTGGCATGTGCCAAACTATTTTGTTTTATAAATACACATGTTCTAAAGTATGTACAATAAAACTTATTTCATTGTTATGGTATAGTATTATATGATCTGTGGTGTTATTGATCTCCTTTGAATGTAGTAAACATAAAATATCAACAGCGCCATCTATGAATACGCAGTACAAACTCATTTTCCAATATCTGATTTTTTAAACATTAGTGAAACTGCGGATAATTTTAGGAACGCATTGTAAATCATTATTTGCCACCTCTTTTCAGCAGAACTTCTTATTAAGTTGGTGGTAGCTTGCGCACGGACAGACTATAGTATTTTGAAAATCAAGTGGATGTTTCAAAAGAACTGGATATAATATCGCCTGAGAGCTTATTAGTTTAAACGATTAATACATATTGGATTGTATATTGAATTCCAATTGTTGAATTCGTTAGATCGTGACCTGGTTTGTTGGTTGGTTGATTTGAGCGTGACTTGACAATTTATTACGCATTATGACGATATGCCTAATAGAAAAACAGGCCGACTGATGAGATCCGAGGACGATAACATATTTATCGATATTTTTTTTTTTTTTTTTTTATGACATTCAGTGACAAACGAGCAGACAGACCACCTGATGGAAAGCAGCACCTGTCGCCCATAACACCTACGGTTCATGCATTTAGGTTTTAAGTAACAAAAATGCAGAACCACAGGTGCGTTGTCACTGTGAGGACTAAGATGATATGCCTCTTGCCTGTAATTGCGCTGGCTACCTTATCCTTCAAACCGGAACACAACAATGCAATCATTGTTGCTTGGCGGCAGAAATAGATAAGGGGGTGGTACCCATCCAGTCGGACTCCTCAGGCTTGACAGAGTCCTACCACCGGTAAACCGGTATTTTTTCGCCATACATACATACATAGCTGGGTGTTTTGTAAAGTACCGTCGCACTATACATCTGCCCGGAAACCTAACTGATCTTCCTATACCTATTTATATTAGCCAGGATGAATCAGTTGGAATGTCAAATCATGAAAATATGAAGACGTACATAACAAAAGCACTGGTAGCCCAGTGGTAACGTGCTCACTTGGGAAACCGAGTGAAGCGAGTTCAAATCCTGGGTCTCACACCTCTGATATTTTCATGTGCGAATCATTTCCAACATGATTACCACTTACCTTACGGTGAAGGAATACATCGTGAGGAAACCTGCATGTCAGAGAGAACCTAGCAAGTTTTCGAAAGACATGTGAAGTCCGCCGACCTGCACTTGGCCAGCGTGGTGGACTATGGCCTGATCCCCCTTGTATTGAGGGAAGGCCTGTGCTCAGCAGTGGGACGTTGAAAGGGTTGAAAACATACATACATCATAACAAACGCCTGTAGTCTAACCAGTACTGAAAAATTTAACTTCACGTTCTCCCATCCATTCAGTGTTCGAGTTATATACAATTTGTGATTATTCCGAAGAAGATTTAAGAAAAATAATTTTTTCTAAAGAACAGCTGCAGCTTAAGCAGCAGCTTTTAATTTACTAGCGTTCATTCGATGATCTATTAAATTATGCATAAGAATACCACATAATAGCTTAAATAACACGATCATACCTTTGTTTTCTACAGACAGACTAGTTTTGTTACCAGGCGCTGTCGGCTGTGCTCCTGATCCTGATTGACTTTCATTTTTTGAAGTTTGTGTAGAGTTGGTGCTTGAATCTAAATTATTTTTTGGTTCTGGTTTGGGAGAGTCTTTACAATTATTTTGTGGCTTAGACTCAGAAATATCAGGAGTTTTTTCAGAGACAGGTTGATCACAAGGTTCGGGAGATGAGGATGAGGAATTTTGTTGTTGCGAAGATGTATCTGATGAATTTTGAGTGGGAGATTGTGGTTTAATAGGCGATGGTTGTTGTTCCGAAGAAGATTTTTCTGTAGAAGAATCTTGTTGTGAAGATGAAGAAGTTGAGTTTTGATTTGAAGACAGAGATGATGAGTTTTGTTTAGGTAATTGTTGATCAACAGAGTCAACCACAATTAGTGGTGGTGCTGTCTGATTTATAATTGGCGATTCTGTAAAATTTTGTTCTGCAAGTTGTTCTACAGAAGATGGTTGCTTTTCTGTAGAAGGTTGTTGTTGTGTAGGAGCAGTAATTGGGATTTGTTGTTCACTAGTGGATGAAGGTTGTTTAACTGATTCTTGCTTATTTGGAGATCCTGAAGGTTCTTTTGCAGGTGATGGTTGTTGTTCTTGAGACGTCTGTTGTTGTGGAGATGCAGGTAGTGAGTTTTGCTCAGGTAATTGTTGTTCACTAGGAGTCAATGGTTGTACTGGCTTTTCTTTATTTGGAGACTCTATTGTTGTTTGTTGTGTAGGTTCTCCAGAAGGTGTTTGTTGTTCTGGAGATGCAGATGATATACTTTTTTCAGGAAGTTGTAGTTCACTTGGAGGTGATGAGGGTTGTTTTAGAGGTTGTTCCCTGGAAAGAAGTGGTTGTTGTTCTTGTGATGGCTGTTGATGTGCAGATGTAGGTAATGAGTTTTGTTCAGGTGATTGTTGTTCACTAGAAGGTAATGTTTGTTGTTCTGGCTGTTTTTTATTTGGGGATTCTATTGGTGATTGCTGTGCAGGTTGTTCTCCAAAAGAGGATGTTGTATCTTCTGAAGATACAGGTGATGACTTTTCAGAGGGTTGTTGTTCACCTGGAGATGTGGAAGTTTGTTCTGTAGATTTTTCCCCGGAAAGAGATGGTTGTTGTTCTTGTGGTAGCTGTTGTTGTGGAGGTGCAGGTGCTGAGTTTTGTTCCAATGATTGTTGTTCACTAGAAGGTGATGGTTGTGGTTTTTGAGATGACTGTTGTTTTATAGATGCAGGTTGTGGGTTTTGCTTAGGTGATTGTTGTTCATCAAAAGGTTGTTGTTCTGACTGTTCTGTTTTTAGTGATATTGACTTAAATTGCTCTGCAGGTTGTTTTTCCAGAGATGATTGTTGTTGGACAGGTGCCGGTGGTGAATTTCCTTCCGATGATTGTGGTTCATCGGGGGATGAAGGATGTTGTTCTGGCGTCTCCGTTTTCAAGAATGTCGGTTGTTTTACAGGTTGATCTTCAGGAGTTGATGATTGTTGTTCCGGAGATTCTTGTTGCTGCAGAGGTGCAGGTAGTGTGCTTTGTAATTGTTGTTCATCGGGTGATGATGGTTTATGTCCCGTCTTTTCTGTTTTTGAGGAATCCAAAGATTGTTGTTCACTAGAAGGTAATGTTTGTTGTTCTGGCTGTTTTTTATTTGGGGATTCTATTGGTGATTGCTGTGCAGGTTGTTCTCCAAAAGAGGATGTTGTATCTTCTGAAGATACAGGTGATGACTTTTCAGAGGGTTGTTGTTCACCTGGAGATGTGGAAGTTTGTTCTGTAGATTTTTCCCCGGAAAGAGATGGTCGTTGTTCTTGTGGTAGCTGTTGTTGTGGAGATGCAGGTGCTGTGTTTTGTTCCAATGATTGTTGTTCACTAGAAGGCGATGGTTGTGGTTCTTGAGACGACTGTTGTTTTATAGATGCAGGTTGTGGGTATTGCTTAGATGACTGTTGTTGGACAGGTGCCGGTGGTGAATTTCCTTCCGATGATTGCGGTTCATCGGGGGATGAAGGATGTTGTTCTGGCGTCTCCGTTTTCAAGGATGTCGGTTGTTTTACAGGTTGATCTTCAGGAGTTGATGATTGTTGTTCCGGAGATTCTTGTTGCTGCAGAGGTGCAGGTAGTGTGCTTTGTACAGGTAATTGTTGGTCATCGGGTGATGATGGTTTATGTCCCGTCTTTTCTGTTTTTGAGGAATCCAAAGATTGTTGTTCACTAGAAGGTAATGTTTGTTGTTCTGGCTGTTTTTTATTTGGGGATTCTATTGGTGATTGCTGTGCAGGTTGTTCTCCAAAAGAGGATGTTGTATCTTCTGAAGATACAGGTGATGACTTTTCAGAGGGTTGTTGTTCACCTGGAGATGTGGAAGTTTGTTCTGTAGATTTTTCCCCGGAAAGAGATGGTCGTTGTTCTTGTGGTAGCTGTTGTTGTGGAGATGCAGGTGCTGAGTTTTGTTCCAATGATTCTTGTTCACTAGAAGGTGATGGTTGTGGTTCTTGAGATGACTGTTGTTTTATAGATGCAGGTTGTGGGTTTTGCTTAGATGATTGTTTTTCATCAAAAGGTTGTTGTTCTGACTGTTCTGTTTTTAGTGATATTGACTTAAATTGCTCTGCAGGTTGTTTTTCCAGAGATGATTGTTGTTGGACAGGTGCCGGTGGTGAATTTCCTTCCGATGATTGTGGTTCATCGGGGGATGAAGGATGTTGTTCTGGCGTCTCCGTTTTCAAGGATGTCGGTTGTTTTACAAGTTGATCTTCAGGAGTTGATGATTGTTGTTCCGGAGATTGTTGTTGCTGCAGAGGTGCAGGTAGTGTGCTTTGTACAGGTAATTGTTGGTCATCGGGTGATGATGGTTTATGTCCCGTCTTTTCTGTTTTTGAGGAATCCAAAGCAGGTTGCTCTTTAGAAGGAGATGGTTGTGGTTCCTGAGATAGCTGTTCTTTTACAAATGTAGGTTGTGGGCTTTGCTTAGGTGATTGTTGTTCATGAGAGGGTTGTTGTCCTGATTCTTCTGTTATTAGTGATATTGACTTAGGTTGCTCTGCAAGTTGTTTTTCAGGAGAAGATGGTTGTTTTTCCAGAGACGTTTGTTGGACTGGTGCCGGTGGTGAATTTCCTTCAGATGATTGTGGTTCATCGGGGGATGAAGGATGTTGTTCTGGTGTCTCCGTTTTTGGGGATATCGGTTGTTTTACATTTGGATCTTCAGGAGTTGATGAATGTTGTTCTGGAGATTGTTGTTGTTGCAGAGATATAGGTGGTTTGCTATGTTCAGGTGATTGTCGTTCTTTAGGGGATGATTGTTGTTGTCCTGTCTTCTCTGTTTTAGGGGATACAGTTTGTTCTACACGTTGATCTCCAGGAGATGTCTGTTGTTCCTGCGATTGTTGTTGTTCTGAAAATGGTTGTTGTTGCACAGATGCTGGTGGTGATATTTGTACAGATGACTGTGATCCATAGGAGGATGAATGTTGTTGTTCTTGTTGTTTTATTTTTAAGGGTACTAAAGAAGATTGTTTTGCAGGTTGCTCTCCAGATTGAGATGGTTCTTGTTGTTCAGACGCAGGTTGAGAGTTTAGTTCAGGCGATTGTTTTTCCGAGTTGGGAGACGCAGAGGAAGGTTTTTCTCCAGAAGGAGATGGTTGTTGTTCTGAAGATATAAGTGGAGGTCTTTGATCTGGTGTAAGTTGTTGATTTAGCTGTTTATAATTTGGAGAGTCTGTGGGAGTTTTATTTGTAGGCTGCTCTTCAGAAGGCTGTGGTTCTGGAGACAGCTGTTTTTCTAGAGAAGATTCTTGTTGGTTCTGTTCTAAAGGTAGTTGTTCAGGAGTTGGTATTTGTTTTCCTGACTGCGTTCCTGTATTGGTAGAAAGTTCTTGTTGCTCAATAGGCGTTTGTTGATTAGGACCACTCTGGCTATCAGGATATCCTGATCCATATGAGTTACCATAAAAATTTGAAGAACTTTGTGACCATGAATAATCTTGGCCGCTTCTTTGATTGCTAGGTTTACTTTGTTTAGTAGGAGAACGAGGAGTTATTGGTTCAAGTAATATTGGGTTCGGCGTTATTGGTGCAGATGTGGTTGGTGCAGGTGTTATCGGCGCAGATGTTATTGGTGCCGGTGTTGTTGGTGCAGATGTTATCGGTGCAGGTGCTATAGGCGTAGGTGTTATTGGTGTATGTTTTATTGGCGCATGGCGCCTGTGGTGCTTCGTTTTCACATATATTATTGCTTGAAGTATATCTGTAATGAAAACATTTATAAATTAGCAATAAATTGGAATATTATCATTTATTACTTTCAATAGAAAGGGTCGCATAAAAATGCAAAAATGTACGGTTCCCGTTGGATAGATTTTTTTTGTTTTTCTAGAGGTGAACCCGAGCGAAGCGAAGGTGAGCCCTAGCGACTAGTAGCATGAACAGCAAAATCCCGCAACTTTTTGACTTAGACAATTTTTTGGCGGACTCCGTCCATATTATTCTTTAGTCTGAAGGCACTACATACAATAAAAATCGCTTTAAATATGCGAATTTTTAATAATATCATAAAAATATATTACCGCTTTGCTCCGTCGCTGCTCTCAATGCCGCTATAGCTCCAATTGGTTCTGAATCAGAAATTTAAATTACTTAAAAATTTAGAAATAACTAAATCAGTTCTTTACCCGAGGCGGGACTTGAACCCAAGACATGGGATCTGCAGCCGTACTTGCTAACCACTAGACCAACGCGGCAGTTCAAAAATAAAATAAATGTTGTTGAATATTTTTTTTCTTTATAGTTCTAAAATTATTAACATTTCAAAAGTAATTTAATAAGATACGTTGATTAATTTTAGGAATATTAAATATTTTCAGTTATACGCTTCGCAAAATAAAAATTGGTTATCTTTTTAAATTCAATATTTTCTATTTCTTCACCAGATTAAAATGGATACATTTTAATCGTCCCATCAGAGTGTGAGAGTGAAAGAGAGTATTTGTATATCCCTCTCTCTCACACATTGCACTATAATAACCCGTGAGAGTGAGATGGACAGAGGGTGCAATTGTGTATATCTCTATCCCTCACACACTGCACTATAATATCTCTTGCAAATGATCCCTGTAATTGACATCGGTCGGGAGGACATTATAAATAGGTTCTTACCATTAACTCCTGTGAACTCTTGTGTGATGACAATAGCATCTTGTAACACTGAAAAATTTAAGGTTAAAATTTAAACTGTGGTTAGAACTTAAACTGAGGTTAAAACTTAAACGGAGGTTAAAACTTAAACTGTGGTTAAAATTTAAACTGTGGTTAAAACTTAAACTGTGGTTAAAATTTAAGCTGTGGTTAAAACTTAAACTGTGGGTAGGACTTAAACAGAGGTTAAAACTTAAACGGAGGTTAAAATTTAAGCTGTGGTTATAATTTAAACGGGGATTAAAACTTAAAACGGAGTTAAAATTTAAACTGTGGTTAAAACTTAAACGGAGGTTAACATTAAAACTGTGGTTAAAATTTAAACGGAGATTAAAACTCAAACGGAGTTAAAATTTAAACTGTGGTTAAAACTTAAACGGAGGTTAAAATTTAAACTGTGGTTAAATCTTTAACTGTGGTTAAAATTTAAACTGTGGTTATAATTTAAACTGTGGTTAAAACTTAAACTGAGGTTAAAACTTAAACTGTGGTTAAAACTTAAACTGTGGTTAAATCTTAAACAGCGGTTAAAACTTAAACTGTGGTTAAAATTTAAACTGTGGTTAAAATTTAAATTGTGTTTAATATTTAAACTGTGGTTAAAACTTAAACTGTGGTTAAAATTCAAAGCCGGAAATTTGTTTTAAATCTTAGACTTATTTATGAATTTACAGATTTTAAAGTCATTTTAAAAGTTCTAAGGAATATTTTCAGTGTTTTTTATTCATGTAGGATTTGATTACGGATTCATTAAAAAGGTTCGGCAAAACTATCGTGTAAATATAAATAACATAAATCTTCATTTTGAAAGCTAGATAAAAAATTTTCAAATCGAATGGTACACATGTAAACTGCTGTTTTGGTAGAAATTTTATTAGTAATGTATTAGTAAAGATTGCTAGACAATTTTAAAAGAGGCAGATTTGAAACGAATGTCTATTATTATTGAAACGCAGTTAGATTTTTTCTACGAGTGACATTTATTACGTTTATTTTTAATAAGACCATATACATTAAAACCTTATTTTGATAAAAAATAACACACTCCCTTTATCAAAATAATCTAAAATTTAAAAATAAAACAAGGTAACTAAAAAAATTCAATGAAGTATGCATATAACACCTAAACAATCTAAAAACTTAACATGTTTAGCAGAATTTAAACATTTTGTCAAAATGTCTGCTGGCATATTTGAAGTTTCCAAATAAATAATTTTAATAATATTATTTGAAACAGCATCTCTAACAAAATGGTACCTTATATCTATATGCTTACTTCTTTTATGGAACATTGAATTTTCAGTCAATTTTTTCGATTACTCTGATTGTCATTATATAAAATAATAGGTAAATTGACATGACCAGTTAATTCTCAACTAATCTCTGAAATTCCTTAAATACTGTAATACCTGGGTTTTTTCCTTTAAAAAATATACAAAGGCCATTCGACTTGCGTCATCAACGAAAAGAAGAAAATATCTTGCTTGACCAATCGAGCGAGTTTCCATCGGCCCGCATAAATCCGAATGTATCAAATCTAGCAATTTATCACTTCTATGACCTTTCAAAGGAAAAGGTAGACGAGACTGTTTCCCCTCACAACATACTTCGCAGTTAGATTTTCGAACATCAGCCTTATCGTCATAAAATACACCCTGTACAGCACCATCTTTCATTTTTTGTAAGTCTTTACAATTAATATGACCCAGCCTTCTATGCCATAGTTTAGCATCAGCCGTCTGAACTGCCGCAACTAATCCATTCTCTGACTTCAAAATATTCAACTTATACACACCATTTATTAAATCCGCAACTCCAATCAGCTCGTTCTGTTGATTAAAGATATGACAAACATTCATCTCAAATGTTACCTTATTCCCTTTCGCTATCAACTGGCTGACTGATAATAAATTTGTCGCTAAGCTAGGTATGCAAAGAATATCTTTTACCTTGATGTCAAACTGAGAATTATTTACTACTGTGGTAATCTGTGTATCACCTACACATAAAACTGGCACAGACGTTTGATTCGCCACAAGTATTTCCTTCTTGTGACATACTTCTTTAACACGCAATAGCTTACTTTTGTTCGTAATCATATGGGCACTCGCTCCCGAGTCCACATACCAATCTTCTGTACTGAAATTGCCATTCAAAAAAGCAGCACTAAAAGCATTTTCTTGCTTTTGTTTCATTTCAGGACATTGGTTTTTAAAATGTCCAGATTGCTTACATCGATAACATTTCAATATTTTCTTGACAGATGGTTTCGTTTTTGTTTTTGCGTTGTAATGAGATGTATTACTGTCAGTCCTTTTTGAAATAAAGGCTTTGTCTGATTCACTACTAATAACATCAGAACTCATATCCAGTAGTTTAGTTTTTATAACATCCGCATTAATCGTGATACCTGAGTGCTCTATTGCCATTATCATGGGCGAAAACTTCTCAGGTAGTCCCGCTAACAATAATGAACCAATCCATTCGTCATTTATTTCAAACCCTGTTCCTCTCAACCTTTGTGCAGTCTCAACTAACTGATTAACGTAGCTTGTCATTGATTCACAATTTTCGAGACGTATAGATATTAGCGTTCGAAGTAGGGTAATTTTTCTCGTGAATCCGGAATCGTCAAATAATTGTTTTAACTTCATCCACAAGTCGTTTATCGTTGCCTCGTTTTTTATATGCACATATAAAGAAGGGTCGATTGTCATAATCAGCTTTGCTTTACCTTTTTTATCATCTTTAGTACTTGATTGTCCCGACGGCTTCTCAAGATCAATGCCTTCTAGTACTAAGAAATTTTTCACAGCAAAAGCCCAATCATCATAATTTTCTCGCCCTTTAAGTTTAGGAACATTAACGATATAGCTTCCCGATGACATTTTACACTTTTCAACAAAATAATTCTAACTTTTTAATATTTATTTTTGCTAAAATATCAGACTGGGCCCATAACCTATTGAAACGCAGTTAGATTTTTTCTACGAGTGACATTTATTACGTTTATTTTTAATAAGACCATATACATTAAAACCTTATTTTGATAAAAAATAACAATTATATTATAACTCCACGTTGTATTCTTTACGATAAAATACACAAATAAATTTTGCAGAAATCCCATCCCATTCTTCCATCCCATAAATATTATGAATATGAAAGTAAATCCCATAAATATTATGAATATGAAAATATGGATGTTTGTTACTGAATCACGCCAGAACGGCTGAACGGATCTCGATGAAAGGCACAGAGATAGATTATAGTCTGGAATAGCACATAGGTTTTAGTAGGATAGATTTGTTTTCTTTGCTTATTGACAATATTTTATGCTAAAAATATGCAGTCTACAGTATATATATATATATATATATATATATATATATATATATATATATATATATATATATATATATAGCTTAGAACCAGGAGACGGACATAGGATACTTTTAATCCCGTTCGACCGAGTTCAATAAAACGTCAAAGAGAATAAAACGTGGTATAATACCTCGACTGTCGATCGACCTCCTAGAGGTCGATATCGAAAATACCGTTGTCTGTCAAGCGACCTCCTAGAGGTCGATTAGTCCCGATGTGATTTAATATGTGATTTCTCGCGTTTTAACTGTGTTTATTTTTATCTAGCTTTTGTAACGCGTAAAGAAAAAGACAAGGAATAATATCATACTACATGTCAAAAAAGTAATAACTCCAATAACATAAATTTTAGTAATTTGTGCAGGCAACTTATTTAAATTTTGGCAGTCTTCGAACTTAATATTTAGTGAGTAAAAATTAATAAAATAGTGTAAAATTATTATTACAAAGATTGGAACATGATAGAAGGGTAAGTAATTAACAGTCTTTATTTCATAGGATGTGTTTTGAATAAAGATTTTATACAGAAATTTTTACATTTATCAAACATCGTAAGCATTGACGCGCACTAAGTCCTTATATTTTCACTTTTTATGGATAAAAAATACACTAGTGACAGCATATTATCTATATTAACATGATTTAAATTTATAACTACTTAACTACGTATAATTGAATTCGTAAATCTTCTATTAGATTTTAAGTAATTAGTAATATCAAAACACGTAACCTAAAAGCGACCCGCCATTTTTGACGGTTGTTGGATAGTATGGATAAGGCTTTTTTAATATTGATTAGAATATTTTCATTGACTTTTTTAGCATTGTTTGAAATTTTGCATTTTATAAATATTTTAACTGATTTCCTAAAAAAATATATAGATTTTTTAAAACAGTACGATTTTTATTTTATAGATACAATTTCAACATAGACATTACTTTAAATATTATTAAGCTTTGAACCGTTATTTGAAGCCTATATTAAATATTTGAGAGAGGCATAACTTGATTTCCGGTAACGCGTCAGTTTTTTTCTCGAATTCTCATTGGTCGTCCCCCACCATTTTAGTTCCCTCGTTGTACACCAGGTAGCGCTGCGCTCAGAAGATGGCGAGTGTCAGCGCCTTGCTTCATTGGCGATTTGTTTTCCGTAACAGTCGGTCGTGTTTAAAATCTCCAAGTGAGTTTCAAATACATATATTTTAAATATTATAAATTGTAATACACTGTAAATTATAATAATAATATTATAATATAATTATATAATATATATATATATATATATATATATATATATGTTTTAAACGATTTTATCGTTCGTTATTTTTAATATTTTTTCATTTTTTCTTTAAGTATGAGTGAAGATTCTTCTGAATTATCTGATTCCTCCTCTTCTTGCTCGAGTTCCCATAACGTAGAAACGGTGGCAGTGGAGGTTCACGAGCAAGAACCACAACGGGCCATGCCAAGTGGCCTGCCAACCGCGCCTGCTCCTTGCCAAGCACAGCGAAAAAGGAAGCGTTCATGCTCAAAGGAGCGCAGTGGAAAGAGGCGAAAACATCTTGAAGAAACCATACATTATTTGGCTCAACAAGTAAGTGGTATACAGAATTATATTGCGAACAGTAGCGTTGCTATTCAACCTACTTGTCACTCTAGTGTTTATGTGCCTGATCAAGGACAAAACATAGATATTGATTCAGATATTAGTGCAGATGTTAGTGGTGAGCTATATACCCGGGAAAATTGTGCGGACGAGCCAGTGCAGATTTCTGAATTACCCGTTAGTTTCAATTTTTCTCTTAATACTGTGTTGAAAGAACCAACAATACAGAAGTCTTCCCAGGCTCGCGTAAAGTTAATTAATTCGATACAACATTTTGATACTGAAGATTGGAACAATGTACGCTATGCAGAGGTACAAAAGCAGTACTGTTCTGCTCCGGGTTTTACATATTTAGAGACTAATGAAGAAATCAAATCATATGATAAATATTCATCTCTTGCGCTTATAGAGCGAGGTTTCGCTGCCATTACACAGGCTCTTATTATGCAAAATGAAGCCGCTCAGAGCGCTTTCACAGCTTTAATTGAGTGGGCAAGTTTCTCGGGCAATAATATAACTGCCAAATCACTGCATGAAAAAGTGAATGAATTATTTATTAAAGGGAATTTTCAAAAAATTTGTAGCGATGTTTTACAGTTAGCTTGTGGTCACAGAGCTGAATTAGTACAACAGAGGCGTGATAATATTTTGCGTTCAGTAAAAGATAGCTTCGTGAAGTCAAGTTTACGTAAGATTCCTCCCACTAGTGAGAATCTGTTTAATAAAGAATCTTTTTCTACTGCTATCGAAAAATCTGGGGGTATGTCTAAAGTTTTCTGGCCGCTCCGAGCGCCGACACAAAACAAAGCTGCTGCGCAAGCACAGCCCCATCAGCAGACTCAGGTCACACCTAGTCATGCGATAAGAATGCCTAGTGTAGTTAACTATCACTATCCTCAATTTGATTATATAAATAGGCCGCCTTTTCAAGGTGCCTGGAATACTTTTAATGTTAATAGTCAAGGACGTGAATACGCTCGCCCTACCTTTAGATCAAATCAACTGCAACAATTAAGGCCTTTTCGTCAAAGACCAGGATCGCAAAATTTTCAAAATTCAGACATGTACTCAAACTCAGGTAGGGGATCAGGTAAACAATCTGTACAGTCAGGATCACGTCGATCAAAAAGAAAATATTGACGATGTCCCATTCCGGGCGGGTCGCTTACCGGAGTTCCTGGAACATTGGATTTGCCTACAAGCACCTCTAAGTCTAATAAATATTATACAGAATTTTCGCATCCCATTTTTAGCCAGGCCACCATTAATAATACCAGACCTAGTCTCCTATCGTTTTCAAACTCCAGTATCAAAAGACATGGACGTAGTTATAAACCAATTAGTGAGAATGGGGGTCTTAGAGCGGGCTCCGCTCAGCCCCAGTTTCGTGTCACAAATATTTCTAATACCGAAGGGCGACGGGTCCATGCGTCCAATATTCAATTTAAAAAACCTAAACAATTATGTGTTTGTAGACAAATTCAGACTCATAAATGTACACAAAATAGTGAACTTTTTGCAACCAGGGGATTGGTTAGCCAAGATAGATTTGTCCAATGCCTACTTCCACCTACCTGTGTCCAAAGCACATCGATGCTTTCTCAGAGTCATTTACAAAGGTCATCTATGGCAAATGACGTGTTTACCTTTCGGCTTAGCATGTGCACCGAAAATTTTCGCATCGCTAACGAATTGGGTGGCACAAGTTCTTCGGGAGAAAGGCATTCGAACTGTGGTGTACTTAGACGACTATCTATTAGCCTGTCAAGATCCGCTGCTCCTAAAGCAACAGGTTCGGGATGCTCTGAGCATTCTACAAAAACTAGGTTGGCAAATAAACTTCCAAAAGTCGGTCCTAGTACCACAAACCAATATACAATATCTCGGAATTGTTTGGGATACTCAGGCAAATCAAAAAAGTCTACCACGAAAGAAGTGCAGGGATCTACAAGCAAAGATTTTGACATTGTTAGAAAGAAAAAGGGCCAATCTGAAAGAAATTCAAAGCTTAGTGGGGTCAATAAATTTTGCCAGTTTTCCAGTGCACAGGGGACGATTACATCATCGAGCCCTCCTGAAACATTGCCAGCAGTTACTGCGTTGCGATCCTCGTCTGCAATTTCCAATACCAAGCGCGGTCTTGAAGGAGTTGAATTGGTGGAAAATCAACCTAACTCAGCCCTCGCTCCTTCATTTCCCTCTCATTTCGCATTACCTGGTCACAGACGCCTCGGAAGTAGGATGGGGAGCTCAGCTGAACAATCTGAGGCTGTCGGGTCATTGGACGCTAGAGGAAGGACGTTTACATTCCAATCAAAGAGAAATGCGGGCTGTGTGGTACGCATTAAAAGATCATTGTCCGCACCTAGTGGGATCTTCGCTGATAATACAGAGCGACAACCGGACAGTAGTTGCGTACTTACGAAACGAGGGGGGTACGAAGTCGGGGCCTTTGATGGAAATTACTTACAAAATTTTCAGTTTATTAGATCGGTTCAATATTCACATAGAAGCCCATTACATTCCAGGCCGCTACAACGGAGAAGCCGATCGGTTGTCACGTTCGATTCGTCTACCAGAATGGCATCTTCTACCCAAAATTACGTCCATAATTTTTGCGAGATGGGGCTTTCCAGTAATAGATCTGTTTGCCTCAGCGACAGCTCACGTTGTCCCAGTTTACGGTACGCTGAATGTGAGAGACCGGCAGGCACATCTTTACGACGCATTCAGTCAAGAATGGCACTTCTCCCTAGCATGGGTATTCCCGCCTCCATTTCTAATTCCCCGGGTATTACAGCATCTCAATTCGGCAACGGGAATATATTTGGTTGTAGCACCGAGATGGACCAAGGTATTTTGGCGGCCAGACTTGAAGAGTCGCGCTCTGAATCCTCCTTTCACAATACGGAACTTAGGCCTAGTTCTGATCGACACAGTAACGAATCAACCACCTCCACTGACACCAGACATGTATTTGGAGGTATGGAGATGTGGGGGTGGACGGACTGTCTAATAGGTTGGTCGGATAGGCAGAAACAATTTTTACAAAAAAGTTGGCGGGATTCTACTTTAACTACCTATAAAGTAGCATGGCAAAAATGGTGCGCGTGGGCAAAGGCAAACTTTGTCCCTATCAATCATCCCACTGGAGCTGACTTTGCTAGGTATCTTATAGATCTACACCAAATACAAGGGCTAGCATATAATACCATTTTAGTCTATAAATCTGCTGTTTCAGTTTTATGTAACCCGAATGCAGAATCCCGATTGAGTTCACATGTGTTGGTAAAACAAGCTTTGAAAGCTATTTGTAATAGTCAATCCGTCAATAATAATAAAACAAAAGCTCCAATATGGGATACAGATGTACTGACAGATTGGTTACAAAATAACTTGCCAAACATGAATAATTTATTTGAATGTTCTGCGCGTGCAGCTGTGTTATTGTTATTATGCTCTGGCCGTCGTGTACATGATCTTACATTACTGGATATTGAAAACAATAATTGCTTGTTAAAGGATGAATCAATAATTTTCTGGCCTAAATTTGGGTCCAAAACTGACACTGTATGTAATAGACAGTCAGGATGGCGTATTTATAGAAACAAAGATAATCAATCCCTAGACCCATATTTTTGGATACAGAAAGTTATTGAGTTGTCTCAGTCTAGGCGTGCAATATGCAAAAAGACTAGCTTATTCTTAACAATATGTGGTCAACCAAAAGAAGCTTCGAGTACGAACATTGGTAATTGGGTTAAGAAGATTTTATATCAAGCAGGTATCGAGGCTAGCCCAGGTAGTTGTCGACCCGCAGTTGCTTCAAAGAATTGGATCCAAAATTGTCCGTTAGATGACATACTTGCACGAGGGAATTGGAAATCAGGAAATACTTTTCTAAAATATTACTGCAGAGAAATTCAAAGTTCTTCATTATCATCTAGCTCTAAAGCTGTATCGCAATTATTTTCCCCTATGCTTGATTGATTTTAGAGGTTGTTTAGAGTTTATTTATTAATAATAATTTGATTAGTTGTTATATATCTATTGCTACACATGAAATAAAATGATTCATTTGAAAAGCTCATGTTAAAGAATCATATTCATCAAATTGTGATTATTAAGATAGTAAGTATTACATAGGAAGGATTATATTATAAACTATGTGGTTGTTAAAGTTCATTTATTTATATTAAATTATTAAAAATACATGGTTGTTCCTCATTAACCTATATCACCTTTCACTTCACTTTCTACTTACATATTTAGCTACTGTTTGTTGGTAATTTTTAAAATTATCCTAGTTTGTTGAACATATTATCACATTGGCTTTCGATGTACACCAGGCGATAACAGACAGATCTCAAATATTTAATATAGGCTTCAAATAACGGTTCAAAGCTTAATATCAGCGTTTTACCTACCAATAAAACGCTTATTAAGCGATAACCTTATTTGAAGCCTATTATATCAACTCTGCCTGGTGAAAATTTTTTCTATATTGTATTTGAGATCCAATGAAGCAAGGCGCTGACACTCGCCATCTTCTGAGCGCAGCGCTACCTGGTGTACAACGAGGGAACTAAAATGGTGGGGGACGACCAATGAGAATTCGAGAAAAAAACTGACGCGTTACCGGAAATCAAGTTATGCCTCTCTCAAATATTTAATATAGGCTTCAAATAAGGTTATCGCTTAATAAGCGTTTTATTGGTAGGTAAAACGCTGATATAAAAATTAAAAAAAACTGACTGCATAAAAGCTAACTAAAAAAATTAAAAGAAGTAGACGAAGGAATATAGTATAATACAGTCGGAGACATACATATGTATGTACATCTCGCGAGAAGGATGAAACGTGGGTTTTTTTTATTTTTATAGTATATTTTTTTATTTACAGCTTTTTGATTTTATTAGACATTTTATAATAGGTCTTTGAAATTATTATCTTGAAGTTGCCGTTTTACAATACTGGCCATTTTAAACGTTATTTACGAATGGCTGGCAGTAAATTCTAAATTTAAATTAATTTTATTTTAAAAGTATCGAGTTCTATTTTCAAATTCGATCATTTACTTATTAATTAGTGTTTTGTTTTCACTTCATTTGATTGTTTTTCATCAATATGGGCACAATAAAAATATGAGTAATTATGAAATACGAGTTCCGTCGCGGTAGCAATGCTGCACAAACGGCTCGCAACATTAATGACGTGTACGGAGTGAACACTACAAACGAACGCAAGACTGAACGCTTCCGACATCGAAATTTTGATTTAAAAAATGAACACCGTGGTCGCCCGAAGACTAAAACCAGCAACGACAAATTAAAGGCGATAGTGGAAGCTGAAGATACTCAATCTATGGCTGAGTTAGCAGTAGGTTTCAACGTTAGTATCAAAAAAATATTGGTTCATTTACATCGAATTGGCAAGGTAAAAAAACTTAATGGGTGGCGCATGAACTAAACGATCTCCAACGCGACGAATGCGTTGAGGTATGCCTTGCGTTGTTTAACATACATAGAAATGAAGGGATTTTGAATCACACTGTCATCGTGTTGGTTAGACGTCGGTTCAGCACCTAGACAATGCCCCGAACGAAAACTTACCCCTAAAAAAGTCATGGCTACTATTTAGTGGTCTAGTGTCGGTATAATTCATCACAGCTTCTTACCAAATGGCACTAGCATTACTGCGGATGTGTACTGTGAGAAACCGGACACAATAATGGAGAAGCTTGCCAATCTCCGGCCAGCCTTGGTTAATTGCTCGACTTCGCTGCTCTTTTAAGACAAACCTCGACCTCATACGGCACAATAGGTGGTCTCTAAGCTACAAAAACTAGTGTTTGAAGCTTTGTGTCATCCACCGTAAACACCAGACATTGCGCCGACAGACTTCTACTTTTTCCAAAATTTGGACAACTTCTTGGCAGATAAAAAGTTCAATACCCGAGAGGCAGTGCAAGATGCCTTTGAAGAGTTGGTTGACTCCCGTACACCTGGCTTCTTTAAGAAGGGCATTGAAAAATTACTACTGTGCCGGTAGAGATGCATCAATAGCATGGGTGCATATTTTGATTGATAGAAATGAAAAATATTTATGAAAAAAAAAGACTAACTTTCTATGTATTAAACGGCAATTTCATAGGTAGAGACCTAATATTTAGCTATTTTTTTATCCTAAATTACTTTTAAATATGTAAGTTGTGTTCTTTTAAATATTTTTATGATCGCCAAAAATCTTTATTTTGAGACCCCATTCGATTGGTTTGGAAGAATTTTTTTTTAAGACATAAATTGGCGACTAATATCTGCTATTTTAATTTTTAACTATTTTTATATAACCTATGACACTCGCGTAAATACAAAATTAACGACATATAAATCATCAAAATCGGCCCATGCGTTTGGTTTCTAGAGTGCCACAAGGGAAAAAACATACATACACACATACATACATATATACATACGTATATAGATATATACATACGTATATACATACATACATATGTACATACATACATACATAAATACAGGCTGATAAACACATTACCCTCCTTTGCGTTGCGCAGTTGGGTAAAAAATATGTTTATTTGCATCTATTAAACTAGTGATACAATATGGTATATGTACCGTGTATATATCCATATGCATTTAGTAAAAAGCGGTTATTTTAAAATTTACAAACAGACACTCTAATTTTATTTATCTGTATAGATATAATCTGTTCAGATGCGATAGTATTGGTCGTATCCATACTTTTGTAGCGTCCCTTGTAATTTTTATAGTGAAATTGTTAGTTTTCGTAATTGATTTCTAAAATGTTCTAGTAAGGCAGCATGCCTGTTTATTGTATTTTTCCATTTGTAAATATCACTAAATTGTAAAATGTACACATTTTTAAATGAAATATTAATCAGAATTTGCTCTGTGATCCAAAGTTTGAGGTGACGATTTTTAGCACTTATTTTCAAGTGTTTGGTTTGTTGTTTAATTCTCGTAAACTAAATAGTTATAAGAACTCAAACTATGTCAGTATTATCTATGTGGACTAAACTATAACATAAATGATTATCCTAAATCTCTTGGTCTTCAATGCTCTCAGAATTCAAGTATAAAAAATACCTCTTTTTTATCCTGTGCTAAGTCGCTGTGATTGAGACGTGTTGTTGTAAAGCGTGTGGTGTGAAAAAATGTACAGTGAGTTGAGTTGTTTTTATCAATTAATATAAAATATTGTTTCTTTAATTCAATGGTATAAAAAACTTTTTAAAATAATAGTTTTATTTTGTAATAAATTCTGATTTCATACTATGTACTGATAAAAATCACTTACAGTGATTTCAACTTAGAAATAACTATATATTATTAAATACAATTGAACTTATATTTTTATAAATTGTTAGTATACTTCAAAACGATTCCAACGACATAAGCTTTATATATAGCTTTCATATAATTTTTTTAGAAACATTGTTATTTTAATGATGCGTACATATTTCGCGCGAGGTCCTCGGAAAGTAGCCGACAGATGCGCCATATTCGTGCAAAATGACAGCGACAGTTGAGAGGATAAAAAAAACGCACCTGACATGGAATAACAAAACGCAAATGACAGCTAAACGTAATTTTGTCTATGGTTAAGTATTACATTAGAGAAATTAAAAAAAAATATATTAAAACTAGCAACTCACCCTCGCACCGCTCGGGTTCGTCCCTAGTTACGTTTTAACGTTTAGCTCTGAGATGAGACATTTTCCCGCAGTAAAAAGTATCCTATATGTTGACCCGAATAACCAGCTATCATCAAACCAAACTTCATCAAAATCCCTTCAGTAGTTTTTCCGTGATGCGGTAACAGACAGACAGACAGACAAAAATTCTAAAAACTATAGATTTGTCTTCTGTATCGATAATAAAGCCTATTTTAGTAAGATTTTCCAAAAAAATAATAATATACAGATTCGGATAAGTTACAATTTTATTATATGTATAGATTTATATGGCTAACGCTGGCAAAAAACTATTTTAAAAATCTATGTAAAACGTACCTAGCGACGAACCCGAGCGAAGCCAGGGTGAGCCGCTAGTAAATAAATAAAGTTCACCAAAGGTGAAAATCTTTCATTCCCACGGAAAAACAATAACTGGTTTAGTCGTCCTTAGAAAACATGTCTAACGCTGGTCAAACCTTAAGAGATACATCAAATCAATATATTAGAAAATTGTAGGTCTTTAAAAGGCCTACAGAAAACTCCGCAATAGTATACGTCTATCTCCTAAAGTACTCGCAATAACTATTTATCCATATACTAATATATAAATACGAAAGTAACTCTGTCTGTCTGTCGCCTTTTCAAGCTTAATCCGCTGAACCGATTTAGATGATATTTGGTATGGAGATAGTTTGAGACCCTGGGAAGGACATAGGATAGTTTTTATCCACGAAATCATCCCTTAAGGTGGTAAAATGAAAATTTGTATGAGGAATCATTTATCAAATAAGGGATATATGTATATTTTTTTATTTTTAAAGTACATAGTTATTTATTTTTCTATACCTATGTATGTACATATATATAATTTATTCGTGTTATAGTTACCGTGAAAACGTACCTAGGGTCGAACGCGAACGAAGCGAGCGTGAGTCGCGAGTATCTATATAAAACATACCCAGGTGCGCACTCAAACGAAGCTGGGGTATGTCACTAGTGTACAAAAAGTCTATATATATTTTCACTTTGTTACTCTTGATAGCTATTCAAGAAGACCAAGCTACATATTTCTTTTTCTTTCTACATCAACTTCAACATAGGTAATGTAGTGTTGTTACATAATCATACATACCATGGGATTCGAACCCGTGAAACGATTTTTCCAAATGATTGAGCACAATATACAAATAAATCATTATATCATCTACTTACATAATCGAGAGCTTAAACTTGTGAAAGCTTCGAAGAACTTGATGACATCTGGAAATAAAATGTATAAATTATATAAAAATACAAATTATTAATGATAAAAATATATATAATAGATTGTAATATGACTGGCTAAACCTTTAACAGACTTTCGCAGACAGTATAATATATTAAATTATGTATATTATAAATATGAAATAGAAGAATAAGAATTTTTCTTTTTCAAAGATCATTTTTTAATGTACGAAAAACCATATTTTTAATATATTACGTTTTTAACGTTTAGTATAGGTTTCTCAGAGATGAGATATTTTCCCGCAGTAAAAAGTATCCTATATGTTGACCCGGATAACCAGCTATCATCATACCAAATTTCATCAAAATTTGTCCAGTGATTTTCTCATTATGCGTTCCCAGACAGACAGACAAACAGACAAAAATTCTAAAAACTATAGATTCGGCCTCTGTATCAATAATAATGAGTATTTCAATAAGATTTTCCAAAAAATATTTCATGTACAGATTCGACTCAGAATTTTATTATATGTATAGGTTAGCGGACCCAGTAGGCAGACGCAGACCCTGCCACAGACTTCATTTGATGATGATTGATTTGAAGTTGTTAAAGAAAGATCGTTATTTTATCTTAAGATGGCACGTTTGTCTCAGTTTGTAGTGACCCTACTTGCTGTGCCAGCGGTCGCGGGTTCGAGTCCCGCTGGGGGCATTCAGTTTTGTAATGAGCAAGAACGCTTGAACTCCGGTCATGGGTATTTATATTTATAATATGTATGTTTAAAGTTATATATGTATGTGTAGTGTATCAACTATCTGGTATCCATAACACAGGCCTCGTAGCTTACCATGGAACTAGATGGTGCTGTGTGTTAATGTACCAACATATTTATTATTATTATCTCGTATTCTATCTATATTTTAAAAATTAATTCAATAAATGCGCTATAATAATAAAAAAGCGTCCTATTACATTTCATACGATGAATACCTTAAACCTAAATTAAATAACATGGCCACAAATATATTATTATTATAAGCCTGTAGTGTCCCACTGGAGGGCAAAGGCCTCTCTACTTTTCCTCCACAGCTTCCTATCTTTCGCCATACTAAGTCAATCTCTTTGGAAGGAGTCTAATTCATCCCGCCATCTCCGTCTAGGCTTATCACGCTGTCACAACACAACACAAGCGACTCACCCTCGCTTCGCTTCGGGTTCGTCTCTAGACAAAAAAATCTATCACACATATATAGCCTATAGTCTTCTTCAATAAACAGGCTATCTAATGCAAAAAGAATTTTTCACATCGGATTAGTAGTTCCTGAGATTAGCGTGTTCAGCCAAACAAACAAACTCTTCAGCTTTATAATATTATAAGAATAGATTAAAAAATAAATAAAATGTATTTATGAATATTTTCTGACTTACCCATACGCACAATCTTATAAATAATGTCGATCCACTCAAAGAAACCTGAAAGGAAAAACATGATTGATGAGAAAATAAATGAGGGTTCCGTAGCATTTTTTTTCGTACTACAAGTTTACGGTTTTCGGATTTTTCCCTTTACTTGTGCTTTAAGACATTGCTTCTGGACAAACGTTTCTAGGGCAACGGGAAGTACCCTATATATAGGTTTCGATTCCCTTGCGAGTGTCAACATATGCGACATACATGGTCTTATCTTTTGATTGCGTTAACTTAAAAGTTTATTTTTTTTTCATAGCTCCAAGGGATTGCAGACTTGAGCATTTGATATTAATTTCAACTTTAAACCCTCACATGTTCCTGAGAAAAATGGATGTTGACAGACAGACAGATGGACAACGAAGTGATCCTATATGGGATCTTTACCCCCTTATCTATTTCTGCACCGGTGGTAGGATTCTGTCAAGCCTGAGGAGTCCGACTGGATGGGTACCACCCCCTTATCTATTTCTGCCGCCAAGCAACAATGATTGCATTGTTGTGTTCCGGTTTGAAGGATAAAGTAGCCAGCGCAATTACAGGCAAGAGGCATATCATCTTAGTCCTCACAGTGACAACGCACCTGTGGTTCTGCATTTTTGTTACTTAAAACCTAAGTGCATGAACCGTAGGTGTTATGGGCGACAGGTACTGCTTTCCATCAGGTGGTCTGTCTGCTCGTTTGTCACTGAATCGCATAAAAAAAACCTTCCGTCTTTCCTTTTGAGATACGGAACACTAAAAATTATAGTTATGACTAGCGACTCACCCTCGCTCTGCTCGGGTTCGTCCCTACTTACGTTTTTGTATATTTTCCACAAGTAAAAAGTATCCTATATATTGACCCGGATAACCAGCTATCATCATACCAAATTTCATTAAAATCCCTCCAGTGGTTTTTCAGTGATGCGGTAACAGACAGACAGACAAAAATTCTAAAAACTATACATTCGGCCTCTGTATCGATAATAATGTCTATTTCAATAAGATTTTCCAAAAAAAATAGTACATGTACAGATTCGGCTTAATTATTTATATAAAGCCATGATTTCACTGAGTTTCATAAGTTTCAGCTCACATATGTGTACTAAATTTCATCCAAATCGGTCCAGCCGTTTCAATGTGAAACAGTGACAAACATACACACATACCAATAAAAAACCCCAACTCTTACATACCTTTTACTTTCAACAGCTCCCTTATTTTTTCAACAGCTAAGCGTATGTTATTAGTGTTTGTAAAGCGCTGTAAGGTTTGGAAGAAGTAAATGAAGTCGACCGAAGTGCATACTTTGATGGTGTCTATTAAGACGAAGATATCTGGAAAGAATATCAAAATAATATGAATTTTCATACATTTTCGAAATAAAATACAAAATTTATTTAAAAAACTACCGACTCTCTCTGGTTTCACTCGGGTTCGTCCCTAGATAATTCTTTAAATTGACAGACCTTTTTTTATTTCTGAACCGATTGAAATAAAACAAATACTAAATGTTAAGTGAAGCTTCCCACAATAGATTAGTGAAAACCGCACCTAAATCGGTTGAGCCGTTTCTGAGATTAGTGCGTACAAACATACAGACAAAAATTCTAAAAATCATTATTTTGGGTTCTATTGCGTTAATAAAGACCCCCAATGATAGTTTTTCTCCATCTTCCATGTACAGACAGCGATCAGTTACACTTTTATTATATGTACAGGTTAAATTGTACCATTGTGTTACTTGGGCTTATATTTATATAATATATATTTTTTTATTTTTTATATAATATATTATTTTTTTAATATTATTATTTTTATATTTTTTTAATATATTTTTTCAATTTTTAAAAATTATTTTTTTAAAACGAAACAAAGACATGTTTTGTTATTTTAAAAATATTATTATAACTATACTAAACAGGTATTAAGCAAAATATGCCTTTTTTTTAAAGACATGATAAAGCGATCCTTTCTGCGAGCAATCTCAGATAAGAGTACACTTTGGCAAGAAGATTATGATAGATGCAGATGAAGATGAAGATGGTATTATTATACTTAAATCTTTAAATGAAATCTTTATTTATATTAAATCTTTAAATGAATGAATGATTTAAATCAAATCATTAAATTGATCTATAAAATAATTTGAAATTTTAATAGGCATTCATCCAGCAGTGGGGCATTAAAAAGGGCTGAATATTTAATAATAACTTAGAAGAGAAAAGAAAAAAAATCGAGTAAAATTCTAATAATAATTTAAGAAGAAACAGACTAATTCAATCTATTTAAAACTATATTTTTTGTATAATATTAAAGATACATACCATTTTTCTTAGTGACATCTACTACCATTCCCCACGCTGGTTGGAGAGCTGAAAATATTATAAGACTAATGTGTCATTTAGTACGAAACAAAATATGAATAAAATATTTTTTTTAAATGCAATTTGTTTAATTTTTAAGTACAAAAATCCATAATACATAAGAATTTATTTGTCCTAAGTATTTTGATTTTTTTATATAAAAATAAAATGCAGGAAAAGTTTATTTTTAAATTTAAAAAAAATAAAAGGGTGCGTGTATGAATGTGTACACGCGCAAGAAGTAAAATTTCTGTAGGTTACCGGTACTTTTTATGCAATTCAATTTGTGTTTTAAATAATTAGGATAGGTGAGACACTAAAAATAAGGTATATTAGGCATATTACAATCATATATTTACAGAATATCATTTAAGGAAAGAATATAATATTATATATCATTTATCAGACACTAACAACGGTTACCATGGCAACAAGCGTTCGCCTCGCCCGATCACGCTTTTCGTAACGCTCTCGTCACGCTTTCACCAGCTTACCCCCCAAGTCAAGCGTGCGTAAACAAGTTTTACTTTAAAAGTTCGTTAGATTTATTTAATGTAAAACCTGTTTGTTTTACTCACCATTAGTATCAGTAATGGAGATTAATTTCCTTGAAATATCCAAAAAGTCCCTCCTTCCAGTTTGTATTTGGATTTCATTTATTATATCCAAGGCTGACACTGAAACAAAAATAAATATTTTTAATATAGGAAATAAAAATAAAAAAAAAATGTCGAATAAATACACTTTTAACGTGAAATATTAAATAAAAACCAAAAAAAAAATTATATTTAAATCTACATTGATATTATAAAGAGGAAAGATTTGTTTGTTTGTTTGCTTGCACTGAATAGGCTCCGAAACTACTGAATCGATTTAGATGAAATTTCGTAAGAAGATGTTTAAGAACCTGGGAAGGACTTGTAAACATGAGGACAATAGGATATTTTTATCCCGGAAATCATCCCTTAAGGGGTGAAAATGGGGATAAAAGTTTTTATGAGGAATCAACCTAAGAATGAACCCAAGCGAAGCGAGGTTGAGTTGCTAGTCATTGATAAAAAGGAAAGGAAAAGTTATGTTAATAATTTAAGGTGTCTCGAAGGACCAACTCTTTATTAAGATCACAATACCTGTTATGTATATGTATATGTATATATTATGTACTACTAACAATTTCTATCACACTGGTATTCTATTTTATATATAGACAATGCATGTGGCCATGAATTAAATCCTACTAATATTATAAATGTGAAAATTTGTGAGTATGGACGTTTGTTACTCAATCACGCCAGAACAGTATGACGGATCTGGATGAAATTTGATACAGAGATAGATTATAGTCTGGAATAGCGCATATGTTACTTTTTATCCCGGAAAAATGTACGGTTAACGTGAGATAGAGTTGTTTTTTGTCTAGGGAGAGTAAGTCACTAGTAATAAATAATTTGGCTCGAAGGACCAAATTTTTCATAAATAATAAAATAATTACTAACTTTGTCTAAACGTCAACCCTGTAATGGATGCACTGCAATCATTCAAATTTGTAGTCTGTGTTATATCTAGAAGAGCAGAAAACACAATAAGAGGGTCTCGTTTTTTCGTTATTGTGTTCACTTTCACCATTACTTTTATTATATCTGAAAAAAAAATTGACACTTAAATGTCATGAAATATATATAAGAGTAATATTGAAAAAAGATTAAAAATTCATTAAAAGATTCCTTCGTCTCTTCACCATTCTACGTGACATTGGCAAAGTAAATTGGTATTTAAGGGAAATTAAGGGAAAATGGTAATTAAGGGATGCTCCCATACAATAGACATGATTTTTTGCCGTTTTATAGATAATGGTACGGAACCCTTCGTGCGCGAGTCCGACTCGCACTTGACCGGTTTTTTTATCTTTTAAATGATTCTATCAAAATTTTGATTATATTTGTGGTTATTAGTATTAAAAAAAATGAATATATCAACATTATTTATATATGTATGAAAAACAAATTAAAGCTTACTGTCGAGATGGAAAAGTCGTTGAAATTCTGTCTGCACGTGCTCCAGATCAGTTTTACCTGTGAGCTGGTACAAAGTTTCTAATGCTAGTTTTAGACCTGAAAATTGTATTAAAATATTATGGAATAACTTACACAAAAATATAATAATCTCAACAATTCCAGACTAAATAAATAAATTGTGAAATGAAAAATTATTTGATTTTTTTCTGGAAAAAAATAATAATAATAATTTGACATAAAAATAAATATATTTAATTTTAATAAAAATAATATGTTTTTAGTTTCTTTACCATATTTTTTAAACTTTCACTATATTAAGACTTAATACTCACTAACTTGAGCCATCTCATGAAGGAGCTCTTCTAACGCATATCTCAAATCTGCAATGCAATAAAAAAATAAGAAATAAAAAAAGAAAAAAAAAATGCACAGTAAAAAGTGTTTTTATTATCAGTATAAATTATATTCGTTTAATATGCTTTTTAGCCAAATCTCGAATTTAGCATGTTTTCCTTTAAATATTCACTATACCGTGTCTTTTAAACTGATTTTAATGACGTAAGACAATCTTATTGAAGTTAGCAATTTAGGATTTAAGATTATATTTTCGAGAGCAGTAAAAAGTCAGTCAGTCAGTCAGTCAGTCAGTCAGTCAGTCAGCGGTCGAAAAACGTCAATAGGAGCGTTGTTTCGTGTGAAATCTAGCTGGCTCGGGAGGTAAGAAACAAACTAGATATATTATGGTTAAAATGATCTAAATTATCTAGTGTGAATTATAATTTTACAATTTATATTTTAATAAATAAATGAATAAATGATTCAATATTCGAAAAATCATCATTAGATGAAATGGATTTTTTATATTTTGTTATTTATAGTTTTATATTAGTTTAATATTGATTATTTACAATTTTATAAAATTACTAGCTAGCTAAATAGCTACTCACTTTCGCTTCGCTCGGGTTCGTCCTTAGGTAAGTATTAAATTTTTTGAGCGAAACCCTAATTTTTTTTCTAAAATAAAAGTAGCCTAAGTTACTCCTTATAATATTAGCTAACTGCCAGTGAAAGTCCAGTTAAAATTGGTCCAGCCGTTTCGGAGATAAGCCGAAACAAACAGACAGACAAAAAATTTAAAAATTGTGTTTTCCTTATAAGTTTTGTATATAATTCAATATGCATTTAGTATAAAGCTGTTATTTTGATATTACATACAGACACTTCAATTTTATTTATCTGTATAGATAACGATATTGATTAATTGTATTTGTAATATTAATATTTTAAAAGTATTGTCATCCACTCTTGGGTAATGTTATTAGTAGAAGACAGATGTCGCTACGTTATACGCAACGGTGGGGAAATAACGTTTAAATAGGTGTAATTGCCATTTTGTAAAATATTCTGTAAAGTGATAGAAGTAAAGAGGAATTGCTGAAGTTTTTGTAGTTTTATTTGAAAATTTATTATTAACACTATATAGATAAAAATTAAATGCTGTTTGTTGGTACACGTATGACTTGAGAACGACTGTACTACTGTACTGTTGATACTTTTTTTTTTTATATGATTCAGTGACAAACGAGCAGACAGACCACCTGATGGAAAGCAGTACCTGTCGCCCATAACACCTACGGTTCATGCACTTAGGTTTTAAGTAACAAAAATGCAGAATCACAAGTGCGTTGTCACTGTGAGGACTAAGATGATATGCCTCTCGCCTGTAATTGCGCTGGCTACCTTATCCTTCAAACCGGAACACAACAATGCAATCATTGTTGCTTGGCGGCAGAAATAGATAAGGGGGTGGTACCCATCCAGTCGGACTGCTCAGGCTTGACAGAGTCCTACCACCGGTAAACCGACTGTACTTTGGGGTGAAAAGTAACTAGACAAATGGGGATATTCGTAAAAACTCAGTTATTTAAAACAATATTATTAAAATGAAATATGAACATACGTGTTAATCCAGTAACTTGTTTTAATAGATAGATGGCTTCAGAGCAACTTCTTCTTCCAACTAGTTTTGTGAAAGAATCGATAGCTTCACCTATATCTGAAATAGAAATAATTTTATGTTTTATTTATTTTTATGGTGTAAATAATTTTATTATGGATTTAATTGGAATATATGTTAAGTTGTTATGGTTTATATAGAAATTGACAAACATTTAGGAAATAAAAACATAATAAAAATATTATTTTATTTTAAAATTTAATACAAAAATATATAAAAATTTTGTGAACATAAGTAGTAAATATGCATTCAGCCCTTTTTTTTTAACGTCCCACTGTTGGGTACGGACCTTCCTTCAGTAGGTACAAGGGAGATCAGGCCATAGTCCACCACGCTGGCCAAGTGCGGGTTGGCGGACTTCATGTGTCTTTCGAAAACTTGCTAGGTTTTCTCAGATATGGGTTTCCTCACGATGTTTTACTTCACCGTAAGGCAAGTGGTAATCAAGTTAGAAATGATTCGCACATGAAAATATCAGAGGTGCGGGACCCGGGATTTGAACCCGCTTCACTCGATTACCCAAGCGAGCGCGTTACCACTGGGCTACCACTGAGTAAATATATTATAGTGTATTCATATGTATTAATATCTTACCACTAGCTCTCATCACAGCTATGAGTTGGTTAAAAGTAGCGTTCCAATCTGAAAGAATAATAAAATAAACGAAAGTTAATATTTGATAAGTATAAATATTATTTACAAAATATTAATTAATTCTTCTATAAGTGATTACATTATTTTTTTCAGTCGATTTTTAAATGCTAACAAGTTTTAAATAACAAAATATATTTAGAATAAAAAAAGTCATATACTTATTTTGAGCCTGATAGTAAAGAATGTCGGGATCCTTAACATATAAATATACAAAATACAGACAAACGTAATTCACGATAAATATAAACAATACAAATTATTAGCTCCCGGCAATGAAATCCCTGAAATTACCACTTCACTGGTCGGTTAAAAATCGAACTACTATTTTGGACATGTATGTAGGTATGTTTGTTACCAACGGCTGGACGAATTTAGATGAAATTTTATAAACAGATAGACCTTGATAAGGAGTATATATAAACAACGGTTAAGCATCTAGGTACGCAAATGTATTTAATCAAATGATTAAAATATCAAAAATATTTACCTATTTCTGATTTTAAAGCTTCATAAACGTTTGGAAACTCAGCAGGACCGAGACCTCCTGTTAACTTGTCCACATAACGACGAACTCCTTCGATACCTAGAATTATTGGTATGAATCATATAGATGAATCAATGGATTGATTGAATCAATTCATTTAATACTTTTATTTTATGTGGTTATTTATATTTATTATATTTGTGTTGTTATATATTTTATTTAAGATTTACATTAATACTTGACATTTTAAATAGAACATTTCTTTGAACTTTTTCACGGTTTATTAGGTAGGTAAATTTATTTTTTGTTTCCGACGTTGCGTGTTTCAAATTGTATAAATATAGCAACCCTAATTATAATTAAGAATTAAATTTTAAAAAAACATAACGGACGTCGAAACCACTTCTCTGTTCTTCTAAATTATAGTATAATTTTGAGAGATTTTTTAAGACGTCAAAATCTTACCTCGTTAGTTGCAACTATGTTAGCTGTTTACAGCAACATGCAAAATGCTTTAAGCATTTGAAATATTAAAAAAAAATGTTTCATTTAAAATTATCCAATCCATATTCTGTAATTTAAATGTACATGTGTACCTACAGTATCTAAGAATTCTAAAATCTAAGATTCTAATGTATTACCTCGAGCATGATCAACTTCGTGGCCAAAGAAATCAATAATATCAGATATACCTGAAAGAAAATATATTATATATTTGTATTCAGCTCTTTTTAACGTCCCACTGCTGGGGGTGGGCCTCCCTTCAATACGAGAGGGATCAGGCCATAGTCCACCACGCTGGCCAAGTGCGGGCGGACTTCACATGTCTTTCGAAAACTTGCTAGGTTCTCTCAGACATGCAGGTTTCCTCACGATGTTTTCCTTCACCGTAAGGCAAGTGGTAATCGAGATAGATAATGATTCGCACATGAAAATATCAGAGGTGCGAGACTCGGGATTTGAACCCGCTTCACTCGGTTTCCCAAGCTAGTGCATTACCACTGGGCTACCACTGCCATCATATTATATATGTAAATAATTAAATAAAAGTCTTATTAAAGCTCTTTGAAACCCCAATAGATTTAAGAAAGATGGCAAAATTTACAAAAAAAATATATATTTACTCTTTCTTCCAGACATTTTCTGTAAAATTTCTACGATGCCATCGAAGTCGTTATGGCCTGTCATTCGTTCAACAACTTTAAATGCAGAAAACACATCTGGAATAAAAAAAAACATTAAATTAAAATATATATTTCTTATAAATTAAAAAAAAATAAAAACCGACTTCCAGGCACTGAAAAGTAAAAAAATAACTAAACGGGGGTTTTCATTTAGAATAGATACTTAATCAGATATTTTCGAAGTCGGTGTGCTTTGATTTGTATTGGCTGGCACCGACTTCGAAAAAATCTGATTAAGTATCTATTCTAAATGAAAACCCCCGTTTAGTTATTTTTTACTTTTCAGTGCCTGGAAGTCGGTTTTTATTTTTTTTTAAAAGTTATTATTTTTCCATTTTTAGTGTAGACGTATCATCAATACAAATTAATCAAGCCCAAACACCAGGTAATTGCTGTAAATCGTTGAGGAGTTCCCTCGACTATCTTTCGGATGCATCATCAGATCGACTCCAGACCTTCATTAAATTGAAGTGCTATAAAATACCTAATGAAAATGTTATCAAACGCACTAGTCACCGCTACAATTTTCGAAAGTTCCCCTCGATTTCTCTGGGATCCCATCATCAGATCCTGGTTTCCTTATCATGGTACCACTCTTGGGATATCTCCTTTCTAACAAAAAAAGAATTATCAAAATCGGTTCATAAACGACGAAAAAATGCCCGAACAAACATAAAAAAAAAAAAAACATATATACGGTCGAATTGAGAACCTCCTCCTTTTTTTGGATGTCGGTTAAAAATACGTAATGAAAATGTTATCAAACGCACTAGTCGCCGCCACAATTTTCGAAAGTTCCCCTCGATTTCTCTGGGATCCCATCATCAGATCCTGGTTTCCTTATCATGGTACCGCTGTTGGGATATCTCCTTTCCAACAAAAAAAGAATTATCAAAATCGGTTCATAAACGACGAATAACTCCGCGAACAAACATAAAAAATAATATACGGTCGAATTGAGAATCTCCTCCTTTTTTTGGAAGTCGGTTAAAAAATATTATTAATTAAAAAAAAGTAAACGTGCACTTATGTACGCACGTAAGAAGTTATACTTCTTTGGCGTAACAGAACAAACATAGCTAAAGATTTCATCCCGTATGTCACAACTCTCTGTTTGTAAAAGGAACGCAGCTAACTTCATCATGTCGCTTTTTGGCTGTCGGTGTGCGCGCGCATCGTAAAAATTTGACCATCATAACTTTTTACAAACGTGCCAAAAGAAGTATATCATCAAAAATATTTCCTATAAAAACATTGTGTTATGAATATTTTCATTTTATTTACTTACTTGTTTCATTCGTAAGGCATTTCAAGAGTTGCACAATGATGTTTAGATCTGAAAACAAAAGAAAATGTAATTTAATAAAAAATGTATTAGATGTAAATAATATTTAACTACCTACATATAATTTTTCTTCTCATTAAGTGAATGTTACTCTTTTGAGAAATAAATAAAACTAAACTGAACATGAACATTTTTAAAAATTACAAAAATATTTCATGTTATAAGAAAAATAATGTTATTTTACACCATTTGATCCAGATACTTCATATACGATTAGTCATTGAAAGAAGAAAAATAATTCAAATTGATGTTAATAGATGGCGTTATTTGTAACAATTTATTAACAACTAGGGAATTACCCTCGCTTCGCTCGGTTGCGTCTCTAGGAACTTGTTAATTTTTTTGAGCGAAACCCTATATCTTTTTCTAAAAAAAAAGTAGCCTAAGTTACTTCTTATAATATCAGCTATCTACCAGTGAAAATCCCGTTAAAATTGGTCCAGCCGTTTCGGAGATTAGCCAGAACAAACAGATAGACAGACAAAAATTTTAAAAATTGTGTTTTTCTTCTAAGTACCGTATATAATTCACTGCAAACGACATTACAAACAGACAATTCAAGTTTATTTATTTGTATAGATATTTGCGTTAATTAATTTAATATGCACACCCCCATTTATCGATTACTATTTAGAGTTTAGATTGTATTCAGCCTTTTTTTAACGTCCCACTGCTGGGGGTGGGCCTCCCTTCAATACGAGGGGGATCAGGCCATAGTCCACCACGCTGGCCAAGTGCGGGTTGGCGGACTTCACATGTCTTTCGAAAACTTGCTAGGTTCTCTCAGACATGCAGGTTTCCTCACGATGTTTTCCTTCACCGTAAGGCAAGTGGTAATCATGTTAGAAATGATTCGCACATGAAAATATCAGAGGTGCGAGACCCGGGATTTGAACCCGCTTCACTCGGTTTCCCAAGCGAGCGTGTTACCTTTTGGGCTACCACTGCCTGAGTTTAGATAGTTTAGATTAACACTATATATATATATATCCCGAATAGGGAGCATTATTTATTTTTGTATCTATCTTTACAAATTAAAAAAAAAGTAGCTTTTTTAACATAAGTGCGTACTTACTCGAATATCTTTCAAATTTCTTACAGAATCGTATTAAAAATTTGAAGCCTCTGGTCCCTTTGCAACATTTAAGAAAGTCGTACGCTTCTCTGTGATCTGTAAAAAACATTGAAGACTTTATATATTATTTACTAATTTTATTTTTATATATATGTATATATATATATATATATATATATATATATATATATATAATATTATATATATAAAACGAATTATTTCTAAAAATATTTAAAAATAATATTAAAAAAGATTGGAAAAATTTTTTTTGTCAACTAATGGAGATAGAAAAAAAACTATAAGTGCCAAGTAGTGCTCGTTTTCAAAAATATTATTCAATTTTGATCTTTCATACACAGCTTAAAACGCAATAATAATATTATAGCAAGTTTTTCTTTTTTTAGACATTTTGAATCATCAATCAATAATACAACTAATTACATTTTGAGCCAAAAAATTAAAATAATAAGGTTGCATTTTTTATGCTTTAACAGAGAAAAATATTTAAAAAACTAAAAAAATAATAAAGAGGTTGCATTTAATCACAGAAAAATAAAAAAAAAACAAATAAGATGTGAAGGCGGTGCTAAATGCACCGCCTTCGTTTTATCAAAGAAAAATTAAAAAAAAAAAAACTGAAAACAAAACAAAATACTTACGCAATAATCCAGTCATGTTTTTTATGGACTCTATAGCCATGTTTTCATCTGCAAATAAAGTAAAATATTTAAGAGACAAATATGATATTAAAGATGTACTTTTGTTTTTTTTTTTTTTTTAAATCATACAAGCACTTGGTATTTCGCTGGGATTGAATCTGTGTCTACAACCTAAGTAAAAAAAAAAAACCCGAAAGAAAATATAAAAATATCCTGTAATAAAATATCATAATATTTTATAATAAAATATGTAATATTCTGTAATAAAAAAACTTAAAAAATAAAATAAAAACCGACTTCCAGGCACTGAAAAGTAAAAAATAACTAGACGGGGGTTTTCATTTAGATGAAGTGTGCTTTGATGTGTATTGGCTGGCACCGACTTCGAAAAAATCTGATTAAGTATATCTGATTAGTATATATATATATATATATATATATATATATATATATATATATATATATATATATATATATACGGTCGAATTGAGAACCTCCTCCTTTTTTTGTTGGAAGTCGGTTAATAAAATGAAAACTATCTTTTAAATATTATTAACTATTATAATAAAAACATTGTTATATCGAAGGTCTCTCATAAACTAACAAACAGTTTGACGACAATACAAAAACACCTAACATGATTAGCATATCTAAAACGTCACTTATTGTTAATAACAATATAATCAATTATTTGTTCAAGTGTAAAAAAAACACGTAATTATTTTTATATGAAACTTGACACAGCTTGTTAGTAAATTGTAAGGACATAATACATCATTGTTAGCGTATTATTCTTTTTTTTTATGTCATTCAGTGACAAACGAGCAGACAGACCACCTGATGGAAAGCAGCACCTGTCGCCCATAACACCTACGGTTCATGCACTTAGGTTTTATGTAACAAAAATGCAGAACCACAGGTGCGTTGTCACTGTGAGGACTAAGATGATATGCCTCTTGCCTGTAATTGCGCTGGCTACCTTATCCTTCAAACCGGAACACAACAATGCAATCATTGTTGTTTAGCGGCAGAAATAGATAAGGGGGTGGTACCCATCCAGTCGGACTCCTCAGGCTTGACAGAGTCCTACCACCGGTGACGTTTAGTATAGATTTCTCGTAGATATTTTCCCGCAGTAAAAATTATCCTATATGTTGACCCGGATAACTAGCTATCATCATACCAAATTTTATCAAAAATTTTGTCTAGTGGTTTTCTCGTGATGCGTTCCCAGACAGACAGACAGGCAAAAGTTCTAAAAACTATAGATTCGGCCTCTGCATCAATAAATCTATACCTACTAATATTATAAATGTGAAAGTTTGTGAATATGGACGTTTGTTACTCAATCACGCCAGAACGGCTGAACGGATCTGGATGAAATTTGGCACAGAGATAGATTATAGTCTGGAATAACACATAGGCTACTATTTATCCCGGAAAATAGTAAGGTTCTCGTGGGATAGGTTTGCTTTTGTTTTCCTAGAGGCAAACCCGAGCAAAACGAGGGTGAGCCGCTAGTAATGACTATTTCAATAAGATTTTCCAAAAAAATATATAATGTACAAATTCGACTCAGTATTTTATTATATGTATAGATTTTTATATAAAACTTGATACAGTTTGTTTTTGAGTACATAAGTTTTTGTTTATTTATTAGTAGTTGTGACATACGGGATCAGATCTTTAGGCCTATTTTTGTTTTATGTTTGTGTGTGAATGTTTTCTAGCTAGAGATCTCTAGAGACATCCCGAGTCCAGTTCGAAACATCGGGAAGCATAAATCAAAGTAAGTAAATACGCGAAAAAATCTGAAAGATAGTTTTCTTTAAAAAAACTTTTTTCAATATTGAAAAAATACTTTAAAATATAAAATTTCATTTAAATCAACGATTATTTATTTTGTTTGTTTTTTTTTATATTAGTAAGATTATTAAAGATAAATTAAAATAAATATTATAGATTAAATCGATTGATCGATTTTAATTCTTACCTCTAAAGCCTGTCAGTTCAAAGAGCACTTCCCTCAGCTCATGTTGATCTAAAAAATAAAAACATTAAAGTATAAATTAAAATACCTAAATTATAAAAAAAAAAAAATCCATAGAATAAAAAGAAATGTTTCATTTTTATTTTATGGGGAGTAGTTTAATTTATAGTAATTTATAGTAATTATACAATATACTAGCTACTTACCCTCGCTTCGCTCGGGTGCGTTTTCATTTTTTTGAGCGGGTCCCTAATTCTTTATCTATACTAATATTATAAAAAGGATAGATTTGCTTGTTCGTTTGAAACGAATAAGCTCCGAAACTACTAAACTGATTTAGATTAAATTTGGTAAGAAGATAGTTTGAAACCCTGGCAAGGACATATGATATTTTTTTCCGGAAATCATCCCTTAAGGGGGTGAAAATGGGGATGAAAGTTTGTATGGGGAAGCAACGTAGGGACGAAACCAAGGGAAGCGAGGGTGATTCACTTGTCTTAAATAAAAGTAGCATAATTTACTCCTTATATGATCAGCTATCTGCCAGTGAAAGTTCTTCAAAATTAGTTCAGCCATTTCGGAGATTAGCCAGAACAAACAGAAAGACAGACGGACAAAAATTAAAAAAAATGTGTTTTTCTAACAAGTACCGTATATACTTTATATATGCATTTAGTATAAAGCTGTTATTTTGACATTACACACAGACACTTCAATTTTATTTATCTGTATAGATTGGTTTATTGTAACACTTTGTTTTTCTTTTTCTTTTTCAATTTTTTTTTACATGGCAAATAAAAAATAGAGTAATTATTTAATTTTGTTAGAAAATCGGAAAAAAAAGTTACCAGATATTTCTATTATGTCCTGTAGTAATTTTGATATTGGATGTTGATTAGCTGTATTCGCACCATCTGTAAAAAAAATATGTACAATTTTTTACTTGTAGGTATTATTATTAAACCAACATTAAAAATATTATACTACTAATATTATAAATGTGAAAGTTTGTAAGAATGTATGGATGTATGTTTGTTGCTCTTACACGCCAAAACGGCTGAACGGATCTGGAAGAAATTTGCCACAGATATAGATTATAGCCTGGAATAACACATAGGCTACTTTTTATCCCGGAACAGTGTACGGTTCCCGTGGGATAAGTTTGTTTTTGTTTTGCTAGGGGCGAACTCGAGCGAAGCGAGAGTGAGCCGCTAGAACAATAATAATTCAGCCACAGTGGCCAAGTGCGACTTGGCATTTTCACGACTTCACATTGCTTTCAACAACCAGTTAGGTTTTCTCAGACATGTAGGTTTCATCACCATTTTTTCCTTCACCGTATTAATGATAATTATCTTCTTCTCCTAACTTCTTTTTTTCCAGAGGCCGTAAAATCATCAAATAAATAAACTGTCTTTTGCGATAGGGATCGCCGTAGTGGTTTTAGGGGGAAGTCTGCCGCGCTTCTTGCGGGCGGCAGGAGTCCCACATACCCCGCGCGCCCCCCGCGTTCGTGCATCCGTAAAGGGGTTTCCCCACGAATCAAAAAAAAAAGGGATACCGACATTAAAAAACGTGCCTCTCATTCTACCTAAGGTGGTGCGTAATAAGTGAAAAACGGTAGTACAGATTATGTAATCGATATACACTGAAAATTCGAGATTTTACGAATTGTAAAAATTTTCTGAGCTTGACTTCGCTGTAACTTCTGAAATATGATCTGATCAAAAACGTTTACATGTAAAAGTTACGGGAAATTTCTTCTTCTATCATTTTTGTATTAACCATTTATAACGTAGATGACGCTGAAGAGAAGATATTCTCTAAAAACTGGTTTTTGGTACCATTTTTCCAATATAGCGCTCTGTCACAAATTCGGAATATTAATTAGGACACCAAACTTTAACGCTCTGCCAAACTAGGACTCCCCTTAACCTTTTATAGCCTGGACTATTAAGAGAACAAAAATATTAAAAACTACCAAAACCCGCGGTTTCGCTCGCGCTAAAAGACAACAATTTTTTTTTAAAAAGGTAGGTTTCATACAAATTTTCATCCCTAATTTTATCTCCTTATGGGATGAATTTTAAAAAACGCTAAAACACGTATTTATTTAATTGTATTGAAGAGCTTAACTATAGATTCGGTCTCTGTATCGATAATAAAGTCTATTTCAATAAGATTTTCCAAAAAATATTTAAGGTACAGATTCGACTCAGAATTTTATTATATGTATAGATAGATATATGTTCTGAATTGTCATATTTCTGAGATATTTGAAGACAAACTCGTCATAATATGAACGATGAACAAACACTAAAAATAAAATAATAACACAACACATTTTTAATATGCATTCCTTTCATTTAATATCTTTATTTTCGAATTCAAATTCAAAAGGTACCTGTATTGTATTTGTGTTTTCAGTCCAAAACATTGTACCCTATGCTATAAACTATAGGGTACAATGCTGTTAATATTTTTGTTTAATCAAATGTCCTCTACTTTACACACGAGTTTCATCGCGTGACTCTACTTCGATAAAGAAATTAAAATGGTGGTAACTAGTACCTATGTACGTAGGTTCTGCCAACTTATATCTGGAGTGGTGGTCCGTTTTTGCACAGTAAGGCAATATCCCTATGGAGAGATGGACCCAATATTAACCATGAAAAAAGTTACTAGCTCTATGTAACTGAGTTACACAGTTACAAGAATTACAAGCATGTGTTTGCTTCTGGTATTCTGGCATCACTTATTATGTGCGAACAAAAAGAACCTTATGACGACACGTTTGGCTCAATTTGTAGTGACCCTACTTGCTGTGCCAGGGTCACGGGTTCGAGTCCCGCTGGGGGCATTCATATGTGTGATGAACATCGAATGTTTGTACTCCAGTTGTGTTCTTGTATATTTATAATATGTATGTATTTAAACATATATGTGTAGTGTATCAACTATCTGGTATCCTTAACACAGGCCTCGTAGCTTACAATAAAACTAGATGGTGCTGTGTGTTAATGTACCAACATACTTATTTATCGCTCAGATCAAATCCTTAATAGCGAAAAACATTTCTTAGATTGCGACTTAGAAAAAATGGCATTCTACAATCTTAGAAGAATAAAAATCTAGAAAAATACATATATAGGAATGAAATAACAATGTACGTAAAATGACATCGTGTCTGAATCCACTAGTCAGTAATTTCGAAGAAATTCCTCTAAATAGATAGATTCTTACCAGAATTACCAACTTCATGTCCATTATGATGATTATCCAAATGTCCATGTTTGGGCCTTTCTTGATTGGAACCCACTACAGCAAGATTCTTCTGCTCTTCGTCTGATTCTTTAGATTCGGAATTCTTCCTGTATTCTTTTTTCGAATTTGCTGCTTTATAAGATTCTTCTCTATTAAATTCATGGGACTTGTGATGTTCGGAATGTTCGTGAACATTCACTTCTTTATGTGCTTGATGGGTTTCATGGCTGAAATGTCTACGATTTTCGGATTCGGCTGATTGGTTTTCTGTAACAAGGCATGAAGTTATTTTTTATGTCAGATTGTTTATTTTGATGAGATTAATTTCTATTACTTTAATTTTAAAAAAAAGTAAACAAACTTATTGTTTTAAGCAGACCTAGATTATATAATCATCTAAAATATCGAGTTTATACTTCCAGACTTTACAAAAATGAAAATATGTTAAACGTTTTAAACCAGACTTTAATAACAAGATGGCGTTGGAATAGCCCTTTTTGAATCTAAACTCTAGTCAAAATATACTTTTGTATGAAATTGATCAAATAATAGGCAATATCTAACCTAGATCGCTTCTGTTCCGTTGCACAATTACCAGAGGATGTAGGGCACCTAAAACATTCAACTGTAAGAATCTTTTTTACTCAAAAGTCCCTAATGAATGGATGTTTCTCAACATTTGTTTGGGATCAAATAAAAAAAAATATCATAACCGCCTCGCATCCTGGATGATAATACAGTAATTTGATACCATCGAGGCGATCTGATAATGGAGGTAGAAGGCGGATAGTTAGATGCTTCAAAGCCTGCTTGTAAAATCTTCTGAGTTTGAATTCATTTGATTTAATCAAACGATTCAAAAATAACCATATTTTGCAGAACTGGAGGTAGAATTATGGTATGTTTAATGTTTTTAATTTATTAATCAGTGGGGAAAATGAGAAAACATAGAGAGACCTTAATAATATTGCTTCGAAATTAAATTATTTGCTAATTTTATAGATTGTCAAATTCACCTGCTGTTCATGGCAGAATGAAGTAGAATTGAAAGTCCATACTAATATTATAAATGCGAAAGTAACTCTGTCTGTCTGTTACTTTTTCACGCCTAATCCGCTGAACCGATTTAGATGGAATTTGATATGAAGATAGTTTGAGACCCTGGAGAGGACATAGTATAGTTTTTATCCCGGAAATTATCCCTTGAAAGAATGAATGGAGGGCCGGAAGTTTGTATAAGGGATCAATCATTTCTAGAGCAAGGAATATAAAACCCATCACACCTATGTATATATCTACCCTAATATTATACATGTGAATGTGTGTTTGTTTATTTGTTGCGTTGTGAAACAGAGTGCCGGATTGGCGAGATTTTTGTGTGGAGATAGTTCGAGGGCTGGAGAGTGACATAGGCTACTTTTTACAGCAAGAGATTATCTCGTTCTCACATGAAAACACATTATAATACAACCCAAAAAATATTTATGATCAGAATTACTTGAAACTTGGTATTAATGCTTTTCAATACAATTAAATAAATACATATTTTAGCAGTTTTCGAAATTCATCCCATAAGGGGGTAAAATAGGGGATGAAAGATTGTATGAGACCTACCTTTTAGAGTTTTTTTTTGTAGTTTTAACGCGAGCGGAGCCGCGGCTTCTGCTAGTATAAAATAAAAAGACTATCTTTTCCATACTAACTATTAAAACGTACCTAGGAACGAACCCGAGCAAAGAAATGGTGAGTCACTAGTATATAAATATAAACTTACGCAATGGTATTGGCTCAGCTACCGCCGTGTAGATCTATTAAATTAAAAAAAATATTAATATTAAATAAATCTTAGAAACGCTCAATAATAGACTACTCGATATTCGTAGTATGTAGGTAATAGGAAAGGTTTCCTATGTTTTTTTCTTATTTTTACCCATTTCCCAATCACTTGGGAATCACTCTACATCTTCCGTACTGCTGATAGATGCCTGACATCAACCCCTCCTTGGGAATACGTTTTCACCATCACCAACTATCCAATAGTCTTCTGCTTCAAAAAAAAATCTTTGCAGAAAAACCCAATAACTACTCGTCCCAACTCGAGACTTGAACCCATTTTGAGAAATTATATCGTTTAATAAAATAAATAAATAAAAATAAGATTAATATGTTGGTACATTAACACACAGCACCATCTAGTTCCATGGTAAGCTACGAGGCTTGGTTATGGATACCAGGTAGTTGATACACTACGCATATATAACTTTAAATAGATACATATTATTAATATAAATACCCATGACTGAGTAGAAACATTTGTGCTCATCACACAAATGAACGCCCCCAGCGGGACTCAAACCCGCGACCGCTGGCACAGCAAGTAAAGCACTACAAACTGAGCCAAACGTCACGTCATTTGTAATAAATTGTCTGTGCATTGATTAGATCCTGGTTTCGAGTTCTGAGTCTGGGCGAGTATAGTTATTGGGTTTTTTGTTCCAAAATTCTTAGTAACAGCCTGGAGTTGGGAAGCTAGCGGTGTTACACCCCATGCCTTAGAGAACACATGCCACATAAATCCAAAGCCAGCAACATGGTGTGCCTGAACTCTTATTTATCGTGTTTAGTCGTCCCACCAGAGTATGAGAATGACAGGGACAGAGAGTGCACGTTGTGTCTGCGCTCTCTCTCACACGCGCTGCACTATAATATCTCCTGCGCAGATGGCTAGTCTCAATAAGATTGACCAGCGTGGCTGATATCGGTCAGGAGGTCATTATTATAGTTTACATACATTTTTCGTCATTTCATTTTATGCATATCGAATGGAAACACTACCTTAAAAAAGCAAGACAATAACTATCTATTGTTTTAGCTAAACAAATATTTAGTATAGATTTCTCAGTGATGAAATATTTTCCAGCAGTAAAAAGTATCCTATATGTTGACCCGCATAACCAGCTAACATCATATCTAATTTCATCAAAATCTGTCTAGTAGTTTTCTCGTGATGCGTTTCCAGACAGACAGACGGACAAAAATTCTAAAAACTATAGATTCGGCCTCTGTGTCGATAATAATAATTATTTCAATAAAAATTTTCAAATTATATTTAATGTACCTGCAGATTCGATTCGGTTAGAATTTTATTATATGTATAGATAAATACAATATTCCATCCTTACGGGATTCGAACCCATCACTTACGACGAAATAAACAGTGCCAGAAAAAGGTAGGTAACATCGCTCTATATATTTAATTGGGAAGATATTAAATTATTAAAAAGTATTAAAATTAAGTGTCATCCAAAACATATGTTAGGATTGAAATAATTTAAATTCATACTAAATTGCCATATTTTTTACTTTTTCTTAAATAAAATCATATATTTTTATTAAATAATACTCTAAATGTTCATTATATTTCATGAAATGGAGATTAAATTAATTTAAAAAATATATTGTGCAACGTGTACACAAAATGGCGGACATTAATCATTTTATTATAAATACATATAATTATATTTAAATTACATTATTTATTGATAGTTTAAGAATTTCTGTATATTAATAAAATATCTGTTTTATTATTTATTTTTTAATATCTAATTCAATAAGTAATATTCATAAAAGTAATAAAAAGACTCCTTTTTGACTTTTTCATTTTTAAAACATTCATAAGCACAACACTAGCACTGCACCAGAGATACTTAGATACTTGTAAGATACTTATATGATACTTGTAAGATACTTTAAGTTACTTACATGTAGTAAGGCCACGATGTATACGAAAAAACGTATATCCATTGTGGCGATGTGGTCAGACTGGAGTCTTTATCCACTACAAATCAATAAGTTGAATTCAAGCTTTATAATAGCTCTTCTATTTGTTTTTAAAACATCTGTGCAAATATATTAATTGCCTTATTATATTTAAAGGGAGAATATTGCTGACGATTCGTAATAATTTTATGTATGTACCTGTGTTATTTTTTACATGTGGTATTCTGTGGCGTTGCTTGTCCTGTCGGGGGTCTGTAAAACATATCCGTACGATTACGGCTAACTAGAGACATACCCTCTCTTTAGCGATTTTTTTTTATTATTAAATTAACAGTAAAAGGTCTATTTGTCAGTCTATCTGTGTACTAAACTATGTTTCATTCATATCCGTCCAACAGTTTTATAGTAAACTAGCGACTTACCCTCGCTTCGCTCGAGTTCGTCCCTAGCTTGCTTTCCAATACAAACTTTAATCCCCATTTTCAATACCTTAAAGAATGATTTCCAAGATAAAAAGTATTCTATGTCCTTTCCAGGGTCTCAAACAATCATCTTACCAAATTTCATATAAATCGATTCAGTATATCCAGAGATTACCCCCTACAACCTCACAAACTCACTAACTTTACCTCTTTTTAATATTAGTATACATGAGTAACGTACTCATACAAACTTTCGCCTTTACAAAAACAATATGACATAGGTACATAGGTAAACGATTATTGAGATCTGGATTCAAATCTATGATCTCTGACGAAGAGATTGTTAAAAAAACTAAACAATTATAATATATATATTATAGTGACTCTGTATAAGGAAAGCAATCTGTATTTTTCAATCGACTTCCAAAAAGGAGGAGGTTCTATTTTCGCCTGTATGAATGTTTTATTGAAGTAAAACTTGTGTACGCACGCTCGACTTGGGGGGTAAGCTGGTGAATGCGTTACGGGAACGTGTACGTACGTTCGTTGCCATGGTAACCGTTGTTGTTGTCCGACACATGATATATAATATTATATTCTTCCCTTAAATGATATTCTATAAATATATGATTGTAATATGCCTAATACGCGTTATTTTTAGTATCTCACCTATCCTTATTATTGAAAACATAAATTGGATTTCATAAAGAGTACCGATAACCTACAGAAGTTTTACTTCTTGCGCGTGTACACATTCATACGAGCACTCTTTAATTTTTTTTAATTTAATTTCTTGTTCAAACCTTATTTTATGATGCGTGCTAATCTATACTAATATTATAAAGCTGAAGAGTGTTTGTTTGTTTGGTTGAACGCGCTAATCTCAGGAACTACTGATCCGATTTCAAAAATTCCTTTTGCATTAGACAGCCCGTTAACTGAGGAAGGCTATAGGCTATTTATTATCCCGGAAAAGTATACGGTTCCCGTGGGATAGATTTGTTTTTGTCTAGGGACGAACCCGAAGCAAAGCGAGGGTAAGTCGCTAGTTATCATATATAAGACGTAGGTAACGTCATAATAAACAGCCTCTCGTTTGCGCGCAATTCTAATTCCATCTGTATAAATATTATAGGACAACGAAAATTGGTTCAATTAAATGAAAATATATTTTCTAAATCGTTTCAATATAATAGAAAATTTATTTCATTATTAAGTCAAAAAATAAGCACTGAAACAGAAATTCAAAGTCAAGGCTTGTCTTTAGTCCAAGTTTATTTTAAACTAGCGACTTACCCTCGAGGGAATCGCTTCGCTCGAGTTCGTCCCTAGGTACGTTTTATTTATTTTGAGCGAAACCCTAATTTTCTTTCTAAAATAAAAGTAGCCTTAGTTACTCCTTAAAAAAGAAACGTAATTATATACTTTTTTAAAAACAATTTACAATAATACTTTAGTTAAAACTACATAATTACAACTGAACAAAATGCTATAAAATGCGATGCATCGGCCGCTTGAACTCAGTACCGCTACCGTACATTTTGTGATAGGCCTCTTAAACATATTTTTTTTAAAGTTACACTAACGGCTCACCCTCGCTTCGCTCGGGTTCGCCTCTGGACAATAAAAAACAAATCTATCCCACGGGAACCATACATTTTTCCGGGATTTAAATCGGTCTAACAGTTTCAGAGAATATCCCGTACAAACAGACAAACAGACAGAGAAACAAAAAAATTGAAAAAGAACTGGATTTGTTCTATTTCTCTTCTTACATCCCCCTGACTCGGTTTTTAGCATTTTTTTCTATGTACAGACATTCGACCTCTACAGTTTTATTATATGTATGGACTATATTAATAATAATTCTCCACTACACAAGTCAAAGTTTTCAAAGAGTTTCAGTTTCTCTGAATAAGAACACCAAAGATGGGTATTTAATAGAAAAATCGCGGCCCCAATAAATATTCTTTGCAAGAGACTCGTCCGTGCTTTGTTTAAACAACATATACCTTTCCCGAGAGTTTTTCTTTTGAAAATCTTTCGAGATATCTATACATATAATAAAATTCTAACTAAGTCGAATCTGTACATTAAATATTTTTTGGAAAATCTTATTGAAATAGTCATTATTAATTATTATCGATACAGAGACTGAATCACGGGAAAACCACTGGAGGGATTTTGATGTTTGGTATGATGATAGCTGGATATCCGGGTCAACATTTAGGATATTTTTACTGCGGGAAAATATCACATCTCTGAGAAATCTATACTAAATGTTAAAACGTTAGCAGGGACGAACCCGATCGGAGTAAGGGTGAGTCGCGAGTAATAAATAAATATGTTGGGATAACAGAGCGCCATCTAGTTCCACAGTAAGCTACGAGGCTTGTGTTATGGATACCAGATAGTTGATACACTACACATATATAACTTTAAATACATACATATTATAAATATAAACACCCATGACTGGAGTACAAACATTCGTGCTCATCACACAAATGAATGCCTCCAGCGGGACTCGAACCCGCGACCGCTGGTACAACAAGTAGGGTCACTACAAACTGAGCCAAACGTGTCGTCAAATTATTATACGAAGATAAAAAACTCAGCCATCAAGTAAATAATAAGTTTGACTCGGGCATTCATAGATGGCGCTGTTTACATTTTAATTGTTCATATCGACTACAAGATATCTTATATGTAGTGGACTATGGTCTGATCCTCTATTTTAGGGAGGCCCACGCCCAGCAGTGGGATGTCAAAGGAAAGGGAAGTTTACATAAGAGATGAAATAAAATAACTTATAGATTTTAAAATAATTTATTTTGCTTTGGTACTAACCTCTATACACGTAACTATGACACGAACTAAGTACAATCAGCGTCGTACATATTTTATTAAAAAAAATATTTACATCAACCGGAAATCGAACGTGTTCTTGAGTAATCGCTAAATATATATAAGAGAATAAATACTTCAGGCAGTCAGTGTAAAACTGGCATAACTCGAAATTTTCAATGAAAAAAAAATTATGAACAAAAGGAAAAACTTGCAAATAACACATTTTTAAACGACGAGCGAAAAAAATCAGTCAGCGTATGTGCTATTCCAAACTATAATCTACCTCTGTGCCAAATTTCATCTAGATCTGTTCAGGCGTTCTGGCGTGATGGAGTAACAAACATCCATACTCACAAATTTTCACATTTATAATATTAGTATAGATTAACGTCTATGTATATATATATATATATATATATATATATATATATATATATATATATATACATATATATATAATGTTAAAGGCTGCCTTTAACCTTTGTGATTTGTGTCACTCCAGGACATAAACTATCTGTATTAAATTTCATCCAATCGTTTCCGCGTGGACGAGTAACAAACATACAAACTATTGTATTTATAATAATCTATATATATAATAAAATTCTAACTGAGTCGAATCTGTATATTAAATATTTTTCGGAAAATCTTATTGAAATAGTCATTATTATCGATACAGATGCCGAATCTATAGTTTTTAGAATTTATCTCTGTCTGTCTGTCTATGACCGCATCACGAGAAAACAACTGGACAGATTTTGATGAAATTTAGTACGATGATAGGTGGTTATCCGGGTCAACATATAGGATACTTTTTACTGCGCGAAAATATCTTATCTCTGAGAAATCTATACTAAACCTTAAAACGTAAGTAGGGACGAACCCTAACCTACGTAGTGTAATCATATCGATTTATGTCAAAAATAATAAAACAAGATGTACATTCCGCCTTTAGTCAAAATCTAATGAAAACCCTAACTCTTGCAATCATTTCAACTTCATTGTTAAACGTCGGGAAACAAAAATCAAAATAAATCCGCGAAAAAAAACCGAAAAGATAGTTTTATTTAAATGTCTAATATTCGCGTGAATCTAAGAAAGTATTGTTTCAATATTAAAATTATTTCAAAGTTATGCCACTTTTGAACTGAAACCTTTAATATTGCACAATAGGAAACAAGTTCGATTTCCGCTCGAGACAATTATAATGCCTTAAATTAAAATCATCAATTACTTAATAATTAACGCTGACTGTGTACAATATATGATATAATTATATATAATATAAAAAAAAAATCATTTTTTTTATACGTACGTTAAGAAACAATAAAAAAAACTAAATAAGTATAACCATCCAGTCATGTCTTAACTGCTGTATTGGGAATACGAGTTCGATTCCCGCATGTAGTATTTTTTGTATGGACCATACATTAAATACTTTTTAAAACAAAGAGAAAATTTACTGTATACAATATACGTTGAAGATAAAATTATATTGTTTTAACCCGGTTCTGCGATTGGGTCGAACAGACCCATTTTCCAAGTTATTATTTTTAAAGAGGCATTTGTTGATTGTATGTTTGTTTGTATGTAGAAAATAATCTCCGGAACTCACTAATGAAAAGCGACATAGGCTTATGCTTTTTTTCACATCAATTATATTTATTGAAGTCACTATAAAATGTCATAAAAGAACTAAAATATAGTGGGAAAATATTATGAGTAATTTATGTATATTATGCATATATTTAATATTTATAATATTACTAGCAGAGCCCGTGGCTTTGCTCGCGCTAAAACTTTAAACTCTTCGGTTTTGTGCTATTAGTAATAATATATAGAAGTCTGCCCGATTTGTTGACATTTATGATCACTGCTCCGCTCCCTTGTGTAGTGGCATGATGATATATAGCCTATAGCCTTTCTAAATAAACGGGCTATCTAATGCAAAAAGAATTTCTCAAATCGGATTAGTAGTTCCTGAGATTAGCGCGTTCAAACAAACAAACAAACTCCGCCTCTTTATAATATTAGTATAGATGTTAATTTTTAAATTCGGTCAAATTGACCCATATTAAAGTCTTTTCAACACATTATTGCCACAAAAAAGGCGGGTTAATAAATAATAACATAACTAATAGTGCTAAAATTCAACTTAATATAAGACATTTTTTTAATTTATTGAGTGTTTTTTTTTTTTTTAAAAATCTAATCGCACGTATAAATATTGATTAAAATAAATAATTACAAACATACAATAACATATACCATAAACATTTAAGTCTCAATTATGAATGTGATAGATAATAAATAAAAAAAAAAAAACTAAATGCCTCTCGGAATTATTTTTAATCTATATTTTAATTTTTTTATAAAATAAAATATATATTTTTTGCTAATTATTGTATTCAATACGTGATAATATGCGATAGGAATATATTTTTTTAGTTTTTCTGCATTTTGTGCGTAATAATTAGAATTCCAAAAAAAAAAGTCTAAAAATTTTTTTAAGTATTCATTAAAATATTAATAAATATAGACAAAAACTATTAAAAAAATGTAAAAATTGCTTCAGTAATTTAAACAACACATTGACGCAATGTAAAACTATCAATTACTGAATAAAACACACAGAAAGACAGATATGGCAGAAAAATCTATTGCAAATAGAGTTAATAATAAATTTTTAGTTAAAATAAAAAAAAATTTATATAAATGTTGACTGTCCAAAAAAGACAAAAATTGCTCTATTTTTTATCCTAAAAATAATTTCAATGAGAAAAAAAACAGTGAAAAAAAATTAGCCTCAAAGATCGAAAAAAAATGGAAAAAAAATTAAAAAAAATAATTTTATGTGTACACCATCTTTAACTATAAGACCAATATTGCTTTAATTCAATATGAAGACCGAAACACTGAGTCGTTCGCCATATTTCTATATTTTTATTTTATTTTAATTCATATGGCAAGACGTAAACAAGTTATTTTAAAGTTATTTAATTTACTCCATTTAAAGTTAAAATGTGTATTTATGTTTTTATTTAGTTAAATGTATTTCCAATTGCCATCAAAATTACTTGTCTAACGGTGAAGAACATCGTGAGGAAACCTGCATGTCTGAGAGAACCTTTGCTAGGTTGAAGCAGGTTCGAATCCCGGGTCGAGCACCTCTGATATTTTCATGTGCGAATCATTTTCAACATAGTCACCAATTGTCTCACGGTGAAGGAGAACATCGTGAGCAAACCTGCATGTCTGAGAGAACCTAGCTAGTTGTCTGCGGACATGCTCAGTCCGCACGCACTTGGCCAGCGTTGGGGACTATGACCTGATCGATATGATGAGGGGTCATATTGAAGGGAGGCCCACCCCCAGCATTGGGACGTTAAAAAAGGGCTGAATACATGAAATAGGTCATGAAATTAGAATTATCTCGTTTACACGTGAGGTCTTCGCAAGTTGGTCATATATATATTGAAGGCATTCTAAGAATACAGTCTCAATTTTTTTGGCTTAACACAACGACAGGAGGTTATCATTTTCATTATTATTATTTTTTTAATTTATAACATTTTTTTTTTGAATACATAAGTATTTATCTAAGTCTAATATGGAAGATTCCTAACGACTAGTATAACTTTGAGACGACATTTTAGAAAAAAAATTTTTTTTTTAAATTGCCTAAAAATTTTTTTTTGATTTGATAATGTTTGAAGTCAGAATTTTTAATCAACTGATATTTTTATTTAAAATTACACTTATTCATTATATTGTGAATAAAATATTTCACTTTTTTGTTAAAAATTAACAAAATAAAAATTTGACACAAATCGTAATATTTTATTCATAATATCACAAATAAGTGTCTTTTTTTAATCTGTTTAAATTGTATTTTATTCTATCAATAACTTTTATTGAAAATTAAAAAAAAAACATCTGTCAGAATAACTCACTATGCCGGTGGTCACAGATTATATATATGTATTTTTAATTTACATTTTCTAAAACATCGTCTTTACTATTACAATTACATCTAATTAAGGAACGCTGTAGAGTATTATAAGAAAAAAATGATCAAAAATATTTGAACTACAAAAAAATTCACTATAAAATGTAAAAAAAAAGTTATAGAAAAAAAAAACCATTATGTTTAGAGGCAAAGGTCAAACAGTGTTCTGCCATCCAAGAAATAATTATGGTACAGTAGCACTATACTTAAAAAAAACGTATGCGTGTACTTATGTACGAACGTAAGAAGTTATACATCTTTGGCGTAACAGAACAAACATAGCTAAAGATTCCATCCCGTATGTCACAACTCTCTGTATGTAAAAGGAATGCAGCTAACTTCATCATGTCGCTTTTTGGCGGTCGGTGTGCGCGCGCATCGTGAAACTTTTACCCTCATATTTTTTTCCAAACGTGCCAAAAGAAGTATAACTTCAAAAATATCATGTATTTGGATAAGTACTTAAAAAAAATATATGAATTCATAATACTCATGAACATTATTTTTTAATTTCAGTTTAAATCATTTCTTTGATGGCAGTATCTTAACCAACTTTACAATAAAGATGATTACCTTTACTTAATCTACATACTAAGCTAACTATACCCGGGTTTACCCGGAAAAGATACATTTGTAGTTACAACATTACTATTTGGTAGATATCTATTAAAAAAAAAAAGAAAAAAAACTACAATTATTAAATGATCTGTAGATCATATAGATCATTAAGTATAGTAAACGACACGGTAGTTGATCTAAAAAGGTATTTTTGTCTGTGTGTCTGCTAACTCGATCAAAGATTCAAAATGGTCACCCATCAAGACCAAGATGCTTATGAAGTGGCTTAACTTTGCTATTTATAAAACCCAAAACTATAACACTATCTTGGGTCAACTTACGTGTCGCGTATTTATGGTAGATTTTTTTTAATTGGTTATAATTATACATGAGATCGACAGTATTCAGACAGAAAAAAACAAAAAAAATCAGGCAGCATATCATCGGACAGTCTTGTAAATTTGTAGAGAAAAAAAAACTTTGGCTTCGATTATTAAAATTAAAACGACAATACACACAAACCATAGACTATACTACTTTTTTTTCATAGAAAAAAAAGACAAAAAATATATATATATATATCTTTCGCTTAACAATAGGATATGGCGCAGTAATTGAATAGTATTACAAATTAAATCAGATACAAAAACTATCATTTATTATGTATGTATATATGTGATAATATTTCTCCTAAACAAAAGTATCTTTAAGAAAAAGTATCTTTTTAAAATAATAACTATTAAAAGATACTTATCTACTAATATGTATAGAGTACAATTATACATAAATAATATAATTCCGTCATAAAAAAGAAGGCCGCAACTTCGTCAAAGTTGATATTTAACCCCCGACGCAAAAAGAGGGGTGTTATAAGTTTTTTTTTTATGAGATTCAGTGACAAACGAGCAAACAGTCCATCTGATGGAAAGCGATACCTGTCGCCCATAACACCTACAGTTGCACTTAAGTTTTACGTAACAAAAATGCAGAACCACAGGTGCGTTGTCACTGTGAGGACTAAGATGATATGCCTCTCGCCTGTAATTGCGCTGGCTACCTTATCCTTCGTACCGGAACACAACAATGCAATCATTGTTGCTTAACAGCAGAAATAGATGTCGATGTCTGTCTGTCTATGTGTGTGTATCTGTCTGTGGCATCGTAGCTCTCAAACGGACGGACCGATTTCGATGCGGTTTTTTACATTTGAAAGCCAGTTTCCTTGCGGTTATTCTTAGCTTTATTTGGTTAATATCGGTCCAGCAGTGTAAGAGTATCAGCTCTTTTCCAAAATTATTTACTTTTTAAGGTTATTCCTTAAACTATAAGTATTTTTGCGTAGGGGGGTTTTTCAAATTTTTAATTTATTATATTTTATTAGATATTTGAAGTTTTGTCTTAGTACTTAGTAGTAGTTTGTACGTAGTTACCATGAAAATGGTTACGGTGTCTCCGTATTCGTAAGACTTAGAGCTTTATGAGTAAGACTATAGAGTAGCATTTTGTTGAAGTAAAACTTGTTTACGCACGCTCGACTTGGGCGGTAAGCTGGTGAATGCGTTACGGAGATATGTACGTACGTTCGTTGCCATGGTAACCGTTGTTGTTGTCCGACACATGATATATAATATTATTTTCTTTACTTAAATGATATTCTATATTAAATATATGACTGTAATATGCCTAATATGCGTTATTTTTAGTATATCACCTATCCTAATTATTTAAAACACAAATTGAATTTCATAAAGAGTACCGATAACCTACAGATGTTTTACATCTTGCGCGTGTTTTGCTGATTCCGAAACCGCATTTAAGTCGTTTTTGACCAAACTGTTATTTACGGCCTTCTTTATTATGACGGCACTCATAATAGTATAGTAGATAATTTTATATAATATCATTAAAATATATATATTTATATATAAACATAAGTTTTCAAATACAATAATAAAAAAAACAGTATTCATTTTTTACAACTTTCAAAGAGAAAAATCAACACCAGCAACAACCATTACTTAAAAAAAAAGATTAAAAAAAATTAAGAATTTTGACATAAGATCCAATTTTTTTTTTTTTTTTTAAGCTGACGTTTCTTTACGTCCAGTGAACGATACGATGGATCGTATTCCTTTAACTGAAGTCTGAAAAGAGATTTTTTTTCATCAAAATCAATTATATTATCGACTAGCGACTAAAACTCGCTTCGCTCGGGTTCGTCCCTAGGTTGCTTCCCAAAACAAAATTAATTAATTTGGTTTTAATTTTTTTTCGTGGGACCCTATTTTTTTGTTCTAAAATAAAAGTAGCCTAAGTTACTCTTTATAACATCAGCTATCTGTCAGTGAAAGTCCCGTCAAAATCGGTCCAGCCATTTCAGAGATTAGCCGGAACAAACAGACAGACAGACAAAAATTGGTAAAAAAATATTGTTTTGGCATATGTACCGTGTATACATCCATATGCATTTAGTAAAAAGCGGTTATTTTAATATTACAAACAGACACTCCAATTTTATTTATCTGTATAGACTAAACACCCCTAGCGGATATTTTCGGAACTAGCGACAGCAGTTTACAGTACCATTTAATGATAATGGTTATAATTACTGTATTGTCTTTGGACATTTTGATTTGTACTTTATAAATATTATTAGCGTTTCAACGGTCAGTATGGAATAGATGGTCGATCTAATGCTCTGTGAAGAACAAAAACAAATCTATCCCACGGGAACAGTACATTTTTCCGGGATAAAAGTAACCTATTGGCTATTCCAGACTATAATCTATCTCTGTGCCAAATTTCATCCAAATCCATTCAGCCGTTCTGGCGTAATTGTGTGACAAACATCCATCCATCCAAACTTTCACATTTATAATATTTATGGGATATACATTGCACAGATTATATAATGATTTTATCATTAAAAAAATAGTTTCACTGTCAATAACTAATGATATATTAAAACCTTTAAAAAACATATTTTATTTATTATTCCACATACAAACTTTCATCCTCATTTTCACTCCCTTAATGGCTGATTTTCGTGATAAAAACTATCCTATGTCCTTCCCAGGGTCTCAAACTATCTTCTTGCCAAATTTCATCTAAATCCAATAGTTTCGGAGCTTATTCGGTAACAACAAACAAACAAACAAAAAATCTTTCCTCTTTATAATATTACTATAGATAATACATTTTTCAATTTAATATGAGATAATTTAACAATTAATATCTTACAACTAGCGACGCACCCTCGCTACGCTTCTGGTTCGTCCCTAGACAAAAACAAATCTATCCCACGGGACCCGTACACTTTTCCGGGATGATATATACCCCTCCTAGGGCCTATAGCCCTCCTCAGTTAACGGGCTGTCTAATGCAAAAAGAATTCTTTAAATCGGCTCAGTAGTTCCTGAGATTAGCGCGTTCAACCAAACAAACAAAGAAACTCTTCAGCTTTATAATATTAAGTATAGATACGAAAGTTTGTCTGGATGTATGGATGTTTGTTACCCTTTCACACAAAAACTACTAAATGGATTTTTAATGAAACTTTACAATAATATAGCTCATACATCAGAATAACACATAGGCTATTTTTCATTCTAGAATTTAAGGTTCCCGTGGGATAGATTTGTTTCGTGTATCTCGGAAACGGCTCTAACGATTTGGATCAAATTTTGTGTTTAGATAAGGTTTTGCTTTTTAAATTCACCATATTTTAATATCTTATATTTTTTTTTATATCAAATACTAATTTTAGAGTCCCAAAAATATATATAAAAAAAAAAACATAACTCACCTTCTTTTTAGATCCATTTAAGTAATCCTTATACATTTCCGAGCGCAAATATCTCGAGTAGCTGTCAGACTTCATCAGGTGGTAGACGTGCGCCTGGAAATCAGGTCGCATTGAATAAATAAATAGATATGTTGGTACATTAACACACAGCACCATCTAGTTCCATGGTAAGCTACGAGGCCTGTGTTATGAATACCGGATAGTTGATACACTACACATATATAACTTTAAATATATACATATTATAAACATAAACACCACCATGACTGGAGTACAAATCGTGCTCATCACACAAACGAATGCCCCCAACGGGATTCGAACCCGCGACCGTTCACAGTAAGAAGGGCCACTACAAACTAAGCCAAACATGTCGTCATTAAACGGTGTAAAGTTCAAAAACGTAAAAGTTTAAATATATTCCTAAAACAGGTATAATAATAATAAAAAAAACATACAATAATATAAAACACCAGCTATCATCATACCAAATTTCATCAAAATCCCTCCAGTGGTTTTTCTGTGATGCGGTCACAGACAGACAGACAAAAATTCTAAAAACTATAGATTCGGCCTCTGTATCGATAATAATGTCTATTTCAATAAGATTTTCCAAAAAATATTTAATGTACAGATTCGACTCAGAATTTTATTATATGTATTGATTAATAGCAATAACATTAGTAGCAATATTTGTAGGTTACTATTCAATATCATAACAACTAAAGTCAAAATATATTACTGGCAAGTTTAAAAACTTTTAAAAAAAAACCGGCTTCCAGGCACTGAAAAATAAAAAATAAGTAAACGGGGGTTTTCATTTAGAATAGATACTTAATCAGATATTTTCGAAGTCGGTGCCAGCCAATACAAATCAAAGCACACTTCATCTAAATGAAAACCCCCGTTTTGTTATTTTTTACTTTTCAGTGCCTGGAAGTCGGTATTTTTTTTTAAGTTTTTATTTTTCCATTTTCAGTGTAGACGTATCATCAATACAAATTAATCAAGCCCAAACACCAGGTAATTGCTGTAAATCGTTGAGGAGTCCCCTCGACTGTCTTTCGGATGCATCATCAGATCGACTCCAGACCTTCATTAAATAGTAGTGCTTTAAAATACCTAATGAAAATGTTAACAAACGCACTAGTCGCCGCTACAATTTTCGAAAGTTCCCCTCGATTTCTCGGGGATCCCATCATCAGATCCTGGTTTCCTTATCATGGTACCACTCTTGGGATATCTCCTTTCCAACAAAAAAAGAATTATCAAAATCGGTTCATAAACGACGAAAAAATGCCCGAACAAACATAAAAAAAAAAAAACATATATACGGTCGAATTGAGAACCTCCTCCTTTTTTTGGAAGTCGGTTAAAAAAAAACATAATTGGACTTTCAACTTTAGTCAAAAAGCAAAAAATTAATATCTATACTAATATTATAAAGAGGTAAAGTTTGTGAGTGTGTGAGGTTGTAGGGGGTAATCTCTGGATCTACTGAACCGATTTAGATGAAATTTGGTAAGAAGATAGTTTGAGACCTTGGGAAGGACATGGGATAATTTCTATCTGTGAAAATGGGGATGAAAGTTTGTATTGGGAAGCAAGCTAGGGACGAAACCGAGCGAAGCTGGGGTGAGTGGCTAGTATCCAATATTAAAATAAATCTTGCTAATAATAATAAAGATGGCTTTTTTTTTAAATAAATACCTGCGCTTGATCAAAACAATATCTGTCGGCTGTACCAGACTCGACCTTCACGCGTGTAAGTTCTCTGGAAAAAAATGGATGGGTGTAACCTTTACGATCGATAAATAAATAAATAAATATGTTGGTACATTAACACAGCACCATCTAGTTCCATGGTAAGCTACGAGGCTTGTGTTATGGATACCAGATAGTTGATACACTACACATACATATATTACTTTAAATATATACATATTATAAATATAATCACTCACGACTGGAGTACAAACATTCGTGCTCATCACACAAACGAATGCCCCCAGCGGGACTCGAACCCGCGGCCACTGGCACAGTAAGTAGGGTCACTACAAACTCGATTCAATTTCAAAAATGTCGATTAAAGTAAAACTTCTTTGGCATATCGCAATTCAATTAAAACAATTCAATAATTAAATAACGCATATTAGGCATATTATAATTATATATTTATAGAATATCACATACGGAAAGAATATAATATTATATATCATTTGTCAGACAATAACAACGGTTACCATGGCAACATGGCAATGTATCCTATCTCACTCTCTCGCCGGCTTAATCCTATATATTTATGTGTTTGTCTCTTTCTAGTGTCACAGTTTCGTTTCATCGAGTTTCAAATGACGATTCTAAAGAAGTTTCACTTTAAAATATTTTACTATTCTATCGAGACTTCCATCAAGACTGTAAAGAAAAAGAAGAGAAAGAAGAAGAAGAAGAAGAAAACGGTTCTTGCATACACTGACCTGCTTGCAGCATCAATATTGACGGGAGATGGTGCATCCACTGCTAGGAACTCCTTCCATATCTCCTTAGCCCGGGACGAGACCCGGCGGACGGGTAAGGCCTTCAGCTCTTGAACTGCTAACCAGAATCTGGGGGGGATAATTATTTTTAACATTATATTTTACTAACGTCTTACCCTCCCTGGATGCGTCTCTAGGTACGTATTAATTATTTTGAACGGAAATATAATTATTTTTCTATAATAAAAGTATTAAGTTACTCCTCATAACATCAGCTATCTGCCAGTGGATGTACCGTCAAAAACCGTTCAGCCGTTTCGGAGATTAACCGAAACAAATAGACAGACAAAAATTTTAAAAGTTGTCTTTTTCTTATAAGCAACGTATACACTTTCATACGCATTCAGTAAAAAATCTATTATTATGACATAACACACTACAATTTTCTTTATCTGTATAGATATTCGAGTGTTTGGATTTAATTACGTTTTTTTTTTATTATATGAAATGATGTAAACAAAAATTATTGATTACATTTCAACTTAAACGCTTCACTTCAATAAACAACTTTAAACCATTGACATTACTATACTCCATTCGACTCTACTCGACTCAACTTAACTCGACTCAACTCAACTCAACTCGACTCACTTGAGGTTCTCCCCACTGAACTCCTTCCCGAGGAACTTGGCGAAGTGTTCTCTCCCGGGCGGGTCGCGCAGCAGCTCGCGCAGCCCGAACGACCAGCGCCGCACCCTCCGTAAAGGAAGTGGCTCTTTGCTGGGGGATATTAAAAAAAAAATGTTTGTATTCAGCCCTTTTTTTTTACGTCCCACTGCTGGGGGTGGGCCTCCCTTCAGTACGAGGGGGATAAGGCCATAGTCCACCACGCTGGCCAAGTGCGGGTTGGCGGACTTCACATGTCTTTCGAAAACTTGCTAGGTTCTCTCAGTCACGCGGGTCCCTTACTATGTTCTCCTTCACCGTAAGACAAATGGTGATCATGTTGGAAATAATTCGCACATGAAAATATCAGAGGTGCGAGACCCGGAATTCGAACCCGCTTCACTCGGTTTCCCAAGCGAGCGCGTTACCACTGGGCTACCACTGCCCTATACCTTTATTTATTAAAAAAATATTATTTAAAAAAAAAAGAGTGCGTGTATGAATGTGTACACGCGCAAGAAGTAAAACTTCAATAGGTTATCGGTACTCTTTATGAAATTCAATTTGTGTTTTAAATAATTAGGATAGATGTCGCGGAAGTAACTAATATATTAGACGCCTCAAAGGTCGTAGTTATTTGACGAAAACGTTTGGCTCAGTGTGTAGTGACCCTACTTGCTGTGCCAGCGGTCGCGGGTTCGAGTCCCGCTGGGGGCATACATTTGTGTGATGAGCACGAATGTTTGTACTCCAGTCATGGGTGTTTATATTTATAATATGTATATATCTAAAGTTATATATGTGTAGTGTATCAACTATCCGGTATCCATAACACGAGCCTCGTAGCTTACCATGGAACTAGATGGTGCTGTGTGTTAATGTACCAACATATTTATAGGTGTGCGTAAATATGTGTGTATGTGTGTGCAAGTGTTTCCACTCACCACTGTTTCTCCTGGTCCCACAGCTCGGTGGTGTCACTGATCCAGGGGTTGGGCCACTCGGGGGGTGTCAGGAACGCGTCATATTCTGCGTACTGCTCGCAATAGGATATGAACCTAAAACAGAAAAATATATAAGTAACTAGCAGAACTCGCGGCTTCGCTCGCGATCAAACTACGAAAAATACGAAATTTCATGCAAATATGTCCATGGAAAAAAAAGTTTCATACAAACTTTTATCCCCTATTTCACGCCCTTTGGGATTGAATTTTGAAAAATCCTTCCTTAGTGGATGCCTTCGTCATATGAGGAATACGTGTGCGAAATTTCAATTTTCTAGCCTTAAGGGTTTGGCCTGTGCGTTGATACATCAGCCAATCACATTTGCCTTTATATATATATATATTATGTTAGTTAGTTATTTTTATTATAAACTAGCGATTCACCCTGGCTTCGCTTCGGGTTCGTCACTACAAAAACAAATCTATCCCACGGGAACCGTACATTTTTCCAGAATAAAAACTAACCTATGTATTATTCCAGACTATAATCTATCTCTGTGCCAAATTTCATCCAGATCCGTTCAGCCGTTCTTGCGTTATTGAGTAACAAACATCCATCCATCCTCACAAACTTTCACCTTAATATTAGTAAGATTCAGTTTTCAGATAAGATGTTATAAATATAATATTAACAACCGTATGGTCAGTGAATAAAAAGCAATCAAGAGGACTACCGACAGAAGCGAAAACTCAAAACTATAAACAATTATTATTTTTGGATATTCAAATCAATTGTTTGATCTTAAATTAAAATGTGTAAATTAAAACTGTTTCCATTTATCTGGTTTTGTGTGACATCTATCGGCGCTCTGAGTGTTAGCGTTAACACGTCACGTAACGGTGGTAGGACTCTGTCAAGCCTAAGGAGTCCGACTGGATGGGTACCACCCCCTTATCTATTTCTGCCGCCAAGCAACAATGATTGCATTGTTGTGTTCCGGTTTGAAGGATAAGGTAGCCAGCGCAATTACAGGCGAGAGGCATATCATCTTAGTCCTCACAGTGACAACGCACCTGCGGCTCTGCATTTTTGTTACCTAAAACCTAAGTGAATGAACCGTAGGTGTTATGGGCGACAGGTACTGCTTTCCATCAGGTGGTCTGTCTGCTCGTTTGTCACTGAATCTCATAAAAAAAAAAAATGTCGATGACGACTTACATGAATTCACTCCCCATACTTTTTTTTTTTAAAGAACTCCCTATACAAACAAAACTGAAATATACAGACATACTTACATCTCAGCCACCTTGCTAACTCTAACGTTGCGTCTCTCCATCCTCGCTTTGAGCACAGACAATTGTCTTTTTGCCGCCTCTATTTGTTGCTCTATGGTTTTTTCGTTTTCTGTCGCATCTAGCTGATGGGAGGTTTCGCCTGAAGAAAATAAGAAAAAAAAAAATAACATGTAACACTCTCTTAGATTAACGCGAATATTTGACATATATACAGATAAATAAAATTGGAGTGTCCGTTTGTAATATTAAAATAACCGCTTTTTACTAAATGCATATGGATGTATACACGGTGCATATACCAAAACAACATTTTTTACAATTTTTGCCTGTCTGTCTGTCTGTCTGTTTGTTCCGGCTAATCTCCGAAACGGCTGGACCGATTTTGACGGGACTTTCTTTGGCAGATAGCTGAAGTTATAAGGAGTAACTTAGGCTACTCATTTTAGAAAAAGAACTAGGGTTCCGTGAAAAAAAATTAAAACCCATGAAATTGTGAACAAAATCCGCGTACGGCGTACGCACCCGAGGGTAGTGAGGGTAAATCATTATATAATTTAAATGAATATCTTAGAAGTAGCAAGCTACTATTTATGTATAAACATAGCTAACCGTGAAGACGTACCTAGGGACGAACGCGAGCGAAGCCAGCGTGAGTCGCTAGTACAGTAATAATTAGATTTAATTTAATTTAGCCTTGTTAAATAGTATATATTTTTATAGTTAATACTTAGTTCTGTTCATACGCACGTGATGTTCACATCTTAGAACACATCATTTGTCTGTTTGTATACTTTTGAATAATAATTAAGCTTGTTTATTTCATTTGTATGTCGGTTTTGTGAACTTATAAATAAATAAATAAATAAACTAATATCAATATGTGACCCCACCGTTCTCTTTACCGGCACTCTCACTCGCCTTCTCAGCGTTCTTCTGTATCGCCTCTTCGCTCTCCTGAGCATTAGTTATTGTCACTATTGGATTGTTCTAGAAAAAAAAACACACATACATTTTAAAACAGAGAGACAAAGACATAGACAGAGACATAGACAGAAGACAACTCTTTTTTAAAGTCGGTCAAAACATATATATTTTAAAACAGAGAGAGATAGACACCACTCTTTTTTAAAGTCGGTCAAAACATATACATTTTAAAACAGAGAGAGATAGACACCATTCTTTTTTAAAGTCGGTCAAAACATATAAATTTTAAAACAGAGAGACATAGACACCACTCTTTTTTAAAATCGGTCAAAATATATACATTTTAAAACAGAGAGACATAGACACTACTCTTTTTTAAAGTCGGTCAAAATATACACCGACGTCTGTTGAAATGTTACGAAGATATTACATAACGTTTTTTGAAATTAGTGCTGAAATTAGTAATATGTGTGCATTTGTGCATGTGTGTGTGTGTATATATATATATATATATATATATATATATATATATATATATATATATATATATATATATGTGTCTGTGTGTGTGTGTGTGTCCAAATTCATTTAGAAGTTTGTTGTTTACGCACACAAATATAGAAACAAATGGTCGCCGGTTACTCTAATATTATATCCGTATTATTTAATATTATAAATGTGAAAGTTTGTGAGTACGGATGTTTGTTACTCAAACACGCCAAAACGGCTGAACGGATCTGGATGAAATTTGGCACAGAGATAGATTATAGTCTGGAATAGCACATAGGCTCCCGTCGGATTTTATAATACTAAATGAGCAATTCTTGTATATATATATATAAAACAAAAACAAATCTATCCCACGGGAACCGTACATTTTTCCGGGTTAAAACGTAGCCTATGTGTTATTCTGATGTATGAACTATATTATTGTCAAGTTTTATTAAAATCCATTCAGTAGTTTTTTCGTGATAGAGTAACAAACATCCATACATCTATATTCTGCACATCCAGACATCCTGACAAACTTTCACATTTATAATATTAGTAGGATTTAAATCTCTAACAATCGATTTGGACAAAATTTTGTATTTAAATAAGATTTTGCTTTCTAACTTTATCTACATATAGTTTTTTCTGGAAAAAAAAACACAATTGAACAAAAATAAACACTATACATATAATAAAACAGTGGACAAACAGACATACATACCTTTAAATTATGCTGCAATATAAGGTCTTGCCTTTGCTTCAATCTCCTGGCCTTGATCGCATTGATCCTGGATAATTTTTTGGGGTCCATTTCGGTGGTATTCACACAACCGGGCTGAAATAACAAGAAAATAATAACTAATTTAAAGTTATTAAGTACGTTTTAATTTTTGAGCGAAACTGTAATTCTTTTTCTAAAATAAAAGTAGCCTAAGTTACTCCTTATAATATCAGCTATCTGCCTGTAAAGGCTCATCAAAATCGATCCAGCCTTGGGAGATTAACCCGAACAAACAGACAAACGGAAAAACAGATAGAAAAAAAAATTGTGTTTTTTCTATAAGTAGGTACCGTATATAATTCCACATATGCATTTAGTATAAATCTGTTATTTTGACATTACATATAGACACTTCAATTTTATTTATCTGTATAGAAGACCAAAAATAAATAATTAAAAAAAAAACAATCTTCTTTACATAGAAACTAGCGACTCACTCTCGCTTCGCTCGGGTTCGTCCCTAGGTTGCTTCCCCATACAAATTTTAATGCCCATTTTCAACCCCTTAAGGGATTTCCAGGATAAAAACTATCCCATATCCTTCTCAGGGTCTCAAACTACCTTCTTATTAAACATCTAAATCGGTTCAGTAGTTTCAGAGCCTATTCGGTACAAACAAACAAACAAATCTTTTCTCTTTATAATATTAGTATAGATTAAAAAAAAACATACCATAGGTCTATGGACATCCCAAAACGCTCTTTCTTGACTGTCCAGAACTTTCCGCTCCAATTTATCCCGCTTTTTGTCCACCTGCGGATATATGTGACATTTTAAATAATTTGACGACACGTTTGGCTCAGTGTGTAGTGACCGTACTTGCTGTGCCAGCGGTCGCGGGTTCGAGTCCCGCTGGGGGCATTCATTTGTGTGATGAGCACAAATGTTTGTACTCCAGTCATGGGTGTTTATATTTATAATATGTATGTATTTAAAGTTATATATGTGTAGTGTATCAACTATCCGGTATCCATAACACAGGCCTCGTAGCTTACCCTGGAACTAGATGGTGCTGTGTGGTAATGTCCCAACATATTTATTTATTTAATTTCATGGTGTTGTTACAGGCGTCGTTATAGGGTTAGTGTTTATGTGATTATAGGGTTATGGTGCTCTTTGGATTAACTGATTGGTTTTTTGGTTTGAGTTACAACGTAATAGGACTAAACAGCGTTGATTATAGGGTTTTTTGATGTTATGGCGAAATCCTGACGTGATAGGATCAATCTGATTTTGGATTCTGATTTAGGGACCCTAAAAACATACATTACAGGGGCAACCAGACCCCTGGGCCAAATTTCTTTTTTGTGTGGCTGTGTCATGGAACTTATTAGGCGTGTTTATGTCAAAAGTAAAATTATTCGCTGGACCAGGTATAGTTAACATAATATACAATAATATAATAAATAAAAATAATACTACTTATTATTAGTAATTTTTTTTTTCCAGAGAGTTTCTTTTTTTATCTTGAAATGGCTGAGGGTGATCCCGTAGCAGTGGAACATTAAAAAGGGTTGAAAACATACAAACAAACATACAAACCTTGCTCTGGGCTTCCGCTTGCATGAATATGAACTCCCATTTCCTACTGAACATCTTCTGTAACCTCGCCAGGGACTCCGCCTCATAATCAGCTAATTCTAACCTCGCTTTGTTCTGCATCGTTCTTTTGCAGAGGTATACGGCTGAAAAAGAAGTATCTATATATATACTAATATTACAAAGCTGAAGAGTTTGTTTGTTTGTTTGTTTGCTTGAACGCGCTAATCTCGGGAACTATTAATCCGATTTCAAAAATTCTTTTTGTATTAGATAGCCTGTTTATTGAAGAAGGCTATAGGCTATATTATATCATTCTTGAAAAATGTACGGTTCCCGTGGGATACATTTGTTTTTGCCTAGGGACGAACCCGAAGTGAAGCGAGGGTGAGTCGCTAGTATATAATAAAATCCTAACTGATTCGAATCTGTACATTAAATATTTTATGGAAAATCTTATTGAAATAGTCATTATTATCGATACAGAGGCCGAATCTTTTTTAAATAGAAACTAGCGGCATACTCTCGCTTCGCTCGGGTTCGTCTCTAAATTGAGTCCCATTTGCAACTTAATAGATGATTACCGGGATAGAAACTATCCTATGTCCTTCCCAGGGTCTCATACAGAACCGCCGGTACGTTATCACTGTGAGGACTAAGATGATATGCCTCTTGCCTGTAATTGCGCTGGCTACCTTATCCTTCATACCGGAACACAACAATGCAATCATTGTTGCTTGGCGGCAAAAATAGATAAGGGGGTGGTACCCATCCAGTCGGACTCCTCAGGCTTGACAGAGTCCTACCACCGGTTTAGATTAGTCTCATGTCTGGGAAAACGCGTGTTTTCGAGTTTCATCCGATTTTCTTTCGCATTATTCCACGCAAAATATGGTCGATAATTTCATACACTCAGGCATAAGCATCGTGGTCAAGCGACCAAGGTGCAAGATTAACTATCAAAGGTGTCCGAGTTCGAATCTCGATCGGTTTTTACTTTTTTTTTTTTATTTGTATTTATTCAAGTTATAAGTTTTTTTTTATTTAATAAATACGATATAACAAAAAAGAACTCCGAGCGAAGCTCGGTCGCCCAGGTATTTTGAATGTGTGTATATATATATATATATATATATATATATATATATATATATATATATATATATATATATATATATATATATATATGTATATATATATATATATATATATATATATACAGTGTAAACTCCATGTAACGTCACTCGATTTAACGACAAACTCTCTAAAGCATCGAAATAAATTGGCTTTGGTTGGTTTAGCTTATCTTCCATACAATGATACACTCTACATAGCATTACATCCACTCTCAATAACGACAACAATTGAGTAATAAAAAGTACCTTTTAAGTTGCTGAAATTAGTAAAAAGCGCAGCTGTGTACGTTTTTTGTCGCTTTATTATCCTAGCCTGCAATAAACTCGACTGTCGGCATCACGCATACCGAACTTTCTAAGAAATTCGTTCTTTTGTTTACAAATTGGGATTGCTTGCACGTGTAAACTGATCTTGCTTGACCATGATTAATAAGTAGGGGTCATGGATTGTCTATACGTTATCATATTCTTAGTTGCTCACAAGCTTTCAAACTCTAAACATGGCTAGTAAAAGAAAATCACTGCGTATTGACGAAAAAGTTTTACTGATACGCGCAATAGAAACGGGAGAGAAGATAAGTGATTTTTCTAATTCTGATTTTTCTTCTCTCCATTTAACGACAACTCTCTATAACGCCATAAAATGCACAGTCCCTTCAGTGTCGTTATATAGAGTTTACACTGTATATATATATATATATATATATATATATATATATATGTATATGTGTGTGTGTGTGTGTGTGTGTTTATGTATGTATATATATTTACTTATCACTCAGTATACAAATTGTTATTATTATACTATTTTATATCATTATTGTTTGGCTTCATGTTTAGTTTTATGACACTGTATATATTTTTTTCTTAGTTCACTATACATACCGTAATCAGTATTTTCAGGCTCCCACTGATTCGAAGGCCAAAAATATGGCGTTTGGAATCTGAAACAGACAAACAAACAATATGTCAATTACATATATATTATGCTAGCGACTCACCCTCGCTTCGCTTGGGTTCGTCCCTAGGTACGTTTTAACGGTTAGTATGTAATACAAATCTTTGAATTTCTCGGCTTTTCTCTGCTATATTATACATGTATTATTGTATATAAACCTTCCTCTGAATCACTCTATCTATTAAAAAACCGCATCAAAATCCGTTGCGTAGTTATAAAGATCTAAGCATACATAGGGACAGACAGCGGGAAGCGACTTATTTCTTCTATATACAGATAAACAAAATTGAAGGGTGTGTTTGTAATGTCAAAATAACATATTTTTATTAAATACATATAAAATTATATACGGTACTTATAAGAAAAACACAATTTTTAAAAATTTTATCTGTCTGTCTGTTCCGGCCGATCTCCGAAACGGCTGGACTGATTTTGACGGGACTTTCACTGGTAGATAGCTGATGTTATAAGGAGTAATTTAGGCTACTTTCTATTTTAGAAAAAGAATTAGGGCTCCGCTCAAAAATATTAAAAAGTACCCAGGGACTCAACCAAGCGAAGCGAGGGTAACTCGCTAATTACTAAATAAAACAGTTCAAAAGTTTGCGGATTAACGACATCTTTTATCTATTCAAGCAAACAAAAATAACCCGAAGAATAGCCCGAATTAGCGCTGCCCAATTTCTCTGTATGAGATGAGGCATCTTTACAAGTATAGTATTATGTCATCTGTGCTACTGCATATATTTTTACTTCAACCAAAAATCGAACCCAATAAGTACTCACCTATAATAAGTGTTATCATTCTTCACAGTCAAACAGTGATCATCTATTGGAAACAAGTACCCGTGGGCCGCCAACAAATGTGCTAAGTGTAGGGCTTCCCAGCTGTCTTCTAAACTAAGATGGCGGGTTAGCCAGGCGACTAGATCTGAACCTGTAAATACCTGAAATATACAGAAAGAATATAGCGTAACTAGCGACTCACCCTCGCTTCGCTTCGGGTTCGTCCCTAGATAAAACAAATCTATCCCACGGGAACCGTACAATTATCCGGGCTTATATATAGCCAGTTAACGGGCTATCTAATGCAAAAAGATTTTTTCAAATCGGATTAGTAGTTCCTGAGATTAGCGAGTGCAAACAAACAAACAAACAAACAAACAAACAAACAAACAAACAAACAAACAAACAAACTCTTCAGCTTTATATTATTAGTATAGATAAGGCAGTGGTGCCCAGAAGCCCAGTGGATATGCGCTCGCTCAGAAGACAGAGTGAAGCGGGTTCGAATCTCGGATTTCAAACTTGTACAAATAAATAAATAAATGTACAAGAATTGCTCGTTTAAATATATAAGATACATAGTTATGATGAGTTTTATATCCCTTACTTGCGAAATGACTGATTCCATACAAACTTTCATCCCCTTTTCACCCCCTTAACTAATGATATCCGGGATAAAAACTATCCCTTGTCCTTTTCAGGGTCTCAAACTATCTTCATACCAAATTTCATCTATTTTCATTTTATGAATTACAAACAAAAATACATTTTTTCCTCTTTATAATGTTAATATGAGTATAAACATACCGATGGTATTTTTGTCATAAAGCTCTTCACAGTGCGAACTGGTACACCTGTGCTCTCATCTTGCATCTTCTCTATAATAGCCTCCATCTAAAAACAAAAAATTATAATCTTATTTATTACTAGCAAAACCCGCGGCTTCGCTCGCGCTAAAACTACAACAAAAAAAAACTTTAAAAAGGTAGGTTTCATACAAATTTTCATCCCTTATTTTATCTCCTTATGGGATGTATTTCAAAAAACGCTAAAACACGTATTTATTTAATTGTATTGAAGAGCATTAATACCAAGTTTCAAGAAATTCTGATCATAAATATTTTTTGGGTTGTGTTATAACGTGTATTCCCGTGGGAATGAAATAATCTCCCGCGGTAAAAAGTATCATATATGTTGACCCGTCCAAATCGTCAAAATCCCTCCAGTGGTTTTTCTGTGATGCAGTAACAGACAGACAGACAGACAAAAATTCTAAAATCTATAGACTCGGCCTCTGCATCGATAATAATGTCTATTTCAATAAGATTTTCTAAAAAATATTTAAAGTACAGATTCAGCTTAGTTACAATTTTATTATATGTATAGACTAGTTATCGCCCACTTTAACACATCGATCAAAAAAGTACTAGATACACAATCAGCGATAAAAAATGTCCTCACCGAATGAGCGCTCATTTGAACATTTGAGCGCGCTTTTAATTTTTTTTTTTTGTAAAAACAACTTTAAGCGTTGCATTTAAGATTCAATTTACATTTCAACTAGAACAATAACCTAAACACAATCGGTGACAGTTTTAAGAGAACTTTTGCATGGGATTGTGTATGTAGTACTTTTTTGATCGATGCTTTAATATCAAATACTTGAAGACTGCGGCGAAGCCCAAAAGAGGGTTATGTGTTTGACCTGTATGTATGTCTGTATGTCCGATCCTATGTTCTGTCGTAATTATTAAACGGCTAAACCAATTTTGATGATTTATACATCGTTCGATTCGTCTCGATAACGCGAATATAGGTTTTTTTTTATGAGATTCAGTGACAAACGAGCAGGCAGACCACCTGATGGAAAGTAGTACCTGTCGCCCATAACACCTACGGTTCATACACTTAGGTTTTAAGTAACAAAAATGCAGAACCACAGGTGCGTTGTCACTGTGAGGACTAAGATGATATGCCTCTCGCCTGTAATTGCGCTGGCTACCTTATCCTTCATACCGGAAGACAACAATGCAATCATTGTTGCTTGGCGGCAGAAATTGATAAGGGGGTGGTACCCATCCAGTCGGACTCCTCAGGCTTAACAGAGTCCTACCTACCTAGAGAGAGGGATATAAGGCGATAAAAACATAAAGGGTAATTTTTTTCTGCCCGAATTAATCGATTGGGTATCAAAATACAGGGTGTTTAAAAGGAGATTACAAAAATATATACAACTTATGTTTTAAAGTAATTTAGGATAAGAAATCGTTAACTAAAACTAAAAACGTCTAACTGAGCTAAACCAAAAAGCTGTAAATAAAAAAAAAATTACAAAAATAAAAATAAAAACCGACTGAGTAAAAAGCGAATTAACATTATGAGAACAAGTTGACGAAGGAACATAGAATTATGCAGTCGGAGACATACATACATATGTATATGTTTTATAATAGCTGCGTTTTTTTTTTGTAATTTTTTTTTTATTAACTTCGTTTGCTGTCCATGCTGTCGTCGTCGTCATAGTTTATTACACATTTTGTTATAAAAAACATTACAAATGTTAATTCTTCAGTCAATGGCAAATAAATATTTTTTTTTTTTATGAGACTCAGTGACAAACGAGCAGACAGACCACCTGATGGAAAGCAGTACCTGTCACCCATAACACCTACGGTTCATGCACTTAGGTTTTAAGTAACAAAAATGCAGAACCACAGGTGCGTTGTCACTGTGAGGAGTGTAAGATGATATGCCTCTTGCCTGTAATTGCGCTGGCTACCTTATCCTTCGTACCGGAACACAACAATGCGATCATTGTTGCTTGGCGGCAGAAATAGATAAGGGGGTGGTACCTATCCAGTCGGACTCCTCAGGCTTGACAGAGTCCTACCACCGGTAAATTAACACACAGCACTATCTAGTTCCATGATAAGCTACGAGGCTTGTGTTATGGATACCAGATAGTTGATACACTACACATATATAACTTTAAATACGTACATATTATAAATATAAACACCCATGACTGGAGTACAAACATTTATGCACATCACACGAATGTCCTTAGCGGGACTCATACCCGCGACCGCTGGCACAGCAAGTAGGGTCACTACAAACTGAGCCAAACGTGTCCTCAAAAAACACTTACTTTTTTATAAACAAGATAATTAGGTGACTCTTCCGGTGAAGGGATGGTAGATATCAGCGCTTGAACACTCGGTGGTAAGTTGGCAATCATGTTCTCCTTGTCCTTCTTCTCTTTTTCTTTGTCCTTCTCCTCTTTCGAACATTTTGTTGTATCCCTAAAGTAAGGACAGCAGTAAAAATATTGAGAACTTTTTAAATTACATAGGCATATACTTACACATCAAAAACACTTAAAAAATACTTGTATTTAAAATTTTATTCTTAAAAAAAATTGCGAATTTGAAACAAGCAAGTTTTCAAAGTTGACCTGATCCCCCCTCGTATAGAAGGTAGGCCGTGCCCAGCAGTGGGACGTTAAAAAGGGTTGAATACAAAGTTTTCGAAAGACATGTAAAGTCCGCCTTGCACTTGGCCAACGTGGTGGACTATGGTCTGATCCCGCTCTTAGTGAAAGGAGGCCTATGCCCAGCAGTGGGACGATAAAAAAGGTTGAATCAAAGTACTATATACATGTCAGAAATTGATGAATATCAGAACGAGACCCGTGACTTCAACCCGCTTCACTTGAATTACCAAGCGAGCGCGTTACCACTGTGCTACCACTTAAATACTATTTAAAGAGTGTTACTTCAATTTAAATGCAAAGCTAAGTGTGAAAAACGCTTGAAACAAAAGTTAAATAGATATATTTTAACGAGATGAGTGTACTCAACGCTGCCATTCAAAGTTGCCATTCTAAATTATGCAGCCGCAAAATAAGGGTCATTATAATCTGTCATGTTTCATTTGAAACTAGTGAGATGCACTAGCTTCACCCATTTTGAATGACAAATAAACATACATGTTGTATTTTGTCCTTTTTAACGGCTCACTGCTTTGTACGGGCTTCCCTTTAATACGTGGATCAGGCCATAATCCACGCTGGCCAAGTGCGGGCGGACTGAACATATCTTTCGAAAACTTGCTAGCCCTGTTTAAAAACTCCAATAGGATCCCATCAAAAGCCACAAAGCCACATAGAAACCAATAAATATTTATTGGTTTCTATGTGGCTTTTGTGGCTTTTGATGTGGAGTTTCTCTTAGACATGCAGGTTTCCTTACGATATTTTCCTTCATCGTAAGGCAAGTGATAATTATATTGGGAATGATTCGCGCATGAAAATATCGGAGGTGCGAAACCCAAACGAATTTGAACCCGCTTCACTCGGTTCCCCAAGGTTTTTTTGTATTTTTATGTTCGTTTTTGGTGTACCGTGTACAATAAAGAATATTATTATTATTATTTATTATTATTCATGCAAATTTTCAATGTATAACTTTGATTCAAATTTTATTAAGTCAATGTATTTATGATTAACTAGCAGTACCCGCCCCGCGGCTTCGCCCGCGTTCAAATTTCCGGTATAAACATCAGTTTTACAATAATGTATGGAAGTCTGTCTGTTATGTGACATTTATAATATATAGCCTATAGCCTTCCTCAATACACGGGCTATCCAAAAAGAATTGTGCAAATCGGATTAGTAGTTCCTGAGATTAACATGTTCAATCAAACAAACAAACAAACTCTGTCTCTTTATAATATTAACATATATTATTATTATAAACTAATTACTAAAAACTGGTGAAAGAGGAAAGTCAAACCTCTTAAGACTCTGCTTACTAACAATTTTAATCAGTTCTACCCTAATGCAAAATTATAAGTAATTTTATTTGTGAGTAACATTTACCACAACTGACTATACAATGTTTTATCCTTGTTCATATCCATATGTTATATTAAAAAACAATGTAATTTCTTTTTTCAATGGTGCCCTCAGCAGTTAGTGAAGGAAAATGTTATAGCTTTAATTTATTGATTAACTAGCGACTCACCCTCGCTTCGCTTCTGGTTCGTCCCTAGACAAATACAAATCTGTCCCACGGAAACTGTACACTTTTCCGGGATGACATAAAGCTTATAGCTTTCCTCAATAAATGGGCTATCTAATGCGAAAAGAATTTTTCAAATCAGATTAGTAGTTCCTGAGATTAGCTCATTCATTCAAACAAACAAACTCTGTCTCTTTATAATATTAGTATAGATTCCAAAAACAATCAGACACTTAATTGAACTGCCTCCAGCTAATTCTTCTGCTTTTTTATAAATGAAATGGTTATCATATACTTAAAAGTGGTATTTATTGAGATAGTATTTTAAGTATACTAATATATGAAATAAATTATATATGGTACATATAGAAAACACAATTTTTAAAATTTTTGTCTGTCTGTTTTTGTTAATAGCAATTAAGATAAAAGAGGGTCAACAAGTAGTGGCAAAAGTGCAATGGTAGCCCATTCTCTTGGAAAACTGAGTAAGTCGGGTTCAAATCTGGGTCTCGCACCTCTGATATTTTCATGTTCAAATCATTTCGAACATGATTACCCCTTGTCTTACAGTGAAAGAAAACATTGTGAGGGAATCTGCATGTCTGAGAAAACCTAGTAAGTTTTTAAAAGACAGAGGTCGATAAAATTTAATGATAATTATTAGAAGAGCAAGTATTTCATATTATAGGTCTATTCAAAAAGCTGTGGGTGAGTCATGACACCAAAAAAAAAACTTCAGAGATCTGATCTTTTATCCTGAGAGTTTAGGCTTTGCTCGGGCATACCTAAGAATATAAAAATAGCCTATGTTCGTCCAGGTATCTGTTAGTCTTTGTACTAAATTTCATCCTAATCCATTCAGCCGTTTCACATACACTTTTTTATCAATAATAAGTGTCGGTAAAAAAATATTATACCTTGAAGGGCCTTGCTGACAGGCTTTCTGCGCCTTTTCAGAAGAATTCATCGTAACCATTTTAACACTTTATTCACTTACAAATCAATTAAAAATCTGTTTTAAAAGTCCATGGCTATAATTTTTATCCACAAATATGATCAAAGGTATTTTATGACACCACAACACCATAAAAGTTGCACCAATAAACTACGAGATTAATGAAGCAAATATTTACAGTTAGAATAGGTACTTTATATCATAATTGAATTTCTTAGTTTATGACACGATATACAGTTATATATTTATTTGTCTGTTTGTTAACACAGGAACTTAAATTAAAGCATATATTCGAGTTATTATTTTAACAAACACCATGATCCGGTTATGGGGAAACAAAATTTAGGACACCTGATTCACTTGACTAGGTTTTTGATATTTGATCTTTGGTTTAAGTAATACGTAGAGCAAAAGTTATTACACGATAAATTACTATATAACTACATTTTATATTTAGTTTTAATTCATAAAAATATAAAGAATTGTAACATTTCGCAAAATACGTCGAAATGTCAAAGTACGGCCATTAATCAGTAGTATTTTTTTTCTGTGCCCTGTTGAAAAGAGACGGGTATAAATTGTCTTCAATGACAGAAAGTGACGGAACATTTACGTAGATCTAATACGACCAATTTTAAGAGTTGTGTGTTTGTAGCATGATTTATAATTTGAAGTATGTATTTCATTCGTTGTCTTATACTAGAAGTTCGATAGCGCATGTGTTTACGAGTTTATTGAGCGCTTTGCTAGTACATACTATTTTTAGATCGAGGAAATTTTAAATTGATTTATAATAATGCACATTTTAAATGCAATTTATATTTTACATTTAGTAAATATTCCATTTAGTTTTATTTTTAAAGAAATTAAAAAAAAAGGTTTAATAAATTAATGAAAAAAATAATATTTATTATTATTAATATTATGAATATTTAATAGTTATTTATATGTAATACTTTAGTAAAATTATTTGTGCCTGATTTTCTAAATCAATTGTATATTTTTTTAATTTTTATTCGACAAGAACACACAAATACATAAAAATAATGTTTTTATTATTGTTTTTGATATTTATATAATATGTCATTTTAAAATTATCCCATTGTACGATACACCTACTTAAATACATTAAAAAAAACTTTTTCCCGCCCTTTCCGTCGTTATAGGTTTGTTTGCTTTTGGAGCCTGAACCTAAATAAAATAATAAACTGATTTGAATACGATTTTTCTCGTTGAGCAAATTAAATGAAAAAAGATTTTTTACATTTTCAGATTATTTAGCGAACCGACTTTAAGGTTATCCATTTTGTGGGAGTGTAATGGTTTCGGTAGATGGTGTACTATGCTGGTTTCTCCTGGTACTTGTCTGATAGTAGAGTAAACCATGGGAGCAATCCCATGGTTGTGGTCTGCTTCTCCAGGCAGTCGTGGTTGAGTGCGTAAGTGATCCTGCGACGCCCCATTAAGAAGATGGAGGTTTCGTGGGGTTTTAATGGATAGTTGAAACTGGCTCTGAAATTGTCTAAAGATTAAAACAAAATAACTTTTTTAACATAATATTTATTCCGATAAAAAATTAATATAGGTAATAACATGATAAAATATCTAATATCCGAATAATATATCATTCTGTAGAATATTTTTAGAATAAAAATATACTCAGTATAGACGAAGATGACACATCTATTCATTTCTAGAATTTAACCTATTCCGTTTTGAAAACAGAACCCTAAAAACTATAGTCTTCCTTAACCTCTTTAGGCATCGATCAAAAAAGTACTAGATACACAATCAGCGATAAAAAAATGTCCTCACCGAATGAGCGCTCATTTGAACATTTTTTGTGAAAACAACTTTAAGCATTGCATTTAAGGTTCAATTTACACTGTTGTATATTTATTTCAACTAGAACAATTACCTAAACACAATCTGTGGCAGTTTTAAGAGAACTTTTGCATGACTTTTTGACCCTTTTTGAAAAAAGGGTTTTTGATAATACTTCCCGTATTATCAAAAACCCTTTTTTGGAACTCATCTTCCCTATTTAAAGTACTCTTGCGCATATTTTCATGCTCTAAACCCAGCACTTTATCCTGCATCGTCTAACAATGAGTCAGTGTTGGAGTTTTACTGAGTAGATCTTCGAAATATTATTTAATTTCCTTACTTTTATTGTATTGTATAGATAGTAATATTATAAAGATGCAGTGTTTGTTCGTTCGTTCGCTTGTTTGTTATAATCTGATTTGAGGATTTTTTTTTCATAATATAGCCCGTTTATTGAGGAAGGCTATAGGCTATACATCATACTACTACCCAAGGGAAGGGAGCAGTAATCTATACAGATAAATAAAATTGAAGTGTCTGTGTGTAATGTCAAAATAACAGCTTTATACTAAATGCATATGGAATTATATACGGTACTTATAAGAAAAACACAAGTTTTGAATTTTTTGTCCCTCTGTTTGTTCCGGCTAATCTTCGAAACGGCTGGACCAATTTTAACGGGACTTTCACTGACAGATAGCTGATATTATAAGGAGTAACCTAAGTTACTTTTATATTAGAAAAAGAATTAGGGTTTCGCTCAAAAAAATTAAAACTTACCTTGGGACGAACCCGAGCGAAGCGAGGGTGAGTCGCTAGTATAATATATAAGTCTATTCCATGCCATACTAATCGTTAAAACGTACCTCGCTAGTTATTATATAAATTAAAACTGTAGTATCCATTTTACTTCTTAAGCCTGGTAGCTCCAGATTAAATACAAATGAAAAACAAAGAAATAAACAAAATCTTCTTAATTTTTTTTTTATCTGGTGAGTTGTAGGTACCAGATAATTTTAGATGGGTCTAAAACACAAAAGTAATAAATTATAAATACGTAGGGACATAGACATTAACACACAGCACCATCTAGTTCCATGGTAAGCTACGAGGCCTGTGTTATGGATACCAGATAGTTGATACACTACACATATATAATACATATTATAAATATAAACACCCATGACTGGAGTACAAACATTCGTGCTCATCGCACAAATGAATGCCCCCAGCGAGACTCGAACCCGCGACCGCTGGCACAGCAAGTAGCAAGGGTCACGACAAACTGGGCCAAACGTGTCGTCATGGGCCAAAAGTAAGTCATGAAATGCTTTTTTTATGTCAGAAACCAATGTTACTTGGTACCTGTCTGGGAAAATAGGAAACTAAAATCTGATGCATATCTTCTTTGGCCATGAATATTGTGATCGGTCACGGGAAATTTTAATATTCATCCCTTGGATAGAGGATGAGATGTTTACAGGATTCCAAACAGTGGTACTAGGGTTGGAAACGCCCTTCACACAAGAAGTCCCTTTAAAGCAAAGCTATAACGTAAAAATAAGAAAAAACGTGTGCGTGTACTTATGTACGCACGTAAGAAGTTATACTTCTTTGGCGTAACAGAACAAAAATAGCTGAAGATTTCATCCCGTATGTCACAACTCTCTGTTTGTAAAAGGAATGATAAATTAACAAAATAATTAAAAAAGGCATATTACAATCATATATCTATAGAATATCACATACGGAAAGTATATAATATTATATATAATTTGTCAGACAATAACAACGATAACCATGGCAACAAACAGTTATCAGCTAACTTCATCGTGTCCCTTTTTGGCTGTCGGTGCGCGCGCGCATCGTAAAAATTTTACTCTCATAATTTTTTCCAAACGTCCCAAAAGAAGTATAACTTCAAAAACACAGATCAATTCTAGAGCTCATATATATAACTAGCAACTCACCCTCACTCCGCTCGGGTTCGTCCCTAGTTACGTTTTAACGTTTAGTATAGATTTCTCAGAGATGTGATATTTTCCCGCAGTAAAAAGTATCCTATATGATAACCAGCTATCACCATACCAAATTTCATCAAAATCTCTCCAGTGCTTTGGTAACGGTAACAGTGCGGTAACAGACAGGCAGACAGACAAAAATTCTAAAAACTATAGTTTCGGCCTCCGTATCGATAATAAAGTCTATTTCAATAAGATTTTCCAAAAAATATTTAATGTACAGATTCGGCTTAGTTACAATTTTATTATATGTATATGTAGATAGAAAAGCCTTGAGTTCATTTTAATTGATTTTGCTTTAAAAATTAAAATTCGAAGGCAAGCAACATTATAGTACGTAGTAATATTATCCCAGTGGCCAAAATTTGACAATAATATTTTTTTATTGATAACACTAAAGCTCGTCAATTGCTATTAAACAAAAAAAGAAAAAAAGAAAATTCTTTGACAAACAGAGAAGGAAAATATACTGAACTGTTTTGTCTTTGTCTATTTATATAGGTGGTAAATTAAGCTAGATATTGCTCGTAGCAGTAACCCTACTCACTGTGCCAGCAGTTTCAGGTTCGAGTCCCGCTGGGCATTCATTTGTGTGATGAGCACGAATATTGTACTCCAGTCGTGGGTGTTTATATTTATAATATGTATGTATTTAAAGTTATATATGTGTAGTGTATCAACTATCCGGTATCCATAACACAGGCCTCGTAGCTCATGGAACTAGATGGTGCTGTGTGTTAATGTACCAACATATTTATTTATTATAAATGCGATCTTATATGTTTGTATGTTTGTCGCTCCTTCACGCTGAAATGGCTGAACGAATTTGGATGAAATTTAGTACATATATAGATTAGAAAATATGCCAATATTGTATAGATTTTAAAAAGGAAATCGATAAATAAGTCGCTTTAATGAAAACGCACTTTAACTGCATAACACGTTCTCTTTCGTCCTTGACATTCTCGGAACGTAATATTATTATAATATAGAGAAACTATTAATACATTCATTTAAAACTAGTTTTCCCACTTGGTTACGCTCGCGAAGTACGTCGCTAATACCTATTGGAATTCAGAAATAGTGTAGTTTTCCATAAATGAATGATTGGATTGAAATCCACCGGTGGTAGGACTCTGTCAAGCCTGAGGAGTCCGACTGGATGGGTACCACCCCCTTATCTATTTCTGCCGCCAAGCAACAATGATTGCATTGTTGTGTTCCGGTTCGAAGGATAAGGTAGCCAGCGCAATTACAGGCAAGAGGCATATCATCTTAGTCCTCACAGTGACAACGCACCTGTGGTTCTGCATTTTCGTTACTTAAAACCTAAGTGCATGAACCGTTGGTGTTATGGGCGACAGGTACTGCTTTCCATCAGGTGGTCTGGCTGCTCGTTTGTCACTGAATCGCATAAAAAAAAAAGGTTTTTTTAGATATATATATACCAGAGATTTTCATGTACAGACAAATAAAGTTTTTTGCTTAAAATAATACATAAAACGTGGTCAAATATTTTTTTTAGATTAACGCGAATATTTGGAATTTAAAATAAGACTATCCTTTTGTATTTTCTCGCGTTTTATTTCGAGTTTTTATTCACGATATTTCGAATGCTTACATCAAATATGGCTAAAAGAAGTTTGGAGTGTGGGCCTGAGATTGTCAACAGATCGAGCCAGAAAAAGCCGGTTTTGTCAACAGGTAGCGCATCATTAGTGAACTCGTCGGTAAACTGTCACGTACACACCGCTCCTATATGTACCTATAGAAAATATATTTATAAATATGTTGGGACATTAACCTCTCGAGGACCGCATACACGCCGGCGTGTACGATAACGATAGAATTCTCGGAAATTCGCACGGATTTCTTAGAAATTATCCTGGAGAGATTAACACACAGCACTATCTAGTTCCATGGTAAGCTACGAGGCCTGTGTTATGGATACCAGATTGTTGATACACTACACATATACAACTTTGAATACATACATATTATAAATATAAACACCCATGACTGGAGTACAAACATTCGTTCTCATCTCACAAATGTATGCCCTCAGCGGGACTCGAACCCGCGACCGCTGGCACAGCAAGTAGGGTCACTACAAACTGAGTCAAACGTGTCGTTGCTGAGTTGCAAATCTGTCCATTGCTGGTATCAAAATGAGCCTTTTCATTAGCAAAAACGATCAATAAAATATTAATAGATGGCGTTATAATTATCGATTCTTATTAATGTATAAATAAAGATATTATATAATTATTAATCTTATTATAGTAAAAATTGTGAAGTGCATGTATTGACTCTTGATATTTTTTATGTTTAATATTTTACTGGTGGTAGGACTCTGTCAAGCCTGAGGAGTCCGACTGGATGGGTACCACCCCCTTATCTATTTCTGCCGCCAAGCGACAATGATTGCATTTAAATAAAACTATCTTTTCGGATTTTTTCGCGGATTTATTTTGATTTTTGTTTCCCGACGTTTCGATTGCTTTACAGCAATCATGGTCACGGGAGAGACTAAGGTGTCAGATGTCTCAAAAGTATTATATAGTTGTTACAGACAGCCTACCCACAAATTAACAAAAATGAATTCAAAATATTGAAAATTAGCATCAAAGTACCTTACAATATTTCAAAATAAATCCGCGAAAAAATCCGAAAAGATAGTTTTATTTAAATGTCTAATATTCGCGTAAACCTAAGAAAGTATAATGATTGCATTGTTGTGCTCCGGTATGAAGGATAAGGTAGCCAGCGCAATTACAGGCAAGAGGCATAACATCTTAGTCCTCACAGTGACAACGTACGGGCGGTTCTGCAGTTTTGTTACATAAAACGTAAGTGCATGAACCGTAGGTGTTATGGGCGACAGTATCGCTTTCCATCAGGTGGACTGTCTGCTCGTTTATTACTGAGTACCATAAAAAAAAGACATAAAAAATTGTGAAAAAATCACGCATATCATATAAATAAAAATGAATGTTGGTAAGTGCATAACTCAAGAATGGCTGGACCAATTCGGCAAATTTATTTTTTTGTATGTTCCTTAAGGTGCACGGAAGGTTTTAATACTTAAAAAAACCTATATCCATATTACTATATCCAAGCCAGGGACGAACCCGAGCGAAGCGAAGGTGAGTCGCTAGTTAATATTATAAATACGAAAGTTTGTATGGATGTTTTTTACACAATCACGACAGACCGGCTGCACGGATCTGGATGAAATTTGGCACAGAGATAGATCATAGTATGGAATAGCACATAGTTTACTTATTATTCCTGAAAATTTACAGTTCCCGTGGGATAGATTTGTTTTTTGTAGCTAGTATTTTATAAAAGGAGGATAACCAGTAGACAAACAAACAGAGTTTCGTATTTATCGGCTAAAATAGTTTGATAATTTCTTTTTAAAGTTATTCTCGCCAAGTTTCTCTTCACTCGCCCTGAGATGAATTTTAATTTTTTTTTATCACGTAGAATCGAATCAAAATAATAGTTATATTGAAATGTGCTTAGGCGTTTTCACATTAAGCTAGTAGATATGTTAAAATTTTGAAAAAAAAATTGTTTCTCTAACGTCAAACATTCTTTAAAGACATTTAATTCTTAATGAAACTCAATGCAAAACTTCGTGTATGCGTGTGCGAGTGCGTGCATGTGTGCATGCGTTAGTGCGTGCGTGCGCGCGTGTGTGCGGGTATGCGTGCGCGTGCGCACCTGTGTGTGTTTGTTATATCTGGAGTAACACACAGCACCCAGGCAACACAAGTGCGGGTAAGTCACTAGCGCTAATAAAAATCGACTCCAGCAATAAAAAACTTATATTAAATACTAGCGGAGTCACCCGCGCTTCGCTCGGGTTCGTCCCTAGCTTGCTTCTCAAAACAAAATTAATTAACTAATTTGGTTTTAATTTTTTTTCGTGGGACCCTATTTTTTTCTAAAATAAAATTAGCTTAAGTTACTTCTCATTACATCAGATATCTGCCAGTAAAAGTCCCGTTAAAATCGGTGCAGCCATTTCAGAAATTAGTCGGAATAAACAGACAGACAGACAGACAGACAACAGACAAAAATTGTAAAAAATGTTGTTGTGGTATATGTACCGTGTATACATCCATATGCATTTAGTAAAAAGCGGATATTTTAATATTACAAACAGACACTCCAATTTTATCTATCTGTATAGATTAAATAAATAAAAGTAATTCTTGTATAGGTATATATAATTTTTGTCATCGGAAACGGCTCTAACGATTGGGATCAATCAAATTTTGTATTTCGATAAGGTTTTTTCTTTTTAAATTTATCTATATAGTTGCCTTTTCTGAAAAAAAAAACGCTATTTTTAACCGACTTCCAAAAAAAGGAGGAGGTTCTCAATTCGACCGTATTATATATATATATATATATATATATATATATATATATATATATATATATATATATATATTTAATGTTTGTTCGCAGATTTTTTCGTCGTTTATGAACCGATTTTGATAATTCTTTTTTTTACCTATTTGTCCGCTACTTGTCCGAAAAAACACGATTGTTCAAAACGCCGAGCGACGTTCAGCCGCCCACTTCTATTGTAAGTAAGATATGTACAAAGATTTTGAATTTAATATCTATTGTATTTAAAACTAGCAGAACCCGCGGCTTCACTAGAAAAGAAAACCTCTAAAAAGGTAGGCTTCATACAAACTTTCATCCCATATTTTACTCCCTTATGGGATGAATTTAGAAAAATGCTAATACACGTATTTATATACTTGTGTTGAAGAGCATAATACCAAGTTTCAAGTATTTCTGATCATAAATATTTTTTTGGGTTGTGTTATAACGTGTACTCCCGTGGGAATGAGATAATCTCCCGCGGTAAAAAGTAGCCTATGTCACTCTCCAGCCCTCCAACTATCTCCATATCAAAACCACACAAACCCTTCACTTGGTTTCGACGTGAAACAAACAAACACACTTTTACATTTAAAATATTATTAAGTAGTATGGATTATGTCAATATTGAGTTGGCTTTTGTAATATTGTTCTTTTGTTGGCTTGTTTTTGCTCTTGTTACGCAGTTATGAAGGAAAGGGATGACGTCGATTTCCATACAAATATGTATTATAAGTATGAAACTATATTTGTATGTCTGTTTGTTACCTTTTTACTAAGCAAATTTCAATGAAATTTGGCAAGGAAATATAGATTGCACCATGCGACGAACATAAACTATATTGATGCCCGCCCCGCTTACTATGCGAGTGGAGCCGCAGGCCAGAACTGGTAGCCTGAAGTCGAAGAGTGAAATAGGGTATTTTTATCCCAGTATTAAACCGAGTGAAGCGGGTTCAAATCCCGGGTTTTGCACCTCTGATACTTTCATGTGCGAATTATTTCTAACATGATTACCATTTATCTTACGGTGAAGGAAAACATCGTGAGGAAACCTGGAAGTCTGAGAGAACTTAGCAAGTTTTCGAAAGACATGTGAAGTCCGCCAACCCGCATTAGGCCAGCGTGGTGGACTATGGCATGATCTACCTCGTATGTGCCCAACATTGGGACATTAAAAAAGGCTGAATACAATACAAATTACAATTTAAAATCTTCTTTTTGTAAGTTACATACTTAAGAAAACTACAGTAAAAGTGTAGTTCCTAACTACATTTTTGCCCACAGCTGGGATTTTCGTGGGATTGGGCTTGTAGAAAAAAAAAGGGAGAACAAAGTGATTGTAAAGCAAAATTCGATTCCGTATAGCTAAGGTCATTTACTTTCAAAACCCGAGGCCGTCTGGACCTTTTCCTTGTCAATGCACTTGCCACAGATTAAGTAACTTTGTATTTTTTCCGTAATGAGGATGTATATGTTTTTTTTTTAATTTATTATTATACTTTTTAATAAGAGCATCAGCCTGTGACTTTTCGTATGTGTGGGTATTATTTTATCCCACTAATAGTGCGTAATGCTTTTACAATACATACTTAGAAGAAACAAATAATGCCTTAGGTAGGTATATAAATAATCCTAAGAAAACTACTGCAAAAATTTAACGGGACTATACATAATTTATTGATATATGAAATTATACTTTTTTTACACATTTTACTATGCGCGCGTACACCGACAGTAAAAAAGCAACATGATGAAGTTATTTGCATTCCTTTTGCAAACAGAGTTGTGACATACGGTAAGAAATCTTTAGCTGTTTTTGTTCTATTACGTCAAAGAAGTATAACTTCTTACGTGCGTAGGTACATAAGTACCTTCTTAGTGGCAGCCCGAAGTAAGGAATTTGGCGGTTTTATAGCTGATTAGTCTTTGCCTAGTCGCTAACTGTCTCTTTGCAAAAGAAATGCAGCTAACTTCATCATGTCGCTTTTTGACTGTCGGTGTGTAAAAATTTTACTCTCATAATATATTCCAAACGTTCAAAAAGAAGTATAACTTCAAAAGTCACATCTACTTAATATAATCTATGGACTAACATTAGGATGCAAGAATGTTATTTATCTATACTTTATACACAGCTGTATGTAATAGCAGCTGTGACTTTCGATTTTTACATCCAATAAATAGTGATTATATTACGCATATATATTTTTAGGTTTTATCTAGGTGGTTTATTTTTTTATCTAGGTGGTTTTTTAAACTGCCATAACTTTTTGAAGAGAAAACTCCTATAGACAGTTTAGGTTTGTCTGTATGGGGAGTGAATTCATGTAAGTCGTCATCGACATGGTCACGTGACGTGTTAACGCTAACACTCAGAGCGCCGATAGATGTCAAAACCAGATAAACAGTTTTAATTTACAAATTTTAATTAAAGATCAAACAATTAATGTGAATATCCAAAAATAATAACTGTTCGTTTATAGTTTTAAGTTTTCACTTCTGTCGGACTACTCTAAACAAATGCAACTTGACCAGATAACACATGTCTTTCGACAACTTGCTAGGTTCTCTCAAACACGCAGGTTTCCTCACGATATTTTTCTTCACCGTAAGACAAGTGGTAATCATGTTGAAAATAATTTGAAGGTATTTTTTCGTGTTGTTCGGTGTGGAGATAGTTTATATCCATAGCAGGGCCAGAGGCAAGAACAATTAATATTAAAAACACTTACTCTATTTTTGGAACTTCTATCATGAATCTTAAAATCAACTATATTTTTGATAATATATAAGGCTATGAAGGGAATATTAGTTGGGGCAAGTTAGAAGTTACTACAGAACGCAGATTGCTAATCTATACATATGATAAAACTGTAGAGGTCGAATGTCTGTACATAGAAAAAAATGCTAAAAACCGAGTCAGGGGGGTGTAAGAAGAGAAATAGAACAAATCCAGTTTTTTTTCAAATTTATTTAATGAGACTTTGCATGATGGTACCTTACATCCCCGTTCAACATTTTAGATACTTTTCATGCCGGAAAATTAAAGAGTTTCCGTAGGATAGTTAAAAAACTATAGAACTTATACATACAGCTTAGTACACAACAACTTGTGCACGTAATTTATTAAAATTTGGCATGCTAATACCTTATACCGAAAAAATTTACGGTTCCCGTGGGATAGATTAGTTTTTGCCTTCCTCCCGGGGGAGAGCTGACTCCTACCGGGCGCGTCCCCAGGTGGCGGATGGGGGAACGCCACCCGCTTAGTCTGCAGCGGGTGGTACCGGAGAAATCCGGCGCGGACCAACAGCAGGGTGGTGCCCTAACCGCGGGCCGTCAACCGCGGTGAAGGGCGCTACCCAGACGGGGCCGCTCTCCGTTGAGCGGAGTTGCGGCCACCGGGAGCGGGGCCGCTTCGGCGGTCTTGCGACCGGAGGGCGGGGACCGGTTGCGGGACTGTGTGGGAGGGCAGGCTCGTAACCGGTAGAGGGGAAGGCCGCGGTGGGAGAGGAGTGCCGGTATTTCGGTGCGCCGTTCTCCCTGCCCCCCGCGGCCTTGACGGGGCTGCCACCGTCTTAGATGGCAGACGCGGTGGGGCTGCAGGGGAAGAGGAGTGTCGGTGTGTCGTTGCCGCTCTCCCTGTCCTCTGCAGCCGATTGAAGGGTGCCCACTTCGGTGGGCGGCGTGGTTTAATGGGGCTGCTCCGGGTACTTCTCTGGTTCAGCAGAGTGGACTGTGGAGCAGCCCCATTGGTTTGGTGGCCGTCAGGCCTGCCGCCGGGGCGTCGCGGTAGTTATGCGTAAGCGATCCCGCGGCGTCCCACTAAGGCGGAGGGGAGGGGAAAGTTGGGGTTTAGTGGGTAGTACCGGCTCTTCTAGCCGGTGAGCCCCACATAACCACCTGGGGGATAGGTGGTATGCGTAAATGCATTCCCCAACTATAAAAAAAAAAAAAAAAAAAAAAAAAAAAAAAAAAAAAAAAAAAAAAAAAAAAAAAAAGTTTTTGCCTTCCTAGAGGCGAACCCGAGCGAAGCGAGGGTGAGCCGCTAGTATTACAAATAAACGAAAAACTACCAGGTACTAGATACTTTCAAATTTCTTAAAAAAGTTTGTCGTTTTATTATTTACAAGCGTCTTACGCTTGCTTCACTATGATGTGTCCAAAGAGATGAATGGTTTAGAAAGACATAGAGGACAAACATACAAACAAAAAATCTTTTTTAGCGCCGTAAACCTTCGCGGGCGTTCGCAGAACTACTCGCCAAAGTTTTAAAATAATCTGGTGAAAACGAGTAGTTTACGAGGTATAGAGGATAAATATACAAAGAACGTTTATTTAATAATAATATAATAATATGTTGGTACATTAACACACAGCAACATCTAGTTCCATGGTAAGCTACGAGGCCTGTGTTATGGATACCGGATAGTTGATACACTACACATATATAACTTTAAATACATACATATTATAAATATAAACACCCATGACTGGAGTACAAACATTGGTGCTCATCACACAAATGAGTCCCAGCGGGACTCGAACCCGCGACCGCTGGCACAGCAAGTAGGCTCGTGACAAACTGAGCCAAACGTGTCGTCAAAATGCCGACCGTACAAGTATACATTATCTATCGATAATACGATGTGACAAACAACTCGATAAATATCTTAGGTGAGTGCCAGATTAAGATATACTTTATCAATAAATAATTATTGCTCTTCAAAGAAACATATAGGTATCTACATTATAAAAATAGTTTGAGTTCATTTGAAAAGTATTTAAATGGCGATAAGATCTATTCATTTCAATATACTCAATAGAAAAACATGTTTATATCTATACTAATATTATAAAGAGGAAAGTTTTGATTGTTTGTTTGTTTGTTTGTTTGTTTGTTTGCATCAAATAGGCTCTGATACAGAATCGATTAAGATGAAATTTGGTAAGAAGATAGTTTAAGACCCTGGGAAGGATATGGGATAGTTTTTATCCCGAAAACCATCCCATAAGGGAGTGAAAATTTGGATGAATGTTTGTATGGGGAAGCAAGCAAGGGACGAACCCGAGCGAAGCGGGGGTGAGTCGCTAGTGTAAATATAATATTATTACGTACATTGGAATTTTATATAAAAAAAACTAAATTTTTCCATACTTATAATTAAACAGTAACTTTGCGAAATCGATATGCTCGTTTCACACAAAAAGTATTGAACCGATTTGAACTAAATTTTGTGTAGTGATAACTTATTACTCGGGTTAACATTTAGGACACCTTTTACTACAGGATAATTTTTCATTCCCGCGGGAAAACGCAATACCTAACTAACTTTTTACCGGTGGTAGGACTCTATCAAGCCTGAGGAGTCCGACTGGATGGGTACCACCCCCTTATCTATTTCTGCCGCCAAACAATAATGATTGCATTGTTGTGTTCCGGTATGAAGGATAAGGTAGCCAGCGCAATTACAGGCAAGAGGCATATCATCTTAGTCCTCACAGTGACAACGCACCTGTGGTTCTGCATTTTTGTTACTTAAAACCTACATAAGTGCATGAACCGTAGGTGTTATGGGCGACAGGTACTGCTTTCCATCAGGTGGTCCGTTTGCTCGTTTGTCACTGAATCTCATAAAAAAAAAAAAAAAAAAAAAAAAAAATTCTATCGAGTCGTCCTTAGATACATGTCTAACACTGGATATAGGTACATTAAAACAATGTACTAGAAAATTGTAGGTTAACTTAATAAGACCAACAAAAAACCTGCAATAGCATGAGTCTTTCCCTTAAGATACATTTACAATAATTATTCATGACAATTTAAAACGTATCTATTAGAAGGACGCACCCTAGCTCCGCTCGGGTTCGTCCCTAGTTACGTTTGAACGTTTAGTATAGATTTCTCAGAGACGAGATATTTTCCCGCAGTAAAATGTATCCTATATGTTGACCCGGATAACCAGCTATCATCATACCAAATTTCATCAAAATCTATCCGCTGCTTTTCTCGTGATGTGTTCCCAGACAGACAGATAGATAAAAATTCTAAAAACTATAGATTCGGCTCTGTATCGATAATAATGATTATTCCAATAAGATTTTCCAAAAAATATTTATTGTACAGATGCGACTCAGTTACATAATATAATTGTAACTATGTATAGATAGACAAGCGATTTACCCTCGCTTCGCTCGGGAGCGTCCTTAGGATCTACAATAAGAGTAGCCTAAATTATTTATTAAGTATATTTTATAACATCAGCTATCTGCCAGTGAAAGCCTCTTTAAAATCGGTCCAACCGTTTCGGAGTAATAAGCTGTTATTTTGACATTACAAACAGACATTTCAATTTTATTCATTTGTATAGATTATTATATGGATTTGTAATTTTGAATGCAAAATCTAAAGAACAATATTTGATAGGTACGGTCATAGATCAGCTAGGAGGTGGATGGATAGTGAAACTTTGCAATGGCTCCTAATTAGACTTTCGAGTCTGAGTTAGTTTATTAATTTCAATACTTTGATAATACTTGGATTGTTTTTAGCAATAGGACCGCCTTTGCACGCTTTATGTAAAATTGAAACAATACTTCTACATTTTTATATTTATACTAGCCACTCACCCTTGCTTACCTTCGGATTCGTCCCTAGACAAAAACAAATCTATCCCACGGGACCCATACACTTTTCCGGGATGATATACAGCCTATAGCCTTCCTCAGTTAACGGGCTATCAAATGCAAAAAGAATTTTTCAAATCGGATCAGTAGTTTCTGAGATTAGCGCGTTCAACCAAACAAACAAACAAACTCTTCAGCTTTATAATATTATAATTAAATAATTAAATACGTATATTAAAAGTACTAGCGACTCACCCTCGCTTCGCTTCGGGTTCGTCCCTAGACAAAAACAAATCTATCCCACGGGACCCGTACACTTTTCCGGGATGATATATAGCCTATAGCCTTCCTCAGTTAACGGGCTATCAAATGCAAAAAGAATTTTTCAAATCGGATCAGTAGTTTCTGAGATTAGTGCGTTCAACCAAACAAACAAACAAAGAAACTCTTCAGCTTTATAATATTAAGTATAGATAAGATAGTAGTATAGATTGAAACATTACTTGTACTTTTTTTTTATTTATATTGTGTGCAATAAAGATTAAAATAAATACTTTGCTGTTGGCTAAAAGTATGTAATAACTTTATTAAAATTAATTTTTAAAGTGTGTGTAATTTTATTAAACTATTTTAACCTATACATATAGTAAAATTCTAACTAATCCGAATCTGTACATTCAATATTTTTTGGTAAATCTTATTGAAATAGTCATTATTATCGATACAGAGGCCGAATCTATAGTTTTCAGAATTTTTGTCTATCCGTCTGTCTGTTACCGCATTTCGAAAAAACTACTGAACAGATTTTGATGAAATTTGGTATGAAGATAGCTGGTTATCCGGGTCAACATATAGCATACGTTTTACTGCGAGAAAACATCTCATTTCTGAGAAATCTATACTAAACGTTAAAACGTTAGTAGGAACGAACCCGAACAGAGCGAGGGTGAGTCGCTAGTTAAAAATAAACATAAAAGTGCTAAAACTATAGGTTATATTTTAATTTATTCAAAAAAAGTGCGAATATTTTATTACGAAAGTAAACTAAAGCGCAACAATTAGTGCAATGTTCTTTGATGCGAAAATTTGACCTCCATTTGTGTTATTGTTTAGATTATCTATAACTTAATTGTGATTTTGCAATATCTTATCTAAACGCTTATTTGTAGAGGTACCACAGATTATTTATTTTATTAGGATTTATATTGAAGTACCTTTAACAGGTTGATAAAATATACTGTCTTCATAAAAATTATATAATAAATACATTTTTATAGATTTCTCAAAAATGAGATATTTTCCCGCAGTAAAAAGTATCCTATATGTTGACCCGGATAACCAACTATCATCATACTAAATTTCATCAAAATATGTCCAGTGGTTTTTTCATGACGCGTTCCCAGACAGACAGATAAAAATTGTAAAAACTATAGATTCGGCCCCTGTAATAATGACTATATCAATAAGATTTTCCAAAAAATATTTACTGTACAGATTCGACTCAGAATTTTATAATATGTATAGGAGACAAAGGGAATTACATTATGGCTACATTAATTTAACTTATATTACTTCAAATGATATTTTGATGTATATTTTTTAATGTATATAGATTTCATATGTCGAAGCTAGTTTTGCGATTTAAATAAATAAATATGTTGGGACATTAACACACAGCACCATCTAGTTCCATGGTAAGCTACAAAGGCTTGTGTTATGGATACTAGATAGTTGATACACTACATGTATAACTTTAAATACATACATATTATAAATATAAACACCCATGACTGGAGTACAAACATTTGCGCTCACACAAATGAATGCCCCCAGCGGGACTCGAACCCGCGACCGCTGGCACAGCAAGTAGGGTCACTGCACACTGAGCCAAACGTGTCGTCTAATGCACATTTGAATGTAAATAAAGCAACGGAACAAAATTAGTATGTCAATACTGTTAACATGTTGTCCTTGACTACAAGACACAGAGCACCAAACACATCCTGACAAACGAGTAACCTAATGTTATCGAATTTTGTAAGATAATTTTGCAATGTTTTTACTTTTTATATATAGACTAGCGACTCACTATCGCTTCGCTCGGGTTAGTCTTTAATTACGTTCTAACTTTTAGTATAGATTTCTCAGAGATGAGATATTTTCCCGCAATAAAAATAACCTTATATATAATATGTTGGCAGACAGACAGGCAGACAGTCAGACAAAAATTCTAAAAACTATAGATTCGGCCTCTGTATCGATAATAATGACTATTTCAATAAGATTTTTCGAAATATATATTTTAATGTACAGATTAGACTCAGAATTTTATTAAATGTACAAATTATGTAGTATTTACCTGCGACTCCGTTTGCATGGAAAAAGTAGATGAAGGATAGGATTTAGGATATTCTCAGTCATTTAGAACCCCCATAACTGAGGGACACAACAGTAATTTGCAGGTGTTGTTTGCAAAATTTGAAATTTGGTAAACTAAAAAATATACATTATTCTAGTACAACTTCCCCTAGCTTCGCTCGGGTCCCAAGTTTATTATGTACTAGTGACTCACCCTCGCTTCGCTCGGGTTCGTCCCTCGGTACGTTTTAATTTTTTTATGCAGAACCCTAATTCTTTTTCTAAAATTAAAGTAGCCTAAGTTACTCCTTATAACATTAACTATCTGCCAGTGAAAGTCCCGTGAAAATCAGTCCAGCCGTTTCGGAGATTTATAATATTATATACAGATAGCGTCATCTTTTAGCAAATTTTATTATACCTAATTAATGTACAATATGCAATGATCTGACATTTTAGAATTTAGACTGTCCTTAGAAAAATTATAGATTTAATCTATACTTCTATACTAATATTATAAAGCTGAAGAGTTTGTTTGTTTGTTTGTGTGGTAGAACGCGCTAATCTCAGTAACTACTAATCCAATTTGAAAAATTATTTTTGCATTAGATATAGGAAAAATGTAAGGTTCCCGTGGGATAAATTTATTTTTACCTAGGGACGAACCCGAAGCGAAGCGAGGGTGAATCGCTTGTACTGTCGCCTTAGCTTTGCTTCGCTCAGGATGCCTAACAGTATATTACGTTTTACTGTGGGTCATAGTCTGTGATCTGTCTGTGTTAAACTTTATCTAAATCCGTCCAGCCAAAAGAGAAACAAACATACATATTATATATTCGTATTTACAATAGCAGTGTGTTCCTTTTCGAATTACATCGCAACACAAATTTAGTATAAAAATAAAAATACAATTGCGCAAGCGCAATTATTGTCACCCCATTTAAACGAGTTCTTAACATTTAGTCTTAAAAAACAAACCGGAAAATATTTCTGTAAATTGAAAGTTATAATAAAAAATATTTTTTAAATCACCGACGAACTAATTGACGAAAATAAAACAATGACATGACATATATACTCGATATGTAGTAAAATAAAATATCTCAAAGAACTTTTAAAAATGAAGGTTTTTTTAAGCTACATAAATGCTATTCGCTGTCAAAATTCAAAACTCCATATCGAAATTATTTTTTCATATTTGTATTAGAAACCCTTGACTCGTGGAAGTCGAAGTGCTAAGAACTTCTTAAAAGATATAACACCTCTTATTTCCTCTGCTGGTGACAAGCTGGCTTTTTTGGACAGGGATGAAATGCAACTAACATACTCGATGCTAATCCTGCGAACATCTAAATCTATACTAATATTATAAAGCTGAAGAGTTTGTTTGTTTGTTTGGTTGAACGCGCTTATCTCAGAAACTACTAATCTGATTTGAAAAATTCTTTTTGCATTAGATAGCCCGTTAGCTGAGGAAGGCTATAGGGTATATATCATCCCGAAAAAGTTTACGGGTCCCGTGGGATAGATTTGTTTTTGTCTAGGGACGAACCCGAAGCGAAGCGAGGGTGAGTCGCTAGTGACATATAAAGTCATTTTGAAGTATTTATACATTTGCTTAGTTAGGTATATAGTACCTGGGCGACTGAGCTTCGCTCGGAGTTCTTTTTTGTTATATCTTATTTTTTAGATTAAATAAAACTAAAAACTTGAATAAATACAAAAAAAAAACAAAAAACAAAAGTAAAAACTTCGTTTCCGATCGAGATTCGAACTCGGACACCTGTGATTGTTAATCTTGCACCTTGGTCGCTTGACCACGATGCTTATGAAATATATTAGATACATATGTGTCAAATTGATAACCTCCTTTTTTGAAGTTAAAAAGAATGATAACAATGGAAAGAGCTATTATGTATAGATCACACATACACTTTGTTCTCTGACTCCGCAAGAAATATATATGTATATTTTTTTTATGCGATTCAGTGACAAACGAGCAGACAGACCACCTGATGGAAAGCAGTACCTGTCGCCCATAACACCTACGGTTCATGCACTTAGGTTTTAAGTAACAAAAATGCAGAGCCGCAGGTGCGTTGTCACTGTGAGGACTAAGATGATACCTCTTGCCTGTAATTGCGCTGGCTACCTTATCCTACAAACCGGAACACAACAATGGAATCATTGTTGCTTGGCGGCAGAAATAGATAAGGGGGTGGTACCCATCCAGTCGGACTCCTCAGGCTTAACAGAGTCCTACCACCGGTAATATGTATATTTGTATGTATGTATATTTGTGTTTCTGACATTTTAGCCATAAAAAAAAATAATTTAAGCCATATTATATCGTTGTGAGCTATCACAATCGTGTAGAGGTGGCGCGAAGCGACCTTGACATTTAAAAGTGACATCTTGTTTTTTTGACATTTCAATAATACCGCGAAAGTTACCGTAAGCTTTTTTTTTTATTTTTATTTAATAAATTATAAACAGTGTGTAGTTATAATGTATGAATATTTTTAGGCGTTTATTTAAATAGCAATACTTATTTGTTATGGTGCTATATTAAATTTATTATTTCTTCTTCGCTACAGAAAGAAATTGTATTCAATTGGAACGATACTGTATTGGAAGCAGTGGTAGCTCAGTGGTAACGTGTTCGCTTGAGAAACCGAGTAAAGCAGGTTCAAATACCGGGTGTCACACCTCTGATATTTTCATTTGTGAATCATTTCCAATATTTTAAGCAAATAAACAAACAAACAAATAAGCAAACTTTGTCTCTTTATAATATTAGTAAAGATACATATAATACTAGCAGTACCCGCGGCTTCGTCCGCGTTCAAACTTCCGATCGCAACCAAACTTCACAGGATCATCCACTGGGCTAATCTGAAGATTACCTGAAAACATCAAAATTTGGTTTGGTTGGTTGGTCGTTTTGGAGGCCATAGGGAATATCTATTTGTGACAGTGTGTTTGTTTGTTGTTTGTGTGCTGTTCTCCCAAGGGAGTGGATCAGTAATCAGAAAGCTAACCATATCAGGCAGACTTCCATACATTATTGTAAAACTAATATTTATATCGAAAGTTTGAAAAGGAACAAAATTTTAACTCAGTGTTGTAGCCATATTGCATATAGAGTAAAATACAAAAGAAAATTATTTTTTATCTATAAATTATCTCAAATATAACAACAAATTTGTTCCTTGCAAAGACGATTTACATACGTTCACTTTTCCATTACTTCAGTGTAATGACCTCACACTTTAAAAATCAAAGCACGTAAAGACGTCTCCGATTCCTTTTAAGACTGCAGTAAAGATAGCTTACTGTTATATTAAAATTTGATACTAGACTGATTTTGATTGCGTTTTTCATTTACCTCACTAGTGTTACTGATGATGATTAAGAAAATGCATTTACGTATACCACCTGCATACATACAGGTTATGTGGAGACTCGCCGGGCAGAAAAACCAATACTACCCTCTAAAACCGCAGGATCGCTAAAGCACTTAACCACGACGTCCCAAAGGCTGCCTGCCGGAAGACCACAACAACCATGGGGTTGCTCCACAGTCCACTCTGCTATTAGAGAAGTACCAGGAGCAACCCGCATGGTACACCGCCCACCGAAGTGGGCCACCTCCCTGTGTGTCTCTTCTCCTGGCTTTACTTGCTGGATTGCCCCCCCCCCTCTCCCCCTCCCCCACAAGGTGAAAACACATCAGGGAGGGATAGCTATTAGCTTATACCCTTTTTTTATACTTCTTTTAGCACGTTTTGAAAAAAATCTGAGAGTAACATTTTTACGATGCGCGCGCACACCGACAGCCGAAAAGCGACATGATGAACTTAGCTGAAAGCGTCACGTTGAACTTAGCTGCATTTTTGTTACAAAGTGAGAGTTGTGACATATGCGATGAAATCTTTAGCTATTTTTGTTCTGTTACTCCAAAGAAGTATAACTTCTTACGTGCGTACATACACACAAACTTTTCTTTTTAATGCTATAATTCAGGTGGTTATGTGGGTCTCACTGGTCAGAAAGCCAGTATTACAATTATCTTTGATTTTTAAAATCACTTAAAGTCAAACAATTTTTATATATAAGTATAGTTTTATCTAGTTTTATCGAACCTGACCTATAGCTTACAAATATTTCGTACTGCGACCTTTACTCTAGCTCCTTTCACTTTTGAGCACTTATAATATTTATCATATTAAATTATTGCAATATTGCATGTATGATTCATGCAAATATTATTATCGATACTAAGAGGTATGTTAATGCTTAACTGTCTTGGTGGTCCAGTGGTTAGCATTTACGGCTTCAGATCCAAAGGTCCTGAGTTCGAGTCCTGGGTTGGACCAAGTTTAGTAATTGAGTTTTTCTGACAAAACATTCTTAGTAACAGCCCGGAGTTGGGAAGTTGGAGGTGTGTCACCATCATGCCTCTTCCCGGTCATCTTGATCATGATCTCTTACCGGTCGTGTCTCGTGTCGTCCCACCGGAGTATGAGAGTGACAGGGACAGAGAGTTCACTTGTGCCTGCGCTCTCTCTTACACGCGCTACACTATAATATCTCCTGCGCAGTTGGCTAGTCTCAATGGGATTGGCCACCATGGTGGACATCGATCAGGAGGACATTATCATTATGTTCTTTGGTGCATATGGTAAGACAGTTGTCGATAGGCGCTGATGAAGGAGTGGGGGTGGCAACAACGTATTAGGTAAATTGTCAACTGCCTTTTTTGTGAAATCAATTATTAAAATATTTATGTAATAAATAGACAAACATAAAACAGTTCAGCGCCTTTTTCTCTTCTGTTTGTCAACTGAATTTCTCATTTTTTAAACTTATATTCCTTTTGGCACGTTTGAAAAAAATTATAAGAGTAAAATTTTTACGATGCGAGCGCACACCGACAGCCAAAAAGCGACATGATGAAGTTAGCTGCATTCCTTTTACAAACCGAGAGTTGTGACATCCGGGATGAAATCTTTAGCTATTTTTGTTCTGTTACGCCAAAGAACTATAACTTCTTACGTGCGTACATAAGTACACACACACGTTTTTTTTTGTTAAGCGAGCACTGAGCGTACATTTAGTGTACAAAAATCTATTTAAATAAAATGCGGTAACTACTTGCGTGTTCTTAGAGATAGTGTTTCACATTCAGAATTAAGCTTATAAAATTTTATTGCCAATTACTATGTGCGTTTCTAAACTTAGAACAGTTACGTTATAGCGACCTTGCTCTTATGACTTACAAAAAATATTTAAAAATTGTTAAATATATATTTTTTTAATTAATTAAATATAAAGCTCAGTGGTAAAGCACTTTCTTGGGAAACCAAGTGAAACGGGTTCAAATTCCGGGTCTTGCATCTATGATTTTAGCAATCTAGCAAGAACCAAACAAGTTTTCGAAAGACTTGGTGGGATGATTTCCCACGTATTGAAGGTAGGCCTGTGCCCAGCTGTGGGACGGTAATAATAAAATTTAATAAAACATACGTATGTACCTACTTGTATATATATATAAGCTAGAAAAATTTAGTAGCTACATCCATATATAGCTTCAAAGTACATACAATACCATATGATCTAGGAATAAACTCAAGAAATAAAAAAAAAAAACTCAGAACACACAAAAAAAACATTAAAATCGGTACAGCTACACACATACAGTTTAGGAGTTCAGTGACATATACACGTACAGAAGAATTATATATATAAAGATACAAAATACAAGGTTTTTTTTTACAAATTTTGTTTTTGCACGCTTTTGCATGATTCATACATACACCGAACGAATTTCGAACCCGCGACACTGTCATTACAGCAATATTTTTAATGTAGCATCATAGCAACGACATCATTAGAGCTATTAGATGCAATCTAATAATTCTATTGAAGTAATAAAAGTTGCGCAAAAAATTCCAAATTAAATAATATTTTTTTCCTGTAAAATATTTAAAAATATTTTTAAATCTAGTTTTAACCGACGTTTCAAAGGATGGTTACATCAAATCGATTGTATATTTTTATATGTATGTCCATATCTTCTAATTTTTTTTTAATGAACAGATAATATCTGTTTAAGAACCCAATTAAGGTCATAAATAGGCAAAGACAAAGCAGTTCAATACTTTTTTTATCTACTTTTAAATTAGATATTGAAATGTTATGGCAAATAAAAAAAAATAATTCTAATACTACAGGTGAAGTTACAAGGTGTGTAATGGCTAAAAGATCTAAGGACATTGCTGGTCATCGCACCTTGGGTCCTCTGCGCGATGGTGGACAAGCAACAGCATTCCCAAGAAGAGTTGATATGGGGCAAGCGGTCGTCGTAAAACTTGCCAAATCCTATCAGCAGTACGAAAGGTGTACTGCGCCGACCCCAAGTGATTGGGAAGTGGGCAGGGAGATGATGATGAGCTGGAGGAACACGTAGGATACTGTTTTGCACCGAAGGACCCACTCGAGCGATCCCAGGATAAGTCACTAGTCTATACTTATATTATAAATGTGAAAGTTTAGATGTTTGGATGAATGTTTGTATGTCAATCACGCCAGAACGGCTGAATCTTTTTTTTTATTAGAAATGGGCTTACTCTTGACCTACATCTTAGTTTGAAGGCATAGATAAAGTCTACGATTTAGCGAGTTTGCCCAGGAGAAGTCTGATTTGGATGAAATTTGGCATAGAGATAGATTATAGTTTAGAATAGCACATAGGTTACTTTTATCCCGGAAAATGTACGGTTCCCGTGGGATAATTGGTTTTTGTTTTTCAATAGAGCCGCTAGTATATACATAAAAAGAGGAAAGTGAAAATTTTATAATAATAATAAATGTAAATATGCCATCAAAACTGCTGTAAATTATCTAGATTGTAAATTATAATATCAGAAAGTAATTTTTGACTGTTGTTGTAATAGTTTTGTAATCGGTTGCGCTCGAACCGGTCGGGCCGCGTTCCCGCGAATGTTGAAACGTCTTGCTTAAAATGAATCATAGACAATTGTTTTTTTTACTGAGTTCAAAAGGATGTACATAATTTTGGTGTGTATACTTCTATTAAAGCAATTTTGAAGTGCACCTTTTTAATTATAAGAGTATGTTTTCAAAATACTTTTTAAAATTAGTTACTTTTTAATACACAAATGGACGTCTAAAATCCGCCATTTTGGTTTTTAATAAAATCCATATTTAGTACCTAATTCCGAGAGAATATAGGATCGAACATACACACATACAGGTCAAACACGTAACCCTCATTTGAGCTTCACCGTAGTCTGATTATAAACTTGAGCTTTTTTAACATAAATAAATGCTTCTAATATGCTTTAAAGCAAGATTTTAAAGCTACAGAAAGTTACTTCACCCATTTCAAAGAAAAATCACGAAGTTTTAAATTATTTATATGTATTTTAATTCACAACGATGGTAATCATTCACAAATCTGTCTTTGTCTAAGCATATCGATATTTGTAGGGTAGGTAAATATTTCACCTTTGTGGAACATCGAATCCGCGAACACCATTAGATATTCCCATGTAGATGACTGGATGAATTTCCGTCATGACCAATGCCATTAAGATTGGCGAACTGCACGGGAGATATTATATAGTGCATGTATGTGTGTACATTAAGGTAGTGGTAGCCCAGTGGTAACATGCTTACTTGGGAAACCGAGTGAAGCGGCTTCAAATCCTGGGTCTAGCACCTCTGATATTTTCATGTGCGAATCATTTCCAACATAATTACCACTTGTTTTACGGTAAAGGAAAACATCGTGAGGAAATCTGCATGTCTGAGAGAACCTAGCAAGTTGTCGAAAGACATGTGCAGTCCGCCAACCCATACTTGGCAAGCGTTGTGGACTATGGCCTGATCCCCCTCGTACTGAAGGGAGGCCCAGCCCCAGCAGTGGGACGTTAAAAAGGGCTGAATACATACACATGTGAATTGTGAACGATGCACAACTTGCACTCTCTGTTCCTTTAGTCTCATAGTCTAATCAGATAGTTTAAATCGTGAACATTCAACACTCGTAGGACTATTCAAAGTTTCTGAAACTACGAGTTGCGACCATCCACTTCGCTACTTTGGGCTGGTATTAATTTCTTAGTAGAACTCTATTAGCCTCTCGAGACTCGAACCTGGGACTCACAGTCCACAGAAGATGCCAGCCACATGACGAACGAGATATTTTGTAATACTCAAACCTGCGGGAATCGAACCCACTACAACAAAAATGATTCGTAAACAAATTCCTTTACAAAGTCTTCTGATAAATTCTTTTTTTCCAACCGGTTTCTTTAGAATTCGTTTAACATTTAAGCTGACCCCTAAATGATCTTTAAACTTATATACCAATCGATGACATTTTAATGCTTAGAATATTATATGACTTGAGTTAAAATAATTATGACTGTCTGTCTGCTTTAGTTTTTAATTTTTTTGATTAAAACTAGTAACTCACCCTCACTCCGCTTGGGTTCGTCCCTAGTTACGTTTTAACGTTCAGCTCAAGAGATAAGATATTTTCCCGCAGTAAAAAGTATCCTATATGTTGACCCGGATAACCAGCTATCATCATACAAAATTTCATCGAAAACTATCCAGTGGTTTTCCCGTGATGCGGTAACAGACAGACAGACAAAAATTCTAAAAACTATAGATTTGGCTTCTGTATCGATAATAGAGTATATTTCAATAAGATTTTCCAAACAATATTTAATGTACAGATTCGGCTTAGTTACAAATTTATTATATGTATGTATAGATGTCTGCACCGATTTGATGAAAGGTTTAGAATCTTGAAACATCTGATTCATCAAAAGGGGACTTTGGCTACCTTTTTTAAAAAATCAACCACCATGGAAGTAAATAAGATTTGTATGGGAAGCCCCTCTTGAAATTTGTAGGCGATAAATCAATTTTAATTTTTTTTTTTTATAAAAAGGTCTGTAGCGTAAGGGTGTGGAAGGAAAGACAGAAAGGACTCCACCAGAATAGAAAAATTACTAAGGATTTTAAGTAATTTGGATCTCACTGAATATACATAGAGCAATTTTAATTATAAAATCATTCATGTGTACGTCCGTTTGTTCTAGCCAATTTTCTACGAGCATCGATCATTATGTTATCCGTATAAAATTGATTCGTCGTAAGTTATTATTGCTACAAATATTGCAAATGTTACAAGTTTTATTTTTCATTACAAACATTGTGGTTATTTTAGGGTTCCTTGAAACCTGAAAAGGGAATAGAAACCCGTATCAGTTCTTATAGGTCTATCTACCTGCCTTTTTCTCAGGAACGCGTTGATTAAGTTGAAATTAATACCAAATACTTAGGTTTATAATTTTGTAGTTGTAAAAAACTAAAATCTAAGTCAATGCAGTAAAAATTAATCATCATAATATTTAATTATTTCTTTACGCACGCTCGACTTGGACGGTAAGCTGGTGAATGCGTTACGGGAACATGTATGTACGTACGTTGCCATGGTAACCGTTGTTGTTGTCCGGCACATGATATATAATATTATATTCTCTCTTCAAATGATATTCTATAAATATATGATTGTAATATGCCTAATATGCGTTATTTTTAGTATCTCACCTATCCTTATTATTTAAAACACAAATTGAGTTTCATAAAGAGTACCGATAACCTACAGAAGTTTTACTTCTTGCGCGTGTACACATTCATACACGCACTCTTCAATTTTTTTTTATTAATAACACTAAAGCTCGTTAATAGCTACCAGATAAAAAAAAAAACGTTTGACAAACATAGGAGAAAAAGGTGCTGAACTGTTTTGTCTTTGGCTATGTATGTATGTATATATAGATATTTTGACACTCGCAAGTAAAGCAAAACCTGTATAGTGTATTTATATAATATTTGAAATTAAATATAACTCGCGTTTCAACCCCACTTTGCTCGGGTTCGTCCCTATATGATTCTTTAAATTGACATAACTTTTTTATTTATGAACCGATTGAAATAAAACAGATACTAAATGTTAAGTGAAGCTTACCACAATACATTAGTGAAACCCGCATCCAAATCGGTTAAGCCGTTTCTGAGATTAGGGCGTACAAACGCACAGATAAAATTTTTAAAAATCATTGTTTTGGGTTTTATTGCGTTATTAAAGACCCCCGATAAAAGTTTTACTCAAACATCTTCCATGTACAGACAGCGATCAGTTAAACTTTTATTACATGTACTTATAGATTTATTTTAGGCATTCGACCGCAAAATTAACTTTATTTCTCATAAGATATATAATATCAACTTCATTCAATACATAGTATAAAACAAATTCGCTTCCCGCTGTCTGTCCCTTTGTATGCTTAGATCTTCAAAACTACGCAACGGATTTTGATGCGGTTTTTTTAATAGATAAAGCGATTCAAGAGGAAGGTTTATATGTATAATACATGCATATTATAGTACAGAAAAGCCGAGAAATTTAAAGATTTGTATTTCATACTACCCGTTAAAACGTACCTAGGGACGAACTCGACCGAAGGGAGGGTGAGTCGCTAGTATAATATATAAAACACTTGTATATTATAATCAAGGGATTTTATATACGTTTTATTACTACAGTACGGCTAGTTTTTAGTTACTATAAAACCTATACTAATAATTATTATAAAGAGGCAGAGTTTGTTTGTTTGATTGCGCTAATTTCAGGAACTGCTAATCTGATTTGAAAAATTCTTTTTACATTAGATATCCCATTTATTGAGGAAGACTATAGGCTATATATCATATAATATATAGTCTATCTTTTCCATACTAACCATCACATCGTACCTAGAGAAGAACCCGAGCGAAGCGAGTGTGAGTCGCTAGTAAAAACCTATTTATGCCATAATAAAATTAGTATTATAGGTAAATATTTGTTTATAACTTATAACATAATAAATTACGTACGTTAAATAAGTTGTTTTATTCTATGGAACCTTCAATATGTGAGTTAAACTCGCACTTGCCCGTTTCTTTTCTTGACTACCAAAATTCGAATTCACTTTTAGAATAATAAAATTTTCCCATAAAAAATAAAACACAATGTAAACTATAAATGTATTTATTATACAAGGAACGTAAAATCTCATAATATCACTATTTAAGTACAATATTCAACTTAACACTAAATTGCTTTATATAAAAAAATTTGACTTTGACATGAGAAAGCGCGCCAAAATTACAAAACGGCTGACTTTTCATTTTACATAGACTATATATTAATATATTTACATTTTCATTATATATATATCAAATACAATAGAAAAAACATAATTTGACAATACATTCTAGCTTGTTACATATTTAATAATAATAATAATAATCAATTTATTATGCAGTCATAGACTCGTATTATAAAATTTTATTGTCTAAATTAAATTACTTTACATATTTCATATGCTAAAGGCGTATAAACATTATGCCTAGCAAACTATATTGTGACTTTTTCATTTTGGATTAAAATTATCATTTGCACAAAAAATATTTGGTATTCCAACCACGTAGAGATGGAATGAAGTAAAGAGATTATCACATAGTTGATTTCAAACTAAGGCATTGGATCTGCTTCTTACTTTCTCTTGTTTACGTATAGGTATATACGAATATATATACAATACATATATATACAAATATATATATACAAATCCTAGTGTCGCGTGTAAATTGTAAAAAACGTAAAATTACCTTTTATATTTTTCTTTAAAATTAAAAAAAAAAAAATAATTTCACTAAGCACATTCACTAGTAAAATTATAATTTAACAGTTTTTACAATTTCTCTGCGACATATACTGAAATTCTAGACTAAAACGAAAAATAGCTTTAAGCTCCCTAAGTACAATGTAAAATGTGTATTACCTTTAAAAATGTCGTGTCCTTTTTAATTTTCAAAAAAGCACGTAAAGCGGATATGATTGATTAAAAACAAATTTACTTGTTGTGGTAATAACTATTTAGTATTTACATGAACAGTTCAGTTCAAAGTAATAATATATAAGAGGCACACGGAAATAAGTGATTAAAGCCTAAAACGGTATTATATCAATTATCTGTGCGCGGAGTATGCAATATTATTTATTTATGTGTAATAGAGAACAAACTAAACAAAGTAAATATCTACTTTCATATTAAAATATTATCAGTGAAGTATATTTTAGGTAAATTGAATTGTCTGTGTAATATCCAAATAACAGCTTTTTACTAAATGCATATGAAATTATATACGGTACGTATAAGAAAACCACAAATTTTAAAATTTTTGTCTGTTTGTTCCGGCTGGACTGGATCTCCGAAACGGCTGGACTGATTTTGACGGGACTTTCAGTGGCAGATAGCTGATGTTATAAGGAGTAACTTAGGCTACTTTTATTTTAGAAAAAGAAATAGCGTTCCGAGCAAATAAATTAAAACGTACCTAGGGACGCACCCGAGCAAAGCAAGGGTAAGATATTACAAGCAGTGAGAATTTGACATAACTTGTATAGAGTTGAAGTCTCGATTCCGAAATGTTTCTTATTAGAGGTTAGCGGCTCACAAAAAAAAAACAAATCGATGTTACGGGAACCGTACATTTTTCCGGGATAAAAAGTAGCCTATTTGCTATTCTGATGTATGAAGTATATTATTGTAAAGTTTCATTAAAATCCAATCAGTAATTTTTGTGTACTAAACTGTATAAGTTACTACATTTTTTTTATCTATATTAAGGGAACTCTTAAATTTTCCGGAATGAAAAGTATCTTAAATGTTGACCGGGGATATAAGGTAGCACCATTCAAAATTTCATTTAAATCGGTCCAACAGATTCAGAGATTAGCCCGTACCAACAAAAAAAAATGGATTTGTTCTAATTCTCTTCTTACATTCCCCTGACTCAGTTTTTAGCATTTTTTTTCTATGTACAGACATTCGACCTCTACAGTTTTATTATATGTATAGATAAAAATATGACGTGAACTCCATAAATGTCAAATTTTATCGCTAGTCAGCAAAACCATGGATACTTAGGTTTTTGGTAACTGCTGTAAGGAACAGAAAAAAAATGATAAATCTATACTAATATTATAAAACTGAAGAGTTTGTTTGTTTGGTTGAACGCGCTAATCTCAGGAACTAATAATCCGATTGGAAAAATTCTTTTTGCATTAGATAACCCGTTAACTGAGGAAGGCTATAGGCTATATATTATCCTGGAAAAATGTACGGTTCCCGTGGGATAATTTGTTTTTGTCTAGAGACGAATCCGAAGCGAAGCGAGGGAGAGTCGCTAGTATATTATACATAGCAAGTCACAAACAAGTTGTATTTAGAATACCACATTATAATTTTATTATATGTACGTAAAGAATAGATGTTATTCAATTATTACTTTAGTCTATTGTAGAAATCGTGATCCGCATAAATTATAATGTTTTATAACGATTATACAGAAAAATTATGTATACAGCCGGGCAGATGTTCTAAAAACTGGCAACGTGTTTACTTATTTGAAATAAAAAAATATTCCACTACTACGAATTATTTTTAAATTTAAATTAGATCATTCTAGAAAATTGAATAAAAAACATTGAGTAAAAAATATTCATTTGAATGGACGATGATAACAAACACCAAAATTATTTAAACTTTTTTGAAGTTAGTCAAATAATGTTGGAAAATGATACACTAGTTGTACACGCGGCTTCGCTTGTAATTGACAATAGCAAAATAAAAAGGGAAAGAGTTTTATATATAGTTTAACCCCCTTTTTGCCCTTAAAAATATGAATTCCCAATTATCACATATATATATATATATATATGACACATTTATCGTCTGACCTTTTATGACCCTTGCTTTAGACACTTGTGTGATTTCATGATCATACAGTTAGTGAAAGAATGTTATTAACTTTTATTACATGACATTATTATTATACTAGCAACTTATCCTCGCTCCGCTCGGGTTCGTCCCTAAATACGTTTTAACGTTTAGTATAGATTTCTCAGAGATGAGATATTTTCCCGCAGTAAAAAGTATCTTATATGTTGACCCGGATTACCAGCTATCATCATACCAAACTTCATCAAAATCCCTCCAGTGTTTTCCGTGATGCGATCACAGACAGACAGACAGACAAAATCCTAAAAACTATAGATGCGGCATCTGTATCGATAAGAATAACTATTTCAATAAGATTCTCTAAAAAGTATTTAATGTACAGATTCGGCTTAGTTACAATTGTATTATATGTGTATGTTTGTATGTGTGTATATACAAAGTTGTATATTATTATCTAACATCACGTTACGATCCTTAGGATCAGACCACATATATAAAATGTATGACCAAATATAGAAAAACGCTTTGCCAAAAACAGTTTGAAGTTTTTGGACAGCTAAAAATACAATAAAATCGACAATATACCAGTACTAGTATAAAGTATAATACTTTCTTAGATTTACGCGAATATTAGACATTTAAATAAAACTATCTTTTCGGAATTTTTCGCGGATTTATTTTGATTTTTGGTTCCCGACGTTTCGATTGTTTTACAGCGCACATCGTCACGGGAGAGACTAAGGTGTTAGATGTCTCAAAGGCATTATACAGTTGTTACAGACAGCCTACCCACAAATAACAAAATGAATTCAAATTTTGAAAAATAGGCACCAAAGTATCTTACAATATTTGTTAATTTTAATTTAAACATTTTATATATAAAGTTAATTAATTTACTAAAAATATACGTTAAAATACCCACACTCCCCATTTCGTCTTTATTTTAGTGTTTTTGCATAACAAAATTACACAATATCTATACATAATGAAAATTTTAATGGAAATAACCTTGAAAAGATAAGCACCACACATAGTGGCTATACAAGTATTATATTATAAAACATGAGTGTCATAGCGCGGTAGAATGTACTCGCTTGTCAATTTTTCAATTTTTTTTATTACTTACAGATATATAAGCCTATGTTATTCCAGATCATAATCTATCTGTGTACAAAATTATATCAAAATCTGTCCAGCCGTTTTCACGTGCAAGATTAACACATGTACATATACAAACAATCTTTTACATTCATAATAGTTGGTATGATATTACGTTTTAGTAGTGTACCAGCGACTTACCCTCGCTTCGCTCAAGGGTGTCCCTAGATACGTGGTACTAGATAGATAGTTTTTTTTACAAATTCATTGGTTTTAATTATTTTGCGCTGAACCCTAATTCTTTTTCTAAAATAAAAGTAGCTTAAGTTACTTCTTATAACATCAGCCAGCCAGTGAAACCGTAAACCGAAAACAGCACCGTATATAATTCCATATGCACTTAGTAAAAAGCTGTTATTTTGACATTACAAACAGACACTTCAATTTTATTTATCTGTATATATAGAGTAACTACATAAAAAATTTTTATTCATAATTTTAGTAATGAATCATCAGTTTATCAGTTTTTAGAATATTTGTACATTTGTACATAATAGGTTTCAATAATTCATAGTATCAGAAAATCTTGAAAAATGACATCAGGATTAATGTAACAAAATATAAGTTTATATAATATAATTTTAACTAAAAGTTCTTTTATTTAAAAAAGTTATGGATAATTTTATTTAATTAATATTACCATATATATTTTATTATATGTATTTTTAATCAAACATTGGCCAGCAATTTTACAGAGGCATTAATAATAAAAAAATCATAAATTTCATTTAAAACAATCAAAGAATTTATTTCATATAACTTTATTGTTTCAGGTACGAAAGGTCTCTTTACAGTTTCATTAAAAATAGATTAAAAATAATTAATGATTTCGTAATTTTCAAAACAATTTGATGTTAACGGCATAACTTATTCTAATTATTGCCTGCGTTAATATCTTTAATGAACATTTTATCATTAGTCAATGAATATTTATAAAATTAACGGATAACGATTTACAATTATTTACAAAACTAACGATTGACTTACCATTCATTAATGATTACCATTTACACCATTTGTAATTGATTCATTCATACTTTTCAAATGGAATGGGGAAATGGTGAAAACTTCATTTTCCACTAAGTCTTTCAAATTTTCACCTCCATATGAGAGCAACGGAGAAATTTCTACATCAATATCATCCTCTATGATGCCTCCAGCGTCTCTTATATATTTTCTGTGTAGTTCCAGTAAATCTTGCCTAGCTGTGGATGGGCAGTCTTTTTTAACTGTATCAGCATTTTTCAAAGCCGAAAACTCTACATCTCTCGCAACTTCCAAACATATAAAGTTTTCTGCAAACTCAAACACATCAAAAATGAACTTTTCCATTTTAATACCATTCGGATCAGATGGCTTTTGACGGACACCATTTTCATCTACATACGGTATTTTCTTTTTAGCTACATGCAATTTTAGTTTTGATTCATAATCACATATTTTTAACAAGAATTCTGATGAAAAGTAATGGTTGCAGATGTTTCCAGCGGAAAATGTGAGATGTCCATCTGGGTTCCTTCTTTCTGCTGCTTCATCAGTTAGTTCGGAGTACTCAACCACTTTGTAATATCCATTAACTCTGCACACAACACCAACTGGTTCGCTTGGTGATGACTTCCTTACAACTTTAGCAGCACAATCAGCGTTCTTACTCTTACAATATCCAATAAAAACAGGATCTGCCACTTTAATTAAGATATTATCTACCGAGTGTGCATGTAAGTGTTGGATACCTCTTTTAACAATATCATTTAGGACTCCTTGACTCTTTAATGCTCTGTAAATGCCTCCATTGCCATCAGGAGCCGACGATAAGTGATGTTTTTCATCCAAAAATATTTTACCATCAAAATCAAAACATGGCAGTCTTCCCTGTTCAAAGAATATTATATTTTCTTTATTTAAGCCAAAGTAGTTGTGACTTCTAAAGAAATCCGCGGTAGGTGCTTTTGTGTGCTCAGAAGTCATAATGTACCAAGTGATTTTACCTTCTTTTCCAGTCCTTTCTTCAGCCATCTGTTCTACTCGAAGAATCCTTTCCGCTTGGATTTGGAATAGAGTTTTATGAGATGGTAGGCCAACATCGTACATTCCTTTTGGATGACCGAAACCCAATCTTGTCGCTTGACCACCAGCCAAAAGCAAAACACCAACTTTGCCCTCAGATATCTCACCGAAACCTATGTTTTCATACTCCTCGATTTTAGCTTCGGACAGTCCAGGTACAGATTCATAGTGGGTCTGCGGTATGGGTTTCAAGTCTTCATCTAATTTTTCTAGAATAACTTTCGTAGTGTCCATCGCGCGCCGAAATAATTCGTTCATTTCCTCCAAATCTAGCTTTCGGATATCGGCTGCGAGTTGTTCCCGCTCATTTTCGCTTAATTCCGGCCAATATTTGATAAGGTGCTCTTGACCGTGAGCTTTTAATTGCTCCAAAAGATTTTCGTACGACATTGTCGCTCAACGTTTCCCGCTATAATACCTTATCAAAACTGATCGCGGCGATTAGAAAGTGTAAACTGGCGGTTCGACTCAGCGTATAACATTTTCACTGTACCCCTCCACAATCGGTGTAAAACACGTCGGCCTTACTAACATTTCGCACTTTTCTGTTTATTTACATTTAGTGAATGGTGTAAACGTGTTACGTCAATTCGAATTTGACTGGTATTTTCGATTTACATTGCGGTTTTTGCCACTTTTATATGAATTTTGTGGTTTCACTGCGGCGATGTATTGTGTTGTAATGTCAAATACATTATGATGTAACGACATTTGAATTTTCGTACGGAAATCTAATTACAATTTACTTTCTAAAGTTATATAAAAATATTATACAAGCATGCTTTTTTTCTTTTGATCATCTTTGATCATTTGTAAAGGAATTTTTGAATAATAAATACAACAACATTTTCTAACAAAGTGATTAGCGTTTCAGAAAAAAATATAAAATTTTGTAAATATGAAACAATAAGTTGTTTTTATTCATTAATATTTTTTTAGCTTTAAATAATAAATCGCTGTTAAAATTATTTTATGGCTGAAAAAATATATGTCTAACTCTATTCTTTCTAAAAAGCCATGCGGAGTGTTATGTCAGAATTCAGAAAGAAATGTCAGACCGTCTCCACTTGGATGCGAGTTATTTACTTTTGGGAATACTAAATTTTTTACTTTATATTCTTACTGCGCTTTTTTATTGCATAATTTATATTTTAAGAGTAATAGTACAACAAATCTTCAATGTAAATATGACTGAAAAAACAAAAAAACGCAAGAGAACCACAAATCCACAATCTAACCAAACTGTATGTAAAAGAGGTGCAATTGACGCAAATTGGCAAAAACTATTATCCAGCACATTAATGGATGATAAAATAGAGAAAACTGAGGAAAATAAAGATCATTACACAGGTACCTTTCGTCGAGCTCGCAAGAAAAACAAAGATATAATAAACAACGTCAACTTTAATAATTTGTATATTAATAATAAAGAACCAAGTGAGGATGAGTGTAGTAAAAAGGAAGGAAGTACAGTGAAAGAAATTAAGAAGAATAAATTAACTAAATTTGTAGCGATGGACTGTGAAATGGTAGGAGTAGGCTATGATGGCAATGACCACATGCTAGCTCGTGTGTCTATAGTAAATAAGTTCGGTGATTGCATATATGATAAATTTGTTAAAGCACGTGAAGAAGTCGTTGATTACAGGACAAATATCAGCGGTATTAGAAAAGAGGATCTGTTAAACGGTGAAGATTTTACTGTAGTTCAAAAAGAGGTGGCAGAGATTATTAAAGGGAAAATTCTTGTAGGTCACTCATTGAAAAATGATTTAGGTGTACTATTTTTGTCTCATCCTAAAAGAAATATAAGGGATACGTCTAAATATAAACCTTTTAGAAAAGTAAGTATCATTAATTTTAGTTACGTTGTTTAATGTATTTTAACTTATACAAAATACTAGCAGACCCGGCCACGCGTTGCTGTGGCACACATATGAAAATCAATTTTGCAATAAAAAAAGGAAATAATCGGGATAAAAACTATCCTATCTTTTAAGTTGGAACAAATCACACATTTTGAAAAAAAAACGTTAAGATCGGATAAGTAGTTTCGGAGTTTATCCCGGACCAACATCGTGACACGAGATTTATATATATTAAGATATCATCAGGAAACTACTTTCTGTAGATTATTTGAATCTTAATTTTAAAGTTTATAGTAAAATAGACAGTTCTGTGTTATGTAATTATTCATTTTATATACATGGTAAGGAGAACTATCTCTGTGATGAAAAAGTATGTGTCGAAATGTGTTAAATTAAGGTGGTGCCACAATATTAAGTGGGTACATTTTGAAGTAACCACCAAAAGTATTATAAAAAGTTCACAAAAAAAATTAAATAGTTTCAATAACTACTCAAGTCATCCAAAATATTAAATTTTTCAATTCAGCACACTTCACTTCTTGCTACACTAACTTATTTATTGCTTACAAGTGGACACTTTCAACTTGTCTCCCATATAATATAGTTGGTCTTACCTGCCCCAATCTACCCTCCATAATTAATTTTTAATTGATTTTTAATAATATTTTCAATTTAAGGGCTAATTTCTCAATTTTATACAATCTTATGTGCTAAAATATATAATGGTTAAGTAAAGACAAATAAATGTAAATAAATACAACTAATAAATATAAAATATCTATGGTCTATATAATAACAACCTATAAATTAATATAATATATTATTAGAAAACAAATCATCTACTATTTTTCCATAAATGTTAATTAAATATGATATATGTTCACAACATATTTATGATTGAATTTAAATGAAAGTGATAATCGCCAACTAATTATTATTGAAATAAAATGATTAAATTAGTATTAAAAGTTAAGTTAGTGGTGACATGTAGCGACACCTATTATCTTGCCCTATATTATCAGTAAACTACTTACTACTGAAGGTTGCAACAATATTTATATAATAACGCTATAAAGAAGCTCAAAAGATTGTTTGTTTTTCTGTCTGTTTTTACATCATTATATTCGCACATTGTAGGATATTTATTGAGGATGATTTTAAGATTCTATTATGCCTGTGGGGATATTTTATGTGTATGTATTCAGACCTTTTTAAGATCTCACTGCTGGGGTAGGGTCTACCTTCAATATGAGCGGGGTCAGGTCATAATCAACCATGGCCAAGTTCAAGTTGGAGGACTACACATGTCTTTTGAAAACTTGCTAGGTTCTCTCAGACATGCAGGTTTCTTCATGATGTTTTCCTTTACCGTAAAACAAGTGGTAATCATGTAGGAAATGATTCCACATGTATATAATGAAATAACTTAATAAATATAACATTATTAACCTAATGTTTAATCTTTATTACAGATAACTAAAGGAAGTACACCATCTTTAAAAAGATTAGCAAAGGAAATATTAAATATTGACATACAGCACGGGGAGCACAGTTCAATAGAAGATGCAAAGGCAGCAATGCAATTGTATTGTACGGTAGCTAAAAATTGGGAACAAATTTTAAGTGAAAAGAAAGGGTATAGTCGTAAATTTGTTGAAAGTTAAAGTATCAGCTTTGTGTTTTTGATTCTATGTTTGTTATACACATTGGATAGTGATATATAACAATATTCTTTGTTTTATCTGTGGCTTTGCATATTTATATTAAACTAACTTGATTCCCCATACAAATTTTCATCCTCATTTGATGTGTAAATTAAGTGTTAAAGGATGATTTCTGGGATAAAAACTATCCTATGTCCTTCCTAGTGTGTCAAACTATCTTTTTACCAAATTTCATCTAAATTAGTCCAGTAGTTTCGGGGCTTATTTGGTACAAACAAACAAACAAAAAAATCTTTCCTCTTTATAATATTAGTATAGATTAAAATATGGATTCGATAAAATTACATGAGAAGCCAAAATTATTTTTTTATTATTGTAATATGTAAGAAAAAATTAAATTTACAGCCGGCAATGATACAACAGTTTTTTTAAGTCCATTGAAATATTACTGTTTTTGTGATTAATTGAGGCAAAAAGTATGCCACTCCCTTAGATATCTGAAGAAAAAAAAACGACATTTGAATCATTGCTTCTGAAAGAAATACAGATTAAAATACTCTAAAATCAAATCAAAACTCACTAACATTTATAATCTACTTGCAGTACCTAAAATAAAAGTAGCCTAAGTTACTCCTTGTAACATCAGCTATCTGCCAGTGAAAGTCCCGTCAAAATCGGTCCTGCCATTTCAGAGATTAGTCGGAACAAACAGACAGGCAGACAGACAAAAACGGTCCAGCCATTTTAAAGATTAGCCAGAACAAACAGACAGACAGACAAAAATTATAAAAAAAATTGTTTTGGTATATGTACCATGTGTACATACATATGCATTTAGTAAAAAGCGGTTATTTTGATATTACAAACAGACACTCCAACTTTATTTACCTGTATAAATTTGCAAAGCCAAGACCTAAAACTAATGAAATAAAAATATGAAATTGAAAATGCTGCCGAAATATTAATTCTATGTCATTTAAAATAACAAAACTTATCCATTAATTTATCCGAGCACATATTTTTGGTAACACAATACATCTAAATATTGTTAAATGTATGAGTGAGAAGGCAGATGCTTCTATCTCTTTTCTTTTTACTTTATATTGTTCTTTCAATAGGGAATATGCGTGTTTTTTTTATTTTATACAATAATTTATAAAATGATACATAATTTATATAACTTTAAAAAATATCCAGCTTCAAAAAATGTTTAGCGTTAATATGGCAATACTACTGATATTATATATAGACTTTGACGTCACATTTGGTCTGACATTAACACACAGCACCATCTAGTTCCATGATAAGCTACGAGGCTTGTGTTATGGATACCGGATAGTTGATACACTACACATATATAACTTAAAATACATATATACTATAAATATAAACACCCATGACTGGAGTACAAACATTCGTGCTCATCACACAAATGTTGGCCTCTAGCTGGACTCGAACCCGCGACCGCTGGCACAGCGAGTAGGGTCACTACAAACTGAGCCAAATGTGTCGTTGCGTTTCAACTACTTTGAATTTTCCACCTATATTTGCACTTTTTAATAATTATTTTCTTTATCAAAAAGAAATTACATTAAAAAATATTGATATTGGCTTAATTCAAAAGCAATGTATATTATTAAAAAAAATATTTCAGTTTTATTTCAATCACACGCATATTCCCTATTGTTACAGCAACAACTTGAAGTATGGAAATTTTTAACATTTTCTAATATAAATTGTAACATTTGCTAAAATTAAAAACTTTGCAAGCGAATCTTAGTGTTTTTTATTGCAAAACCATAGATCAAAAAAGTACTAAATACACAATCCCATGCAAAAGTTCTCTTAAAACTGTCACCGATTGTGTTTAGGTAGTTATTCTAGTTGAAATTAATATACAACAATGTAAATTGAACCTTAATTGCAATGCTTAAAGTTGTTTTCAGAAAAAATAAAATAAGAGCGCGCTCAAATGTTCAAATGAGCGCTCATTCGGTGAAGACAGTTTTTGTCGCTGATTGTGTATCTAGTACTTTTTTGATTCTATGGTTGTAATGATTACGCCTTTTTAAGTAAAGGGAATAAAATTTTAGATTTATTTTTCAGTTTTATCTAAAATTTTTGCGTTTGTAATACTTGTGTTTCACATCTCTTACGATTTTATAGAATATATGTATATTTTTTTATGTATTTTTGTTTTATTTTTCCCATACAAATTTTCACCCCCTCGTAAGGGATGATTTCCAGGATATAAACTATCCTATGTCCTTTCCAGTTTCTCAAACTATCTTCTTACCAAATTTCATCTAAATCAGTCAAATAGTTTCGGAGCTTATTCGATATAAACAAACAAACAAATCTTTACAGTTTATAATATTAGTATAAACTAGCTTAGAAAACCTAAAATTAATTAGTTTGAATATTGACGCATATCAAAATTTTTTATCAAAAGGTTTTTTATATTCTGTAAATAAAAAAGGTGGTATATTCAAGAAATCACGACAATTCTTCATCGATATTACGTGATATGTGAAATATGTAAAATATATATGTATATCTAAGGCTGTATACAGTGTTTTTTTTTTCAAAATCAACAGGTTCGATTCCTGTCTAGGAAAATTGATTTTTAAGAAATCCAATGATGCAGTTTTAGTTTTCATGAAAATCGGCCCCGAGACACCTTTGAGTACCTACCTATCCTCATAGTTTCGGACTTAGCCATGCACGCCCACTTGAAAAATTCACCCTGTATATTGATTTGCAAAAGAAACAGCTTATAATCAGTAAAAAAGAAAAATTAGTTTAAATAAATATCAATAGATGGCATTATATATATAGATTTATTATTAAAACTAGCGACTCACCCTCGCTTCGCTTCGGGTTCGTCCCTAGACAAAAACAAATCTATCCTACGGGATCCGTACACTTTTTCGGGATTATATATAGCCTATAGGCTTCCTCAGTTAACGGGCTATCAAATACAAAAAGAATTTGTTAAATCGGATAAGTAGTTTCTGAGATTAGCGTGTTCAACCAAACAAACAAACTCTTCAGCTTTATAAATATTAGTATAGATTTAATAGTTTTTGTATTTATATATTCAAAAAATAATAGCTTTCGTCAATTTGCGGATCAACGCCATCTATCGTATGTTGGAGCAAACGAAAATTAAAAAAAGTTTTGCAAATGTACTCATAGATGGCGCTGTTACATTCAAATTGTTTATTTCATTATAGATACAGCCCTCAAGAACTCATATTTCGTCTTGTATGGAATAAATTAACTATATATACATAGGTATGAATTTTATATCGAAATGATTGTTTCCCCATACAAACTTTCACCCCTTAAGTGATGATTTCCGGGATAAAAACTATCCTATGCCTTTCCCAGGATCTCAAACTATCTCCATACCAAATTTCATTTAAATCGGTTCAGCGGATTAATCGTTAAAAGGTAACAGACAGAAAAACAGAGTTACTTTCGCATTTGCATTAAGCGCCATCTATCGTCTGTTTAAGCAAACAAAAATAGCCCGACGAGTACCTTTATATTGGGGTTATATGCGTAGAAAAATATAGTTTTATCTGTGGCAAGAGTACAGGAATATTTTATTAAAAAAAAAACCGACTTCCAGGCATTGAAAAGTAAAAAATAACTTTTTTAACTAACTAAACCCCCGTTTAATTATTTTTAATTTTTCAGTGCCAAGTGGAAGTCGGTTTTTTTTAAGTTTTTTGGAAGTCGGTTAAAAAAAAACAATGTCAGTCTATACATTTATTTTTATAATTATTATATTAATCACAGATTTAGACTTGAATAGATACCGCTTTCCATCCCAGCAGAAAGAGCTGATGGCCTGCAAATGGCTGAATTGATTTTCTTGATTTATAACTAAGAATACTCTGGATCAAGTCATTTCTCAAATAAAAAAAAAAAGAAATTAAAATAAAATCATCCGTTTGGGCGTTACGACGCCACATACACACGTTAAATTTACAACGTCCTACTTATTGCAAAAAAAATAATAAATAAAAAAGAGCCTAATGAAAACTGTAATCTGATAAATATTGATATATTTAAAACATACATGGGTCGTTCTTCTTTTCTTGCAACAATGAATTGGTGTTTCTCAGTTTTTCGAGTTTTTCAAGTAACAATATTTTTATTTCAGTGTTAGATATTTTTTTGCAAAATTTAATTTTCATTTGGATCATTTAATATTTGTTTTCATGCCCGTAATGTTGTTTGTTTTGTGGCTATTTTCGAGAAAACACTGTGACAGAGTGGTCTCTTTTCGGTAGGACATCATTATGAATTACTACTCTGTCACGGTATTTAATGAAAAATAAACACATGCAAAAAAATTATTGGCTACAGAAAGTTAAAGATTATTTAGTATTAAAAGATATAAAGCGATGAGGATGTAAATTCAAACAATGAATATATAATAATCTATACTCTAATGTGACACAAAATGAGATGAGGGACAGATAATTGTCACTAAAAAAGAAGAACGATCCACATCTAACAAATGTCTCTCCAAAAAGTGGCGTCGACGTGTCACGTTAAGTCAAACCAAAGGATTCAATAATCAAAAGTTCTAATTGTCATCACAAATTCGACCTCACGCACACCACATAAAGTACTTTTTTAAACGAAACAAGCGTTTTAATTTTGTCACCCAAAAAGCAAGGAACGAGAGAGATTTGAAAAAAGTGCACCATTTTCAATAGGGAATATGCGTGTGATTTAAATATAGGTGAAATATTTTTTTTTTATAATATATATTGTTTTTGAATTAAGACCATATCTAAATAAAACTATCTTTTCGAATATTTTCGCGGATTTATTTTGATTTTAGGTTCCCGAAAAGATAGTTTTATTTAAATGTCTAATATTCGCGTAAAATCTAAGAAAGTATTAAGACGATATCAATATTTTTTAATGTAATTTCTTTTTGACTAAGAAAACAATTATTAAAAACCGGCCAAGTGCGAGTCGGACTCGCGCACAAAGGGTTCTGTAGTATGAGAGGAAATTAATATTTAATTTTAAAGTAAATATATATATCTAAATATTCTGTGAACATTTCAAGCGTCTACCTGTTGCCGTTATCAATATCGAGCAAAAACGAGCAAGAAAATTACGTTTATTGTATTGGAGCCCCCTTAAATATTTATTTTATTCTGTTTTTTAGTATTTGTTGTTATAGCGGCAACAGAAATACATCATCTGTGAAAATTTCAACTGTCTAACTAACACGGTTCATGAGATACAGCCTGGTGACAGATGGACAGCGGACTCTTAATAATAGGGTCCCGTTTTGCCCTTTGGGTATGGAACCCTAAAAAGTGCAAATATAGGTGGGAAATTCAAAGTAGTTGAAACGCACGCCATTGGTCAGACCGAATGTGACGTCAGAGTATATCATAACAGAGCGAATAGCGATTTTGTGACGTCACGCCGAGCGCGCGGAATGGTGGATGCTTAAAGTATTCTTATCGGTATGATATTTTTAATTTTTTTTACACTATTTTTTTTTGGAGCTGGTTTTTTTTAGAATTATATAATAATGTTAGCTTGTGTATATAAAAAAAATCAAAAAAAAATCACGCATATTCCTTATGGTGCGGTTCTTTTTGAAAATACTTTTGAGACGCTTATCTCTGTTGAAAAACTCCGATTGGATTTCATCAAAAGGCACAAAAGCCACATAGAAACCGATAAATATTTATTTTTATTCTATACTATATGGCTCAGTGTGTAGTGACCCTATTTGCTGCGCCAGCGGTCGCGGGTTCGAGTCCCGCTGGGGGCATTCATCTGTGTGATGAGCACGAACGTTTGTACTCCAGTCATGGGTGTTTATATTTATAATGTGTGTAAAGTTATATATGTGTAGTGTATCGACTATCTGGTATCCATAACACAGGCCTCGTAGCTTACCATGGAACTAGATGGTGCTGTGTGTTAATGTACCAACATATTTATTTATTTTGTCACTTTAAATTGGGATTGTGTATCTTAAATTTTTATATATCAATACTGAAAGAAAAAATACCACACAATTACTAAATACACTTGCGGTACCTATCTTATTCTATTTCTGTAATATTGATATTTAATAGCGGATTTATTGGCGGGTTTTGTAGCGTGTTAGGCATCGGCGGGAAATACTGTATCCTGTTCACTTCCACGTGTGTGTAGGGCTCGGGCTTTTTAACCTGTACCCGCGTTTGCTGGAAAAAAGAAAAAAAAAATGTTTTTTTTTTTTCTATTTTTTTTTACAATACACACACAAACACACATTAATTTACTAATAAATAATGTAAAATAAAAATGTACAACTTAATTTGCTTTAACCAGTTACTTATGATGTAACTATACAGGTGTTTTTTACACTTAAAGGTTCTTACTTGTTTATAATTTTTAAACATTTTTTAATGAAAAATTTTTTTTTTTATTTTAATTTTTTTTAAGATTGACGCGAATATTTGATATTTTAAATAAAACTATCTTTTTGGATTTTTTTGGGGATTCATTTTGATTTTTTTTTTCCCCCTACGTTTTGGATGATTTACAGCAATCATGGTCACGGAAGAGACTGAAAAAATTAAAATAGATCCGCAAAAAAAAAACCGTAAAGATTTTTATTCATATTAAAAATTTAATTTGAAATACCCTTTTTTAACACTTGATGCAAAAAAAGAAGCTCCAAGGTTGTTAATAAAAATAATTTAATCTATATTATGACAAAAATAATTTTCTTAACATAAATAGCAAAGGCCCACTATCATTATTCCTAAAATGATTTTGACTTTGACAGATTTTTTTTTAATGACTTTCAAATGACAAAGATCAACAATTATAAATCCAAATCTTTTTAGCAACAACCAATAAGGACTTTTTTAAAATAATTTTTTATTTATTTTTGTCTACCTACATTTTTTTTTTAATTATTTTTACTCACCTTAGCCCGTTTACTAAAATGCATCATCTTCATATGTTTATAAATGGAGGTCTGCCAGGAGAAAGTCGCGGGACAGAGGGAGCATTTAAAACTCTTTGTATTCGATCTCTTTGTGTGCATCGCCCATACGTGGCCTTTGAGCCGTTTCACTGTCTGTGAGAAAAAAAATCAAACTTACATATTCTTCTTGAAAAGCATACTAATCTATACATATAATAAAATTGTAATTGAGTCGAATCTGTACATGAAATATTTTTTGGAAAATCTTATTGAAATTGTCATTATTATAGATACAGAGGCCGAATCTATGATTTTTAGAATTTTCGTCTGTCTGTATGTTTGGGAACGCATTACGAGAAAACCATTGGATTTTGATGAAATCTGGTATGATGATAGCTGGTTATCCGGGTCAACATATAGGATACTTTTTACTGCGGGAAAATATCTCATCTCTGAGGTCAGAAACGTAAGTAGGGACGAACACAAGCGGAGCGAGGGTGAGTCGCTAGTGTAAAATATTTTGTCTTAAGTGTGTACTTACTTTATATGATTTCCCACAAATTTCACACAAATGTTCTCCATCTGGCTCCTTCTTGTTTTTGCCTTCATGTATATTGTTCATATGGGCTACCATTATTTTGGCTGTTTTGAAAGCCTAGAAAAAAAATTTCAAACATAACTTTTTTTAAATAGCCACACCGATGCAAAATCACTTATTAATATTATTTTAAATTTGTGGTATCTAGCCTTAATATGATATATAGCGTATAGCCTTCCTCAATATACATATAATATATAAAACAAAAAGAATTTTTCAAATCGGATTAGCAGTTCCTGAGATTAGCGCGTTCAAACAAACAAACTCTTTATAATATTAGTATAGTATATAAATGTAGATAATCAGAAAAGTAAGGCTATCTAACATCACATAACGACCCTTAGAAGTTGATATAATATATAAATAAATAAAAATAAAAAAATTAAGTAAATACAAATAAAAAATAAAAAAAAAATAAAAAAAATTTAAGTAAATTAAAAAAAAAAGTTACCTTAAAACAAACACTACACTGATATTTGATCCGTTTGAGGTGATCCCAGTCGATGTGGTCGATCATACACCATTTCGTCGCGAATTTTTTGCCACAGAAATTGCATATGTGTCTAGAAAATAAAAAAAACA